>CM077439.1:1180000-1590000 GCA_039654765.1 Mylopharyngodon piceus
AAAGGTCACGTCAGACTGAGTTAGGCAGGGAAATGAGATTATAATAATCATCTTAAAGCTAAGAAAGGCCTACTTAAGGAGCTCTATTGTGACATGTTGATGTCTCAGAGCTGCGAGATGCCGAAACAGAGGACTGCAGAGAAGAGAGCCAGAGGAAACAAGACACACTCGCGATCCCGACAGACAGCAGTCACTATGAGACGCCCATTCAGACGACCATCTCAGGTCAGAGCGTGTGATGCATCTGAGCGTTTGTTTAGATCTGTGTGGTGCGGTTCAGAAATGATGTTCTTGGGTGTGTGGGTGGGTTAGATGAGATTCTCTTTGAGACTACTTCAAAAATCTCAAAAAATCATTGTGATTGTAGCCTGAGGTATAAACGGATCCCAGTAGTATCAGCCGTCAGCAGCAGCTCTACCTCCTCCACATTGTGAACACCCATCAAAAATTCTCTGTGTTCACTTTCCGCCTTAAAAACAATCAGTATTGTTTTCATGTTTTGGCTGATGTGTTTGCGGCATTGGGGAAGCAGGCTGTGCCAGGTCTTATTCCTAAGTGACTGTGGTGTCAGGGTTCAGGGACCACAATGCACTTCTGCAGACTTGGAGACTCTTTGACTATTTATAACCAAGGAGACATAATACAGAGGGTTCAAGATAATGAAGGAAAACATGTCTTCTGGGAGGCTTGGCTCAGTGGTCTGTCCTTCAAACTCATACATCCATGTAACAGCACAAAGGTTTTAACAATTTATCATTTTTTCCCTTCTCCTCTCCTTTCTACCTATGAATAGATACTGATGTTTCAGGATTTGGCCTTCTACATACATCAAGAAGGGTAAACCATTCTTACTAAAGCTGTTTTATAATTTAAATCTGTTGTTTAATTGATATGTTTATGGCTAGGAAGCCTCGCAGTTCAGTTTGAAGCACATGAGTGCATTTTTCTCTTTTTATGATCTAAAGTAGTGGAATTCACTAAATGTACACTAATTTCAAAATTTTGGAATAATTAAGATTTTTTTTAAATGTTTTTGAAAGTATCTTGATCATATCTTGATCCAAATCAGCAGATTAGAATGATTTCTGAAGGATCATGACTTTTGTCAGGCTTCATCAGGCTCTGAAAAATTATATAAAAATTTTGATTTAGATTTATCGGCCCATATATCGGTTATTGGCTTTTAAATATAAAGAATTATCGGTTCTCAGTATCGGCCAAAATGTTCATATCGGTGCATCACTAGATTTGGTCACAGGAATACCATTAGAAAACCATTATAGATGCACGATATATTGGCCATAATATCGATATCGGCCGATATATGTTAATTTTTAATGTTATTGTTATCGGCGCGATAAGAAAATTTGGCCGATAAATAACGAATGGATTTCCTTCAGCTGAGACACTTCAGATGCGCACTATCTAAAACTTTTTGATTTAGATTTATCGGCCAATATATCGGTTATTGGCTTTCAAATAGAGAGAATTATCGGCTATCGTATCGGCCAAAATGTTCATATTGGTGCATCCTAGCTTTGATTACAGGAATACCATTAGAAAACCATTAGTGATGCCCGATATATCGGCTACCATATCGGTATCGGCCGATATATGTTCATTTTTAATGTTTGGCCGATATATCAAAGCTGATAAATAATGGATGGATTTCCTTCAGCTGAGACACTTCAGATGCGCACTATCCGCCATTATAATTTTGAATGGCTTGAAATATGATACAGTTAAATGGAAGGAAAATACAGTTAAGTGCAACATGTGCAGTGCAAGTCTGTCACATAGGCTACATAATATTATAATGAGTACATTATAATTGTGTTTGGGACATGGCTTTTAATGGTGAGACTTTTGTTTTTGTAATCAGGCTCTCAAAAATTATATAAAAATTTTGATTTAGATTTATCGGCCAATATATCAGTTATCGGCTTTCAAATATAAAGACTTATCGGTTATCGGTATCGGCCAAAATTTTCATATCAGTGCATACCTAAAAAACATTATTTTAAATTATAAAAATATTTCACAATTTTACTGTTTTTACTGTATTTTTTAACCAAAAAAAATGTAGTTTTGGTGAAAAAAAAAAGAATAAATTATTAAAATAATTATTTTAAAATTAATCATCATTTTAAAACAATTTTTTTTTACATTACTATAATATAATTTTGTAATACTGTTCACTAACACCCAGATCTGCACACATTTATAGCTTTGCATGAAAGCCACAAACAAAAGCATTGAGAATGTGTAATTTATTTCAGTGAATTGCTTCGTTTTTATTCAAAATTTGATTCACTGATTCAGAATCACTCATTAGTAATTAAACTAAGATAACTATTTAGTAATGTTACAAACATATAAATGCAGGTAACACTTTACAATAATGTTTCATTAGTTAATATTAGTTATCATGAACTGCACTTCTACAGCATTTATTAATCTTAGTTAATTTCAATTTACTAATTCATTATTAAAATCAGAAGTTGCATTTGTTAATATTAATGCACTGTGAGCTTACATGAACATGCATTTTTTATTAACAAAGATTGTGTTGAATGTATTGCTCATTGTTAGTTGATGTTAGTTAATACATTAAGTAATGTTAACAAATGAGATCTTATTATAAAGCGTTACCAAAATGCACTACTGTGCTTCAATGTCATGTCTTTGAATAAAAGCATTGCCAAATGCATAATGCAAATGCTTTGTTAACTGGTTTAACTGATTGATTAAAAAAAGAAATGAATCTAAAGGATAATTTGTGGCTTCATTGCCAAACAACCTTAAACTGCTCTTTCTTCTTTCAGTATGTGAAGCTGATGAATTTCCAGGAGGAGGTGAGAGCACACCGGGATCTGGACGGGTTCTTGGCTCAGGTCAGCATCCTGCTGGACGAGAAGGCGGCCTCCCTGGATGAAGTACTGCGCAGAATGCTGGACCATGTGGCCACGGACGGGCAGGGCAGCTGCAATGCGGAGGAGGTCATGAGTGCTCTGTTCACAGATGCCGGAGGACAGGATGCCAATGGTGAGCAGCGGGCTCCTCGCCCCACGTGCCACAGGTCATCTAGTCTAGCAATCCAGAAATCCAGGGCAACCCCTCTGAGAATGTGGTTAATGGAAGACCTGCTGTCCTTAACAACAGGGAATGGGTTTTACAGTTTCTCTCTCTTTCTGTGTCTTTTCAAGTTCATCTTTTGACCGAGACCATTCAGGGTGTGATGGCGACAGCCACTGGAGTTCGCTACCAGCAGTCCTGGCTCTGTGTGCTGTATGTAGCACTTTAACGTTAATAAATAAGAGCTTTAAAATATATATGTATATTTTTCTTCAACCTTTTTAAACATTACCATAACTAGTGGTCCACCAGTATGTTTTTTTTAATCAGTGGCTGATGCCAATTTCTAAAGCATACTGTAAATATCTAATATCTTTTTCAGTGTTATATTTTTAGCCTAGCCTATAATATATATTGCAGTATTAATACATTTACATACTTTGTGATTGGTCTACTCTGCTCTGATTGGCCTTCTTTATTCAGCTGTAACGTGAAGAGTCTTCAGAGACGTTGTGTTTGCATTACCCGTCTGGAGCGGCCGCAGAACTGGGGTGTAAACTGCTGTGATGTCCGCTATGTTATCCTCATCCTGGCACCGCCTCGAACAGTAAGCCATTCCTTTCACCTTGCAATCATAACCTCCAATCATGCCTACTAATTTGCATCCGTGTTCATTTTTACACTTGGAGTCTTCAGACTGTTTTTTTTACATCTGTAGTGTTACTTCTCTCATCTCAGATGATATGCTATTTAAGATTCCTTTTATTTTAACTCTTTCTTACTGTGCAGAAAAGTACAAAGACTGCCATAGAGCTCGGTCGCACATTTGCCACCTTGTTCTCAGACATCTCGTTTAGGCTGAAACTCCTGGAAACTAAGACCCAGGAGGACTTCAAGCAGGAGCTGGTGATTCAAAGGCAGCGGCTCTCCACTGTCATCCAGAAACCCTCGGTGGAGGAACAGACCGACCCACACAGCAACAAACCACTCAAGGTCTGAAGCCAAGAGAGGCTCAGGGCATGTAAATGGCTTCACCAACCAATTATCTACTCAGTCTGCCTGTTAACGTAATGTTCAGTTTTCTCTGTGGGTCATTAAGTGCGTTCCCCACATGTACAGTCCACCTTCACATTATGCTGAACCTTGACCACATAAAAACTTCTCCACACTGATGGGTGTATGTGTGTCCCTCCACCAACCTCAAAACACCCTATCGTCCAACAGCCGCACTGCAGATTCATTTGAAGAGCTTTACTGAGACTCATCCAAGTGATTAATTACTATAGCACAGAAAATATTAACGAATATTTATCGAATGTGGTCCACTTTGGTGAAAAGCATTAGGGACACAAATCCAGTGTTTTTTGCAGTGGGAGCTATTAGATGTAAAGTCAGGATTGCATTACAAAGTCAGAATTGTGAGATATAAAGTCAGAATTGTGAGTTATAAAGTCAGAATTGCATGATATAAAGTCAGAATTGCGAGTTATAAAGTCAGAATTGCGAGTTATAAAGTCAGAATTGTGAGATATAAACTCAGAATTGCATTATAAAGTCAGAATTGTGAGATATAAAGTCAGAATTGCGAGTTATAAAGTCAGAATTGCGAGATATAAAGTCAGAATTGTGAGTTATAAAGTCAGAATTGCGTGATATAAAGTCAGAATTGCGAGATATAAAGTCAGAATTGCGAGATATAAAGTCAGAATTGCGTGATATAAAGTCAGAATTGTGAGATATAAAGTCAGAATTGCGAGATATAAAGTCAGAATTGTGAGATATAAAGTCAGAATTGCGTGATATAAAGTCAGAATTGCGAGATATAAAGTCAGAATTGCGTGATATAAAGTCAGAATTGCGAGATATAAAGTCAGAATTGCGAGATATAAAGTCAGAATTGCGTGATATAAAGTCAGAATTGCGAGATATAAAGTCAGAATTGCGAGATATAAAGTCAGAATTGCGTGATATAAAGTCAGAATTGTGAGATATAAAGTCAGAATTGCGAGATATAAAGTCAGAATTGCGAGATATAAAGTCAGAATTGTGAGATATAAAGTCAGAATTGCGAGATATAAAGTCAGAATTGCGTGATATAAAGTCAGAATTGTGAGATATAAAGTCAGAATTGTGAGTTATAAAGTCAGAATTGCGAGATATAAAGTCAGAATTGTGAGATATAAAGTCAGAATTGCGAGAAATAAAGTCAGAATTGCGTGATATAAAGTCAGAATTGCGAGATATAAAGTCAGAATTGTGAGATATAAAGTCAGAATTGCGAGATATAAAGTCAGAATTGCGTGATATAAAGTCAGAATTGTGAGATATAAAGTCAGAATTGCGTGATATAAAGTCAGAATTGTGAGATATAAAGTCAGAATTGCGTGATATAAAGTCAGAATTGTGAGATATAAAGTCAGAATTGTGAGATATAAAGTCAGAATTGCGAGATATAAAGTCAGAATTGTGAGATATAAAGTCAGAATTGTGAGTTGTAAAGTCAGAATTGTGAGTTATAAAGTCAGAATTGTGAGTTATAAAGTCAGAATTGCGTGATATAACGTCAGAATTGCGTGATATAAAGTCAGAATTGCAAGATATAGTCAGAATTGCGTGATATAAAGTCAGAATTGTGAGATATAAAGTCAGAATTGCGTGATATAAAGTCATACTTTATATTTGATTCTTTATATCTCAATTCTGACTTTATATCAAGCAATTCTCACTTTATAACTCGCAATTGTGAGTTTATATCTCGCGATTCTGAGAAAAAAATCAGAATTGTGAAATACAAAGTCGCAATTACCTTTATTTTTTATTTCATGGCGGAAACAAGCTTCCATAGTTCTGTTATATGTTTATGCATTAAAAAAAAACATTAATCAACATATTTTTTTCTCCTCCAAATCTCCTATTGTACCCAGGTAAAAGATTTCCTCAAAGCAGGTCGTGGTATTTATGAAGACCTGTGCCGCAGGCTTCCATTGTACCTGTCCGACTTCACAGATGGCGAGTCTCATTTTTCCCCAAGGCCGTGCTTGACTTCACTTTTACTAAAAATAACAGAACTCTCTCTTGCTCAGGCTGAGGTGTTTTCTGCTGTGTGGTTTCTATCCAGGTATTCTGGGCTCTAACAGATCTTTGCTGAAGTACACCACCACGGCTATCTTCCTCTACATCGCTATCCTACTGCCAGCCATTGCGTTTGGCTCTCTGAATGACGAGAGCACGCGAGGAGAGATAGGTCTGTAGTCATTTATGGTCATTAGTTGGCAGCTGGACTTCAATGGTAGACCATCTTGGTCACACCAGCTACCATGTTCCAAATCCAGCTTGACCAGAAAGGAGTTCCAGTTTTGTGTTCATGTGTTCCTGATGGTTTATTTGACTTTCTGCAGATGTACAGAAGACTATAATTGGCCAGAGCATTGGAGGAGTGATTTACTCTCTTTGTGCTGGGTCTCCGCTGGTCATCCCTCTCACCACAGCACCTCTAGCCATCTTCATCAGCGGTACTGAATCTCTTTTATAAAGAAATGAAGGTTAACTGCACAGTCTCTCTCAGAGCCCTACAGTTGTTTTCTCTCTTTTGTTTGTGTACTGCAGTGATCAGAGGCATCTGTGATGACTATGACCTCGATTTCCCTGCATTTTATGCCTGCATTGGCCTTTGGAACAGTTTGTTCCTCATACTGGGAGGCATCTTCAATGTCAGCCTGTTTATGAAGCTCTTTAAACGGTCAGTGGAGAAGTACCATGTGTATATCTACCAGTGATGTGATTTATTATTATTATTATTTATACTGAATTCTGTATTTTCTATGGAAGCTTGTTTCCGCCACGAAATAAAATAATTTAAAAGATAATTACGACTTTTTATCTCGCAATTCTGACTTTTTTCTTGCAATTCTGACTTTATATCTCGCAATTCTGACTTTATATCACACAATTCTGACTTCATATTTCACAATTCTGACTTTATAACTCGCAATTCTGACTTTATATCTCGCAATTCTGACTTTATTTCTCGCAATTCTGACTTTATATCTCACAATTGTGACTTTATAACTCGCAATTCTGACTTTATTTTTCGCAATTGCTAGTTTGTATCTGTCAATTCTGACTTTATTTCTCGCAATTCTGACTTTATTTTTCGCAATTGCTAGTTTGTATCTTTCAATTCTGACTTTATTTCTCGCAATTCTGACTTTATAACTTGCAATTCTGACTTTATTTCTTGCAGTTCTGACTTTATATCTCGCAATTTTGACTATAACTTGCAATTGATTGTTTATATCTCATAATTCTGACTTTATAACTTGCAATTGTGAGTTTATAACTCGCAATTCTGACTTTATTTCTCGCAATTCTGACTTTATTTCTCGCAATTCTGACTTTATAACTCACAATTCTGACTTTATAACTTGCAATTGTGAGTTTATAACTCGCAATTCTGACTTTATTTCTTGCAATTGCTAGTTTTTATCTCGCAATTCTGACTTTATTCCTCGCAATTCTGACTTTATTTCTCGCAATTCTGACTTTATTTCTTGCAATTGCTAGTTTGTATCTCTCAATTCTGACTTTATTTCTCGCAATTCTGACTTTATTTCTCGCAATTCTGACTTTATATCTCACAATTCTGACTTTATTTCTCACAATTCTGATTTTATATCTCTCAATTCTGACTTTATTTCTTGCAATTCTGACTTTATATCTCACAATTTTGACTTTATAACTTGCAATTGCTTGTTTATATATCACAATTCTGACTATAACTTGCAATTGTGAGTTTATAACTCGCAATTCTGACTTTATTTCTCGCAATTCTAACTTTATTTCTTGCAATTGCTTGTTTATATCTCTTAATTCTGACTTTATAACTCGAAATTGCGAGTTTATATCACAATTAGGAGAAAAAAAGTCAGAATTTTGAGATAAAGAGTCGCAATTACCTTTTTTATTTTTTATTCAGTGGCGGAAACAAGTTTCCATAATTTTCCAACCTGAGAAGTACACACATTAAAGTGAGCTAATGCAACACAATTTTGAACATTTTGTCACAACTTAATTTCATTGTGTTTAATCCACCTAATATATTTTATCATAAATTTACTGAATCATTTTTGTTAACATAACATGCTTTGCAGGGGACTGCATTAGGAGAGTAAGTGTTATTTTATGTGTTTTTCAGTAAAGGAAAGACATGTTTTACGTGTTTAACGTTCAGTTATGTTGGACATTTAGAAGAGTTTCTCAAAATATCTTTTTTCTGGAATGTTTCTGAATATTGTGGTAACCGCTGTGCTGAAGAGTGGTGCTTGTTCTTAGGCTGTGAGCAGCTAAATGATACTGTGACAGATTAAAACACCAGGTGTAAACGGGAATTTGTCTCCCTCGTCTACTTGTGAACCAATTGACCAAAACACATCTTAATAGCAGGTGTAAACAGGGCCTTAGTAAGCAATCAGATTTACGTTTTTTTAGTGTGGCAGAAGGGAAAAGTCCCATAGACTGAGGGTCAGAAGCCATATCATGATATCAGATTCAGAATATTATAGAGAGAACAATGCTAGTACCAACCAGCTAGTAATCACCCATAACACTGTAGCAACCCTGGCAAACACCTAGTATTGTGGTGGAGAATTTTACTCAAACAAGCACCTCGCTCATTTTCTTAAGATAACGTAACAGTAGTTTTCTTTCACTGATGTATAAAATCTCTTCAGGCAGACGCTACATTCTGATATAACTCAGACACTTCTGCTATGGCCTCTTTCTGTTGCATAAACATCATAAATCTGTGCTCTCCTGTCGTGTGTGGTAATCTCTGTTCGTGGCGTGCCTCAATTTAGTTGTTATGTCTTGATTTGTGCTCGGTTGTTTTGATAAAAGGGAAGATCAGTTGTTTACTCTGTCCTGTGTGTCCTCTCAGTTCCACAGAAGAAGTGATAGCTTTGTTCATCTCCATTGCCTTTGTGGGCGACGCTTTGAAAGGCACCATAAACAGTAAGTTCAGAGCTCTGAACGTTGCTGGAACTATTCAGACCAGAGCAGTATCGTGGCTTGTAATATCTCAGAAATAAATCACTAATGAAGATTTAACAGGGAAGGCAGTGAGATTGGGAGAGAATAATAGTGTCTATGTATTTTCAGAAAATTATTATTTACATGTGGTATGCTTTAAAGCGATAATTCACCCAAAAATGAACATTCTGTCATTGTTTCCTCTCCCTCGTGCTTAATTGTGTTCATGCGCTCATCGGATATGTCTGATTGGCTTCAATGATCAACGCTTCAAAAACATTGTAAACAGTCATCAGTGACGCCAAAGAACTTGACAAGAAGTGAAAGCCAATAAAACGTTCAATTGCAACACCAGCACCCAGCAGCAGCCCTACGCTTCCGCCATTTTGGGGTAAAAACGACTCGGCAGTCCATTAGCTTCTACGGCGATATCAGCTGCTTTGTATAAAAAAAATGTACGTTAAAGCTGAAATCCAACCTGAATGATGACAACACAGAATAACATACAATCACTAGTGATCATCAAATCCTTTTAACAGTTTATTTTACAGACTTTGTGTTTAAGTCTTCCACTTTTTTTCACAAAACCTTTGCTCTCTAGAAACCCACTTTGGGTTGAAGTTCTTTGAAGTTCAAGTAGCATTATAAACACTGAATTAATACCAATATATGAAGTTAAATTAAGGACATGCATCAGAAAAATTGGGAATGTTTGACAATAAATATATAACAGAATATAACAGCTTGACAGTAAACAATTTTTGCAGTGTTTGTTTGTTTTATTTGACAAAATTTAAAACATAATACAAAAAAGACACATTTCAAAACTGTTGAGGATAAAATACACAAAAAAGCCTTCGGTTTATTTCCATTGTGGTCCTCGGTATCTTAAAAAATGGACGTACAAATCATTAATGGAGTGCAATTCATGTCACGTTCAGAAACTCAACAAACACAAACTTCAAACTTCAAACATCAGTGATAAAAAAACTTTTTTTAACTTCCTTTCTAAAAATACTCTCAACTTGTATCTCTTGGATACAGCTAGGTAATTTATTCCAAGCAAAAGAGCTAGTAAATAAAAAATATTTTTTTCCCATTTCACTCTTAAACCTACAAGGATATATATAATTTCTACTCGCCCTTGTAGAATGACAGTGAACCTCTCTTACAAATACATAACAGATACTTTGAAACCATTTTCTTTAATATCTTAAACACCATTACTAGTTTTAAAAAAGTTACCCTTTTTTCAACTTTTAAAAAACTAATTTTCCTATAATGTTCCTCTCGTAAATGCATTCGTGTGTGTACTTTCAAAATAACCCTACACAACTTATTTTGAGCAGTCTGCAATTTATTTTTTAATTTCTTTGAAATACCGCTATACCAAAAAACTGCAGCATAATCAAAGTGTGTCTGCACTAATGCACCAGCCAACAGTGTTGTCTTATATTTATGTCCGTTGAAGCAAGACTATGTAAACAAAAAAAACACAGCCACTGTGTCCAAAAGTGGGAATTATGGGATAACAGACACAGCAATGCATCATGTTCTATAAGATAGCGTGATCCAGGGGATTAAAACGTACAAATATATTTCAGACCTAGTGGAGTAATTTACTATTAGCTATTACTCCACTAGGTCTGAAATATATAATGTACGTTTTAATCCCCTGTGATCACGCTACAAACATGATGATCTTAACTTTATTAATTATTAATTTATTAATTTACTATTAATAGTAAATATGTAAAGTTGCATAAAATGGAAATACTCAATAAAGTAGGCTAACTACGTTACCTCAGATGTGTAATGGTTGGATTCCACAACTGATAACATAAAATATATATAAGATAACACAACATTTACTGTAGGTGTCATAAAATTTACTGATGACTTAATTTGAGAAATTTTCTATTGCGCTTCTGATTTGGCTGTGAGATTCGCCGATTTTGGGTGCGTAAGATGTGATGGATTCTGTTGTCCAGTTGGCATTTTCACCCCAAAATAGCTGCCGCGCTACCGAAGCGCCACCTAGTGGCTGTTACCCAAAAAGCATCAGCGTTTCGCCTCTTGGGTTCTATACTCTTTGGTGACGCTCTTCACCGAACGCTTACACAGTTACACACGGGAGCGTTTGAAAGCAGACGTCTATCCGCTGATAGCTTCTGCTTTCAAAACGCTTTCAAATTCAAACAGTGCATTGATCATTGTAGCCAATCACAGACATATCTGATGAGCGCATGAACACAAAGGCCAATCAGAAGTGTTTACAAATCTGCTCAACAGTGCTCAAAGCATCACATTTTTATAATTTCAGTACCGATTGGTACCGAAGTCAGACAACTCTAGTAGGATGAAAATAAATTATTTAAACAGTGATTAAATTATATATAGAAAGCGATTAAAGAACGCTCCCTTTGCAATCGCTGGAGCTGTCAATCAAACAGCGCGAGTTTATCAGTGACTGAGTTCTGGACTCGCGCCAAAACTGTTTTATTCAACAAATCTCTTAGTTACATCGAGTTTGCACTGTTAGTTACGATGAAAGCATTCGTTAGTGTGCAGAAATTGAGTTGCAATGGCGAGATCACTGCTTTCATGAGCTCAACAACGTCTGTGATCGACTACAGTGTTCATCACTGCAACCTTTCATGCCACGATCTAATGCAACAATGTAATGCAACACTTTTCATGATTAGTTAACCTTGAGACCTGTAATAGTAAAAACATGCTAAATGTTTTAGTGAGAGTAATACTTAGCTATTTCAAATGGAAAGATGTCAGCCAATCACAGCAGTGGGCGTTTACACTGAAGTCTCACAGCAGACACGCCCCTTAAAACAGAGCGCTCAAATCAGAGGATAAAATCAGGGTAGGAAAAATGCCTTTTATTTCTAAATTATGACAATTTTTTGATGTAAAATGCATTCTAACATTATAAGTGCACCCCAGGAAACATTATAAAACAATCAAACAACAGTTCATGATCCCTTTAAGATCTGGATTAGAAAAAAATGTATTCACTCACTCAGTTCTATTGCTTACCACTATATCTCTCTTTTCTCTCAGTATTTCATAAATATTATCATGGCCTTATACTAGTCAATGGAAGCACAGAGGATCTGCGTCGTCTGGGTGTAATGCTTCATCAGACAGTGAACGGAACAGAGAGCGGAGGCGTCTCACTGCCTGCAACACTGGTTCTGTGCACCAGGGAGCGCCCTATTCTCTGCCTACTGCTCATGCTGGGAACATTGTGGCTGGGATATGTCCTGTTCCTCATCAAGAGAAGGTAATTATAGGATGGTTAACTGTAATCATCATTAGCTGCTAATGCTTGGTCATCTGTTCTAACCTACTTGATTTAAACTAAAAAAATTACTTATATTCACAAAAAAGTTGCTGATGTGAGTGTTTTTGCATTTTCTAATTTCTGGTTTCTTTCCAGCCCATTCCTGCATGCTAAAGTCAGGGAGGTGGTGTCAGACTGTGCATTGCCGATCTCTGTGGTCATCTTCTCCTTTGTGGGCTCCTACCTCTTCACTGACATTCAGCGTGAGCCCTCATGTCAAAACAATCACCTACAAATGATCATGTTGTATTTTTTGCTTATATCATAATTATCAGTATTAGGCTCCAGGTTAGGTGTAATTTCATCCCATAATAATACTGAATGTAATAGGGCTGCTTGATAATAGCAAAAATCATAATCATGATTATTTTGGTCAATATTGAAATCAGTCAGTGAAATTTCACAATTATCGATACTTCAGCAAAAACTAATACTTTGCACATTGCACTTTCAAACCAGTCAGTAATAATAACTACTATTAATTTTGTATTTAATCATTTATAAGTGATATATATAATTGTTCATGAAGGCTGGAAATGAAAAACGCCTTATATTCAGGTGTGCAGAATTATTAGGTATGTTTTCTTTTACAGATAAAATGAGCCAAAAAGATCTTTAACTCCGATTGAAAGGTCAAAAATTAATAAATGCCCACGAGAAGGATGCAATGCTAATGCAATACTAAAAATTGCAGTTAAGGCATGACTAATGGACAGCAAAATGCTCATTGGGTCAGCAGGGTCAGACAAAAACAGGTGGAGAAGAAAAAACACGTTAACTGCAAAAGAATTAAGAATTAAGGTAAAGAATTAAGTGTGAAACCATCGGGAACCCTTTTCCACCATTTTCCAGAACTGACCTGGAGTCTCCAGAAGATCTCAGAGACTTAGGTTAGGTAAAGAATCCTAAAAAAATGCCCCCCATTTAAGAATCACATACTGAATTGTAGTAAAATACAAGAAGACTGATTTTTTTTTTATAGGCTTTATAGACAGACAGTTTGAGAGTGGCTCTTGAAGGACCAGCACCATATACTCTTGTACCACTGTTTGAAGAATTCATCTTCCAGAATCTGGCAGTAAGGTGTGGGAGTTCATTTTTAGTCCATCTCTTATCCTGAAAAGTCTGTCTTGCAGACATAATGATCTTCCAAAACCTACTGCCAAAAAATTGATGTGTGCATTAAGTGTAAATGCAGACTAATAGACCTGCCACATATTTTATTACGTGTTATGGATTTCTTTGTTGTTCACTGACTTTGTCTTTGACTAATATTTTTATTCTCAAATAGTAAAACAAAATATTAAAATAGTTCCAATGATTGACACTGGCAACACGAACAATTTGTCATTAATGTATGATTAATATTTTTTTTCTCGCAATTGCAAGTTTACATAATTGTGATATAAACTCGCAATTGCGCATATCACGCAATTCAGACCTTTTTTCTCACAATTCTGACTTTTTTCTGGAGTTTATATCTTGCAATTCTTAATTCTTTTCTTAGAATTGTGAGATGTAAACTCGCAATTGCGAGAAAAAGTCAGAATTGCGAGATAAAAATTTAAAGTAAGTCTCAATTACCTTTTTTTAATTTTTTATTCTGTTAGCGGAAACAAGCTTCCATAATCATAATGTATGATTAAGAGCTCTTATTAAAAACTGATTTTATAGTTAAGTCATGGCAATAAACTGTAGCTACGCCTTTTACAAACTTAGAAAGCAATATATTAGGCTACTTTAGTACATGATCCCAGTCTTTTATTCCCGTTATGGTAAAATTGAAAATGTCCTGGAAAATGATCACTGAAAAAGAGTGGGAACCCTGTAACTGTCTTGGGTATTATACAGTCTTTGATTCAAACCTGACACCTCAAGACATGTCGGAGCAGGACATCATGATCAGCTACCACTGACATCTAACCATTCATAATGTATTTTGAGGTGACAGGTTTGAATGTGTTTTGTGAGCTATTGCAAAGAGAGAGTAATGATCATTAGTTTGGTGAACTATCCATTTGATTCTTCCAATATGTTCATTCACAGTTCCAGTATTCAACTACCAGAATGGAACTGTATTCAAAGTGGCGCCTTTTAATCAGCTGACAGGGATGAACGTATTAAGTGCATGCGGTCTTGGCTTTCTCCTCGCCTTGCTCATCTTCATTGACCAGAATATTGTGGTGTCCCTCACCAATGCCCCAGAGAACAGGTATCCGTCCAGAAAATTAAAACATTTCCATCAGTAGTGTCATATTTGTCTCTCTCAGTAAAACACTGAAAGTTTGTTTTCATTCTTCTCAGTTTGTTAGCATTCCATTGGTTTACTTTTTTCCCCCAAGATCAGTGAGCCATCATTCACAGTGTCAGTTGAGTGTAGACAGTCGTGGGGCGCTGAGAGGCGGCATATGATCTCTTTTGGTGTGCGTGCTTGTGTTTCAGACTGCTAAAGGGAACGGCGTACCACTGGGACCTGATGCTCTCTGGGTTTATCAACATCCTGATGTCGGTGCTGGGGTTACCATGGATGCACGCGGCTTTCCCACACTCCACACTGCATGTGCGTCAGCTGGCGCGGGTGGAACAGCGAGTGGAGGGGGGCCACCTCTATGAAACGTGATAGCAACCACCTACAAACACACTTAGAGAACACAATACTCGCACTGATGTTTAAACATGCATGATGCATACGAGTTAGCGAGTGTGATTAACAAGACTTGTGTGTGTACCTGCAGGATAGTCAGCGTGAAGGAGACACGACTTACGTCTCTGGCTGCAAACATCCTAATTGGTTTGTCAGTGTTTTTGCTGCCAGTGCCTCTGCAGTGGATACCGAAACCTGTTCTCTACGGCCTCTTCCTGTACATCGCTCTTACGTCTATTGATGGAAACCAGATGTGTGACCGAATGGCCCTTCTGCTTAAAGAACAAGTGAGAGCTTTACGCCACGTTCACACCAAGAATGATAACGATAAAGATATACCAAGCAGATCTTGCCCCCCATTGACTACCATAGTAGGAAAAAAAATACTATGGTAGTCAATGGGGGGCGAGATCTACTTGGTTACAAACATTCTTCCAAATGTCCGAATCCACTTTTGCTAGTTTAACGACAGAAAAAATGGTCCAAAAGGGTTGTACCTAGTCTCTTAATGAGTCATGGGTGTGTTTTTGGTGTAACGTGCAATAAACTAATCAGAGTCTCATCTCCCATTCCCTTTAAAAACCAGGTGCGCTTGCACCATGGCGGATTCGCTATTTACATGGTGGAATATAGACACCCTCAACCTGACGAGTCAGTTTAAATATGTGTGTATTGTCACGATTGGTCAAATAATTAGCCAAATTCATTCGTCATTACTGCAAATAGGTCATTCTGTTACATGCAATGACTATCCATTATGACATGTAGGCATTTTTATCTTTATGTACACAATAATAATCCTTTTATTTTTAATATTTGGCATGTTTGTGTGCTGCTGCGCTTCCCTGTGTGTGTAACTAGCGTGTTGTGCACCCGCCTATAGGCACATATTGCTAACACACCCTTTAAATAACAACAAAAAAATATTGCGGCATTGACTTTAGAGCAGGTTTTTGTTGGCCAGTGGCGCAGTCGTTAGCAACACGCCAACAATGCACCTGAACACACCTCGTTTTCAGACAGGCACGCCCATGGGTGAACAGATGGGCGTGAGTGCATTTGCTATTTAAACAACATGATGCTGGACGTGAAAATGATAACTGCGTCAAAAAACGCTTGCGTCGCACCTGCCGTCGCATTGCGCCGGGTGTACAATAGGGCCCTAGGCGTTGTTTTTATTCCACTATATTGACTTTGTCAGCTAAATTCACTGTTAGATTACATGTAGATGAGTGTAACTATCTATTAAGAGCACCATCCAGTACAGGTCAAGTTAATTATGTCAGTAAATACACATAATACAAGCAAAACACACCCCAGTAACTTAGTTTATTTAAAACCATACAGGTTTCTCTGAGAATCAAACACAAGCTGATCTCAATCCAAGTCTCCAGATCACTCAGTATTATCAATGATACTTCATTTATTGCATAATTTAATAGTGCTGCCTTTGAAATGTACAACCACAGTGAAAATCAATGTCAATCACTATACAGCTAGTGTAGTGAGGGACTGTTTGTGAAGGGTATAAATCCTAGGTTGTTTTTGAGTCCAAGGCCATTCTACCATGTGGTAGATTTACACATTTAAAGTCAACATGAAATGCCATTACCAACAGATATGTGATGTATTTTGGAGTGAAACAGTGCAAATCAGATTTTTTTTTTTTTATATCCTAACAAGACGCATCAGGCATCAAACACTGGCCACAGTTAAATCTCATTGGTTTAAAATTTTATTCCTTATAACATCAGATATTTTTTTGTTTGTGTTTGTGTCGTGCCGTGCAGCAGTTTTGTGTTCAGCATGGACAGACAAATAGCTTTTTGCTGGAAATCATGCCTAGTTAGGTCATAAAATGTGTATTAAATCATATGTTGACTAATATGAAATAAATAATACAAATCTGTCACTGATCATTCTCATACTAATCTCAATCTCTGTTCCCAAGACGTCGTATCCACCCACTCACTACATCCGCAGAGTGCCGCAGAGGAAGGTGCATTATTTCACAGGCCTGCAGATTGTTCAGCTGATCATCCTGTGTGCGTTTGGGATGTACCCTCTGCCCTACATGAAGATGATCTTCCCTTTACTCATGATCATGCTCATCCCAATAAGGTACGCCATATCCTTTATATCAGAGGTTTGAGTGATCATGCCTGCTGTTTAAAGGGGACCTATTATGCCCCTTTTTTACAAGATGTAATATAAGTCTCTGGTGTCCCCAGAGTGTCTGTGAAGTTTCAGCTCAAAATACCCCACAGATCATTTATTGTAGCATGTTAAAATGGCCACTTTCTGGGTGTGAGAAAAAACACACCATTTTTGAGTGTGTCCCTTTAAATGCAAATGAACTGCTGCTCCCAGCCCCATTTTTAGAAGAGGGCGGAGCTTCAAGAGCTCATGCTCTGGGATACCGACAACAACAAAACAGGACAATCTCATGCACCAGAAATGTCAGAAAGGGTGTTTATGTGCAATTTTTAACTAGGAATTTTTAACAGTCATAGCCACAATATGATTGGTGCAAATGTACTTAAGACTTTACAGATTTTCATCAGGACATTTCCTTCAAAAACGAAATTTAACCACGATGTCCTCAGTATAATATTGCATAATAGTTCCCCTTTAATATATTTGTGTGTGTAACATCTAGACAGACAATGCACACTTGGTGATATTTTGAGGTAAAAGCCATGCTGCATGTGTTTCAACAAAAAAATTTGTTGTTGTTTTTTTTCACCATAACATTATATGAGGTGGTAACATGTTTTCTTTGCAGGAACTACTTGTTGCCGAAGATCATTGAAGCAAAGTACTTGGACATCATTGATTCTCAACACATGTAGATGAAAAAATGAAAAGAGACTGTTAAGAAACATTAACACTTTTAAGGTGCAGGGGGAAAGTACATGTCCTAGATGTATTTTTGTTAGAAAACTATGTTTTCTGGCTGTGATATGTGCCTTCAGTATCTACTATGAATCCAATCTTTCTACAGTGATCCCTGCCCAGTTTTATTTATTTAGTGGAATCATAAACTCTTATTTCTCTTCCCATGATTCTCAAGTGTCTCTTTGTTCAGTCACAGCATGTATCTGGCACTGGGATATGCGATATTATTATTTTATTTTGCTATCTGAAACTGCACACAGAAATATTTGATCAAACAATACAGCAGAACAAACACATTTCATTCAGAGCTTACAGTCCTCTAACGTGTTCAGGTTTTATAAAATACTTTATAAAATGTTCTGATGCTAGTTGACAGATCTTAAAAATCAAATCCTCACCACCACAACCTTTGACTCATACTCATAATACAATATGTCTGCCCTCTTTATATGTCTTTGTGTTTGTTCATTATTTATAAGAACATGATTCAACATGGCTGATGAAAATAGTGTGATGCCTCAACCTCGGAAATATTTACTGTTATTGTCTGTCGAGGGAGAAATGTGTGCCGTTCTCAAAATACATCTTTGTATCATTGTGGGGAAAAAGATGGGGAGCAATTATGTTTTTGTTTTGATGTAAATAGTTCATGCACCAAAGAGCTACATTCCCTACAATAAGGACTCATACTTTTTCAGTCTAAAGGATTTTTGTCATGTCCAATACACCCTACCATTTTTGTTTTAAATTAATACTTTTATTCAGCAAGGATGCATTAATAGATCAAAAGTGTCAGTAAATACATTTATAATGTTATTTCAGATAAAGACATCTTCTATTCATCAAATAATCCTGAAAATAATGTATCTGTTTCCACAAAAATATGAAGCAGCACTGATCAACACTGATAATAATCAGAAATGTTTCTTGAGCAGCAAATCATCATATTAGAATAATTTCTGAAGGATCATGTGACACTGAAGACTGGAGTAATGATGCTGAAAATTCAGCTTTGATCACAGAAATACATTGCATTTTAAAATATATGTGTCACAGAGTTTATATGCTAATATTTATGCCATGTTATATGATGTAACGGACAAATCTTATGATTGACTCAAAAGCATACATTTTGAAGCTGCCCGATCTGTGGAAAACGCTCAGAAAAGCTTATATAAATGGAAAGATTAGTGATATTACTGTTTATAATGTTATAACGACTGTATATAAAATTAATAAATGAATAGTTTTGCTATTGATTTACATTAAACCTCCCAAAACTGATAGCATTTTAAAAGTGCATCTATACTTTAAATGTTTTTATAGGGCAGATTTTAAGAATGGCACATGCGCCACAATGATTGTAATTCATCTGTAAGTTGTGTATCCTAGCAACATGTGAATAAAAGCCCACCAGTGGTGAGCGTGAGCTCCGAGGAGTCAAGAGGGCTCATGTACTGCAGACTGATGAGGAGCTGTTTACATGTAATCAAAGGCAGGTCTCTTAAGACACAAGCCTCCAGCAGCACCGCGGAGATGCAATCACCTGTGCGAGCCTGACTAAGGATTAAAGCAATTTCCATGAGGTTTGTTTGCATTGGGGAAGTCAAGAGATTAATAACTAGCAGGTGTGTAGGTGAATTTTCTATTGATCTTGCAAATATTGTCTTCATTTGCTTACCTTCATGACATTCCAAATGCTTTATTTTCTTTCTTCTGTCAGATGTTTTGCTCCCATAGTTTCTCTTCCCTTTTTTTTTTTTTTGCTTGACAAAATCATGACTACGCTGGTCCACCAGCATAAACCAGCCTGGACAAAAATGGAATTCATGCTGGTTCATGCTGTTTTTTCTTTTCCCAGCAGGGTAGTAGACAGTGAGTCAGGTTCTGGAGAGAGAGAGAGAGAGAGAAAAGGAACACCGCATAAGTAAAACAACTTCTGCGCTTCAATATTCCACATATTCCGAAGTCATACAATAGCTTTGTGTGACTGAACACTGACTGAAATTAAAGGGGGACCTATTATGACCCTTTTACAAGATGTAATATAAGTCTCTGGTGTCCCCAGAATGTGAAGTTTCAGCTCAAAATACCCCACAGATCATTTATTATAGCTTGTCAAATTTGCCCCTATTTGGGTGTGAGCAAAAACATTTTTGTGTGTCCCTTTAAATGCAAATGAGCTGCTGCTCCCGCCCCCTTTCCAGAAGAGGGCGGAGCTTTAAGAGCTCACGCTTCGGTTGCTCAACAACAACAAAGCTGGAGAATCTCACGCAGCCAAAATGACGACGGTGTTCAGCCTTACATTGTTCAAACCGGAGTCGACACTGATGGAGAGACTCAGGAAGAAGTTACAACTTTTAAACGTTTCTGAATGGTTAGTGGATAAATTTATATAGTTGCTGTGGAGTTGATTCAACGCATGTGCCGTCATGTTAATCTTTTGTGCAAAACCCGTATGGACGCCCATAGCGTACCTGTTTGTCAAACAGATCCATACACACCAGGATAACGTTTATGATTGCTATCAAATGCTGTGAATGGTCTAATATTTTTTCCAAAAAATCAGAAACAGAAATGCTCCTTTTTTTTCAATCGAGCTTGCCAGGGTCAACTTTAGCTAACGAGACTCTAAATAGTGTTCAGTGCTCATCTGTGCAGCCAACGACAGAACAGTTTGCTCGAACTTTTGCCATGGTGTTAGAACTGGTACACCGTTTTCGCTTGCGAAAACAAAATGGCGGCGCCGTGGGTGGAAACGTGCAGATTAAATTAAATCTGAGCGGCTCGTTTTTTCACATGCTTGCAGAGAAAGGCTTGCCAAAACAAAGATACTGGGTTGTCCTTTTTCACGCTTTTTGGGTTGGTAGATGCACAGGGGACCCGATTATAGCACTTAAACACAGAAAAAGTCAGATTTTCATGATATGTCCCCTTTAAAGTTGTTATTCATTATTTATCTTCCCTTCTGCTCTTAAATCTCATATATCAACACATGCAGCACACCCCAGAGAGCTAAAAAAACACACATTTAGATAGCCATTATGAGAAAGCTGTGAAATGAAAGAATGGATTTTTAAATCCCCCTTCGCATCCTAATCGCCCCCTAATATGCTGTTAATTTATTGCATATTTTTCATTCACTCATTTCTTCTGCCCTGATATTGATAGTGTTTTTAATTTGATTTTTTCTTTGGCCTAACAATGAGCTAAATGAGCACAACAAATGACTCAAATTCTTCTTCATTCCCCTTAAATTAACGACAAAGCGTGAAACAGCCAGTTTTATTGTCTTCATCATAGTTGCCTGAGGGCAATCAATAATCTAAGAAATCTTTACATTGGTCTCACTCTCAGTTTTTGATGGTATGCACACATTATTTTGTCTAGCATGACAAATGGCTGCAGCTGTGTGAATTCTTCATGTATTGTACTGAATTGTACCGTAAGATTGTATTTCCAGCCATTAAAGTGATTTCAGCCTCTTTATCACAGAATTACGTGCCACAAAATGGAAAGAAAATAGCATGACCTAGATTTTAAACAAGCCGTATTTTATTGTATGCATCAAAAATTCTCTTCTTTTATTCTCCTTTGTGCAGAGATGGATTCTCAAACAAGCATTGTTTGGTCATTTTCTTTGGCTTTTATGTCATAAGTAATACAGACTTAAGAATATTCACAGTGCATCGCCGGCTGTATTGGGATCATTTACATAACTGCTTTGCAGGGAGAGGAAAACATGTCATCAACACCCCCCCACCTCTCTCACCTTCTCATCTCTGTATGGAAATGAATGCCTTAATCTTCCCCTTTGACATTCAACAGATAAGGTAATCAATGAAGCATGCTGTCTGTTTTCTCTCTCAGAGCAAGGTGTGTGCGCACTATGTGCTAAAAGCCTCCGAGTCCTTGATGAATTCACTCGTCCTATGATTTGCTTTCAATTGAAAGTGCTACAGCACACAATAGATCACCAGACAGCCTAATTTTGTGTAAATATAAGATGTCCGCCATTTCTAAATACGACAAGATATCCTTTTGGATTTTAATTACATGTGGATGTACTACAAATATTGAGATATATTTAAGTTTTTGAAAGATTTGAAATGCAATATGTCATGCAGTATCTCAGCTCTGTTCACACAAATTGCTTGTTTTTATTGAGGAAACCCAATTAAGTGTACACAGATTAAAGTCACCATGATTTTTCGTGGAAAATTTCAATATTTATTCCCCTGGTTTCACAGACAAGGCTTAAGTCTAGTCCCAGTCTAAAATGCATGTTTGAGCTGTTTTAACTGAAAGTGATGAAATATCTTGCCATTGTTTTGTCTCAAGATGCACACAGATGCACATTTATAAAAGTTACTTAAATATAATAATTGAACTAAGACCTAGGTCTGTGAAACCAGGCATAAATAAATGATTTTCCTGGTAAAAAATGAACTTGATTTTCAAAAGTCAAAGGATTTGTGACAGCTGAATGTAACATATCTGAGTTTACTTTCTGAGTAACGTCATTTATTTAAGCCATGAAATAAACGTCATTCCTTAAAATAAGTATAATGAACTATGCAAAAAGCATTTCAAACATCTCCAGCACGTTTTATAATTACCCCAAAATCAAACATAGTTCACGCTTACGCACATTATCATGTCCGTCAAAAACTTAGACTAAGAAATACATAATTATTACCTTACGATCTATCTGTTTTCAAATCCACATCATTTGAATACCACAACATCAATATCTGTCACAAAATACACGGCAGTATTTACGAGAAACAGAGGTTCAGCGAGTCGCGCATTTCCTGGAAAACCCACACCACTGGAAGTTTTGTCCCTACCGGAAGCGGGACAAAATGGCGGCCTGAGCAGCTTCAACATGCTGTCTGTCAGAGACGATAACATGCATAATACATAACGCACATGAGTATAAACTGGTTCTTCACTCACTGAAATTGAATGGGAATGATCAGGGAACTGAGTGAAATACTTCACACAGCATGCTAAAGAGATTAAATCATCAATCCAACTTCGCCGGGATAGCGAACATCATTCAACATGTCCTGGTTTTGACGGACATTTTTATGCACAAACTACGCATTCTGATCCTGACATTCCTGTCAATCAGCTTTCAGTTAAAACGGCTCAAACATGCATTTTAGTCTTGGACTAGGCTTAAACCTTGTCTGTGAAACGGGGTAAATTTCTCAATTCAATTAATCGTACCTGATTTGTATCGAGGAATATGGTGTTTTTAGCACCGTTTGAAATGGTCCTGTGCTTTAGCATTCTTAGCATGTGATATCTACACTTGACCTGTACTTGACTTGACATGCATTCATGCAAGCAGACGGCAAGTGCCTCTTTCACAATCCATTCTCATGTTAGTTATTTATATGCTAAGAATGTAAATGCTTGCAAAGAGAAATACAAGGTGATGTTCCTAAAACAGACCTTATCTTTTGCTTCAAATGGAGTCGGTTCGCACAAAGCTAAGAATTAATTATGAATGGTGATTGTTAAAGGTTATTTGATAAAGCTTCTTTCAAGTCCTGACCTTAATATCAGATATTCAGTAGATTGTGTTCAATATTATCTAACATGTACCACAGATTCAGGTCTTTGTTCTCTGTCTACACCAGATTATTTGATATGGTCAACAGTGCTTTTCCTAGTACTGGAGCATATGGAAATTTGGACCTTTCCTTCACCCATACTCATGTTCATTGTTCAGATTTTAATTATCTCCCTGCTGTGTAGTGGTTAATCTTTGTGTTCTGGTAGAAGACATTAACTCAAGTCTGCGGTGTCTTTGATATTAGCTGTTTAATTTAGCTGTGTGAAATCTATGGATGATCAAGAAAGATAATCTTTGGATGTCCAAGGCTTACTCGGCGTAAACAAAATGTGAACATGGTGTGAATCATTAAGGCGTGAAAGTGATTCTTCACCCAAAAATGAAGATTCTGTCATTGTTTACTCACCCTGATGCCATTCCATAAGACTTTTATTACATGAACAAATTAAGATATTTTAATATTCTTTAATCATTTTGAAAAGTTCATATAGACTTGGATTAAACCACTCAATTCATATGGATTATGTTTATGATGTCTTTATGAACTTTTTGAAGCTTGAAAATGTTGGTTGCGTGGACTTTCAATGGATGGACAAAAATGATGAGAATATTAAAATTATATATTTTTCGAGGATGAACAAAAGTCCTACAGGTTTAGAACGACATGAGGATGAGAAAAAAGATGACAGAATTTTAATTTTGAGATAGGTGATGTTTGGCTAACTGCTAGTGTTTGTGAAATGAACCTCAATTATATTTTATTAATTTTTAATTGTACCCTTTTCTTAATTTTTATTTGTAACTTTTCGCGCTTGTAATGGTCACCTAATGTTAAATACTGTTCATGACAGGAATGTTGATGTGCCTTTAAGATGACTTCTTCTATGGTGTACGTTATTGGTTGCACGCTGTTCTTATGTAAACGCGCACGCACAGGTAGATGCTTGAGTGAAAAGAGATGGCCGATCTACCGCTGCTAATGTGTTTCTTTTTCACTTTGATTTGCAGCGTTTATTAGAGTGTTATTTTTTCCCGTTTTATACTCCTCTTTTACATGTATGTGAAGAGTGTGCTTATTTTGCGAATAATCTATAAAGACTCGTGGGACTACCAGTTCGTTTGCCTCAGGTTTTCCTTCCCGCCTCCTGTTTTATCTGGACACACTTTGACAGATGTTACACGGTACTACAAAAATTCTGAGGTAAGTTTGGTGACCAAAGAAGGTTAAGTTAAAAACATTACATCATTATGTTTTTAACCTAACCTTAGGTAAGTTTCTACAGTAACGTTAACTTGCCAAATCAAGTTAGTTTGTCAGTTAGTAAGTAAGTCAAGTAAGTGTGTCGTAATACATTTTTTAACGATAACCCATCAAACTTTTCCCAACCTATTGGCAAGCTTGTTAGCACGTAAGCTAACATCAGTGTAGAAGGAAACGGAATACTGCAACTGACCACTGATTCGAAACAAATGATTCGTAAAGCTTCGAAGCTTCATGAAGCAGTGTTTTGAAATCGCCCATCATTAGATATTGTGGAATAAAGTCGCTATTTTGTTATTTTTGGCGCACAAAAAGCATTCTAGTTGCTTTATAATATTAAGGTTGAACCACTGTAGTCACATGAACTGTTTTAAATATTTAAATAGTGTTATTGTTGGCGATGCAGGCCTCACTGAGCCATCGGATTTTATCAAAAATATCTTAATTTGTGTTCCGAAGATGAACGAAGGTCTTACGGGTGTGGAACGACATGAGGGTGAGTAATTAATGACACAATTTTCATTTTTGGGTGAACTAACCCTTTAAAGATGGGACAATACCCACTTTATTTGGACCACCTTGCTGCTCCTTTTTACAGTATACACTAAAAGCACATTTCAATATACTGTTGATAAAAGAAAATGAGTCCCTCCTACTAACAAAAGCAAACTTTTCTCCTATAAATATCACTTGTTCATATTAACACTTTTGACTTTAGCTTGCCTTCATGTATAGCTTGTACTAATTAACACACCACAATGTGTTTTCACAGCATTCTTTCATCTGTGTGAATTCATGCACTTCATGGATATATTTGCTCCTCGCAACTTTGATATGAATAAAGCATATTTCATAATTTGGTGCTGACTGAGTGGCCAGCCCTAGTAAGCAGCAATGAGCAACAGCCAGTGCAATTGCAAGAGAGTGAAACGTGCAAAAGCAAAACGATGGATTGGCAAGAAAGCAGCCCACAAAATGAAACTGCTTTCCACATCTCCTCAAACACTATCTTTTCTTATGTTTTCATATTTATATGATTTGGGATTTACTAGTCCAAATTCCAAGAGTGGGTTATGCGGCATTCCCAGGTGTTGATGAATAAGTAAACAGGTAAACTCAACTTGTAGTAACTTTTAGTGTGTGTAAGTAGCCATAGCAGCTTATTCTCTGAACATAACCCTTTTTGGAGCTGATTTCACACAATATTATATTGTTATTTTTAATGTGATGATTTGTAAAACTAAACGTTTAAAGACGAAGGAAAACTTCGTGGCAAACAAACTTTTATTTAAAAAGACATAATTACCAGTATAACCAGTAGATGGCAGCAGAGGAGCACTTATTGGCTTATTGGCCATTTCCACTTTCTAATATATGGGGAAAAGTAGGAAAAGTCTCATGAAAAACAAAAACTTTTTCTTCAAATTGTGACCGAATTACACAGAAAGCAAGTAAAGAGTGCTCATTTTATAATCACTGAAGCTGTCGATCAGTTCAGTATGGTACATTTAATGAGTAGAATATTTACACTTTTCCCTATAAAAATTAGGTTTTTGCATGTTACTATTGTCAGTAAAAGTTAATTTTATCTACATCTCAATTCAAGCTCAGTGCTTTGCTGTCACATTTCCGATAAATAAATGTGTAATATTATTAGTAACTGCACTTATTAATGCAAAACAATAGTAATATTGTTAGTATATAACAATAGTAATATATATTAACCCCTTAGCATTCTTGTAAAATTTGCCTAAAACACCAAAAAAGACATACCCAGGTGAAAAAAAAGTACACTTCTATAATGTACTTAAAGTGCTCTATTTTCATGCACTAATTTTGTACTTAAGACGTACTAAAGAAGAATTTTTAGTATATTAAGATAATCTTAAGAACATCTAAGTGTACTCAACTGTGCTATTTTGAGACACCATGAAATATGAACTAAAATGTGCTTTTAATAATCTCTGTATTTAAAAAAATATATATTTAGCTAAGTGGTAAATAAATTCATTTTTTTAATACAGAGATAGTATGTTAAAAGCACATTTTAGTTTATATTTCATGGTGTCTCAAAATAGCACAGTTGAGTACACTTAGATGTTCTTAAGATTATCTTAAGACGTACTAAAGAAGAATTTTTAGTATATTAAGTACAAAATTAGTGCGCGAAAATAAAGCACTTTAAGTACATTATAGAAGTGTACTTTTTTTTTCACCTGGGTAGCCAAAGTAAATTGCATGCAGGAAAAGCAGAAATAACGGTTACCCCTGCGCATAAAGCATTACTGCAGTTATAAACACCACTTTGTTATGCATCATACAGAGGTATTCAGATATGAACATATGTGTTCATACCCCCCCTCCAAAAAAAGCCCTCAGATTTTATGAATGGCCTATTTTACATATGGAAAATTAATTGGATTTATTCAGATTGACGGAAAAAAGTGCATGGAAACATAAGTCAAGCAGAGTGAAATTTTTTTTTTTTTTTTTTTTCACCTCAATTTTTAAAACAAAGAGCAAAACTCATAAAATAACAAAATTGTGACTATATCTTTACATTTAAGGCTGGATACAACTAGTGCATAGCAGGTGCAGTGAGTGACTGGCACTTTCCAATATGATGCAATGAACCAATTCTGTACATGTAATGTGGACTGACATTATTGAAAGGTGAGAAGTGTTGCCGCCTCTGTTGTGCCAGCAGTGTTTTGACAAATGGTGGGGTGAAATGTCTTTTGTTTAAAGTGGTTTATATAAAGCATATATTTCTAATGGAATATTAAAATAGCACCACGGATGGCAGCTTAGAACATTAAACATGAATATGTACTCTACTAAGTACATAAATCATTGTTACTATGATATGAACAGAGCAGTAGTGTCAAATATTGTGTTTACCAGCAGGATGCACTGGATGATTGCTTCAAGAGGGCCAGTTAGGTCAGCTTTCTCTGGCATTAGAAATGCACTGAATACATTTATTTTCAATTTATTTTGGACTGATGAAAAATCTTCAACATTATACATTAGTCGTCCATGAATGTTTTGACTTTTAACCAGACGGTTGCAGCCAGAACGAATTGAGAAAATTGTATTCTGGGAGTAGAAGACTTGAATCAACCAGAATCCAAAGCAGCTCAGGATAGATGGATTCATTTGGCGTTGAGGCTTTGCAAAAGATAAGTGCTACTGGAGCCTTTGTTTTTTCCCTCAGGGCTGTTTTTTCATCAAGGTTTTTAGATGGGCTTATGTCTGTATCAGTCCCCTGCCATTCACTTGTAAAAACTCTCATCTGTGTTTTCAAAGTGTCTATTGATTTGATTGTACTGCAGGGCCTGGTCAGAGTTGACCTCAGCAGAATTCGTTTTCAACAGCTGGAGGCCCCATTCACAGACATCATAACAAAACCAAAAAAAATAATCAACCCCATTTAGGGGACTGTTTTAGGTGAGAGTTTTTGTGGAAGCGAGCATTGTCACCATAAAGTGCTGTTGACCCTCAAGCCCAATGAGGGAAGTGAGAAAATTGGAGTAGCTACTGCTGCCCGGGAATGACTTTTTGGTCATGGGCTTGTCTGTCAAAGGAACTATCACAGTCTTCTTTTGAGATGCACCCTGAGTATGTAGCTTGTGCTTCTTTGCTTCAAGCAATTTGTCTGCAGGAACATAAACCAGTGTTCTCAGTCAGTGTGTGCTCAATGTGATCCATGCTCCATGATCTAGACGTGAAAGGATAATAATTTGCCTTCATATCTCTGCACTGACTGAGCGAGAACACATGTTGGTAAATGGAAGAGCACATCCTGTCAACTCTAGCATCTCTACCACTGTCTAATTGGCCTCCTACTGTTTACTGCAGGGCTGCTGCCATTGAACGAGAGCAGCCGCTGTTCTGGTGGACTCTGGGATATGCTGTGGCTATAATAATCACTTATCTGGACATTATGAGTGCAACTGCATCTCTCACAGCAAAGACTTTTTCACTGTACATATCTGCATAGTATCCACAGAAATAATGAATGCTTCCCACAGTGGACTTGAGATGTGACATGTCAAAAGTGTAATAATTATAATTTTTTTCTAATAATAATGTAATGCTATCTAAAATATACCATCTGCTTCTATGAAACCAATTAGTGCAATATTAAAGATTTTACATTTTATAGTATTTATAGTTGGTTATTATTGGTTAGGGCTTCATGATATTCATGAGAACCCTTTTGGCTATATTTAGTATGAATATCTGGGCAAATATAGGACAGAACACATGTTGGGTTGATTTTACCCAGCAAATTGGGTTGATTCATTTTTACTATAATACTAGCTTTTTTTTTTTTTTTTTTTTACTTCTGCTTCATACATGAATTAATGTTTGTGGAATAACTTAAATCTTCTAAACTTTTTTTTTTTTTTTAAATACTCCACGCAACCACTGGTTTACATAATTCCTATATTTTTGATCATATTTCATAGTATATCATATTTTATATCGTTTTTAATACATATTGCCTACATTTAAGCTCATTTAACAAATATTGGAAGTAAAAATTAAACATTTAGAAGTAATTCAAGTGTAATCGACCAGTCTCTGTTGTCCTGTTTCCACCGTAACGGCGCTGGATCTCGTGCCGGAGATGACTCGCGTTCGGCGGGAGAACTGATAACTTCAGACCGCCGCCTGCGTTTCACTCGTAGCCGAAAAATGCTGTGACTGACTCCATAACCTGTCCATAAATAATCGGTGTACAATTCTGAGAGCATATTTTAACATCCTAAATATTTATGTTCTGTATATTTTTGAATAAAATCATAAAATGTTATGCAAGGCATCAGGCGTTTCCATCACACAAAAAGACCGACGCGACACTCGTTTAGGTGACTCACATCGCGCCCTTGTATGTTGCTTTGCATAAAATTAAATGATATACAGAACAATAACAAATTCATAGATAAAAATAAAATTTACTCAAACCTGTATTTTACCAAAGACATGCTCCAATTTGACGGAGCTGCACTGCTCTCTCCTGAAGAGGGCGCAAGAAGAAGCCCGCGATAAATAACTCAACCCCTGGGTTATTACGTCTGACCCAGGATCTGAGTAACACAAAAACTACCCAAACACTGGGTTGTTACGTCTGACCCAGGATCTGGGTAACACAAAAACTACCCAAACGCCGGGTTGTTACGTCTGACCCAGGATCTGGGTAACACAAAAACTACCCAAACACTGGGTTGTTACGTCTGACCCAGGATCTGGGTAACACACAAACTACCCAAACACTGGGTTGTTACGTCTGACCCAGGATCTGGGTAACACAAAAACTACCCAAACGCTGGGTTGTTACGTCTGACCCAGGATCTGAGTAACACAAAAACTACCCAAACACTGGGTTGTTACGTCTGACCCAGGATCTGAGTAACACAAAAACTACCCAAACGCTGGGTTGTTACGTCTGACCCAGGATCTGAGTAACACAAAAACTACCCAAACTCTGGGTTGTTACGTCTGACCCAGGATCTGGGTAACACAAAAACTACCCAAACACTGGGTTGTTACGTCTGACCCAGGATCTGGGTAACACACAAACTACCCAAACACTGGAAAAATAACCCCCAATAAAAATTACCCAAAAGGCTCAATCCAGGATAGAAAAAAATAACCCAAGTTTTTTTAGTGTATACCTTTGGTCTGCATGAAGTGGATTTTTTTAAGTGAGAGGGAACCAAACAGATTTCATCCAAACAGGAACCTGGAACGTTCTTTAAAATAATCAAGGATTTGCTAGCAATTTTTTGAATCATGCTTCAAGTCTTTTACTTCACTAAATTAAACACTAAACAATTACAAATTTGGTACCAATTAAATTCAGATCAAAGTGCTCAAATGTAGAATATGATGCAAAACTTTCCTACTCTTTCCTACGTTTTGACCTCCTTCACACCAACAGAAATACTCACAAACAGCAAGTCAAAGTGTGGATTCTTATTTATTGCTTTGCCTTTGCCATTGACTTTTTTTCCTACTAACACAGGAAGTGGAACACATAGGGGAAAAATGAGTCACTTTCTCAGGAGACAAACACTATTAATTTTTAATCTGATGAAAGTGAATTTTGGTAACTTTTGGAAGCATACTAGTGTAGTACCTATTAATGACCTAACAGACATGGACCAAAAGCTACAAAATTATAATTTTGATTTCACAGGCTCTTAAATGGGTGCATAAAATCAGAGGATGCTAATTGTAATGATTTTAGCTTTAATTATCACAGTTCACAAAGACAATTTTCTCATTCACATCAATGATTTAAAGAAAGAGACCACCCACTACTTTAAAAAACTTTTAATTTGATCCCAGAGGATTCACAGTTTAACAGCATTCACACTGTTTAGATGTGCTATTCATCTCAAAAAAGAAGAAAAAAGTGTATTTATACAGTATATTCTACATTGTAATGATCAATAAATCTAACAAACTTTATTGTTTCACAAGACAGACTTGAAGTGAACAAACCTCTTGAAGATAAAAGAAACTGATTCCTGCAAAATTAAATGCTTCTTTTACTGGTTTATGAAATGAATGACGACGAATAACTGAACTTTGTTTAAATAAGCTGTCAGCTGTACATTGAGTGTACTTTTGACAGCTGCTCCATTAGCTTTATAATAGACATACTTTAAATTACCTCAGTGTACTTCATCAGTTCTTGAAGACAATGACTATTGTGTCTTTTGTGTCATGTTTGCCATTGTTAGAGGAACCTTTAAATCATTTTCTCTATGCATGGGTAGACTATAGCTGTAAGAACACTCAAGTGTTCACTGCACACAATGTGCCTCAAAGGGAAACATTTGAGAGAAAAGAAAAGAGGATCAGCTTTAGGAGGAATTTTCAGACAGTTCTTCTATGAAACCGTCATGATAGAGTGTGAGTTTCTAAATGGGTTTCAGTGGGAGTTGAGCTCTGTTTCTCATTCTTTCAATGTCTTGCCATGGGTTCTCCATATTACAATCTGAATAAACACTTTAGCTATAGGGTTTGAGATTGTAATGTAATTACAAGATTAGGATCTCTGCTATGAATAGTCAGGTTAATTGATTAAATAAAGAGCTAGGTAATATTAATGTGAAATGCAGTGGGCCTCAACAGTCTGAAGCCCTACTAAAAATAGGTAAAATCCGCGTTTTTGTCGCGGTTCCCCTGGTAAAATTCGCATTCCAGGGGCTAAATATCATGTTATTTGGGATCGCTTCATCCTGTGAACATAAAAAACAACCTGCGGCAACAGTGTTGAAGTAGCCCAATTCCACAGGAAAACAGCTGAATTGGCAACACTGATGTCAGATGACCTACGTAGGTCTGAGGCGGGGCAAGTGTGTTAAATGCGTTAATAATTTTAACACGTTATTTTTCACCGTAATTAATTAATCTAATTAACACATTAAATTGATAAATATGTTTTCATTTTTTTAAAGATAATAACCACATACATTATACGATTAATTACAGAAGGATTTAGCACTAGTCTTAACCATACGAGTCAGAATTTCTCCAACAACACTTTGACAGTTGAGAGCAATGTGAAATGCCACATTCAATTAGCACATGGAACCTCAGCCTAACTCTCCGGTCAGTGCAGCTTATTTGGCAGTATGAACCACAGGGACATGCCATGCTTAAAGGCTAAAAATGGAATCCTTGAGAGGCCCTTCTTGGATGAACTGCCAATGCACTTCAAACCACTATTGATTCTCATTACCGCTAATAGTTTGGCTGTCACAGTTAGCCCTGAATCTTGTCAGCCGAGTGCATGAAGAGGCTAATAAGAGGTGGATAACCCTCACCTACACCCCCTTTCAGGGTAGTTGTCCTTGCAGCCAGCTGCAGAACAAGATGCCAGCTTTCTTTAAGAATGGACTTTGGAAAGACAACTCTGAGATGCTTTTAAAGGAACACTCCACTTTTTTTGAAAATAGGCTCATTTTCCAACTCCCCTAGAGTTAAACAGTTGAGTTTTACCGTTTTCGAATCCATTCAGCCGATCTCCGGGTCTGGCGGTACCACTTTTAGCATAGCTTAGCATAGTTCATTGAATCTGATTAGACCGTTAGCATCTCGCTCAAAAATGACCAAAGAGTTTCGATATTTTTCCTATTTAAAACTTGACTCTTCTGTAGTTATATCGTGTACTAAGACCGACGGAAAATGAAAAGTTGCGATTTTCTAGTGCAGCAGGCGCAATGATATTACGCAGCGTCTCTCACAGATGTCTCCATGGTTGCAAGGCACGCTCCCTGTGCAAGCAGGGGGTCACAGGCGTTGCGTAATATCATTGCGCCTGCTGCAGCCATGGTACGGCAGCAAAGTTCCTTGATTATTACGCCAGAATGAGAGTATAGTTCCTAGCCATATCGGCTTAGAAAATCGCAACTTTTCGTTTTCCGTCGGTTTTAGTACACAATGTAACTACAGAAGAGTCAAGTTTTAAATAGGAAAAATATCGAAACCTTTTGGTTATTTTTGAGCGAGATGCTAACGGTCTAATCAGATTCAATGAACTATGCTAAGCTATGCTAAAAGTGGTACCGCCAGACCCGGAGATCGGCTGAATGGATTCGAAAACGGTAAAACTCAACTGTTTAACTCTAGGGAAGTTGGAAAATGAGCCTATTTTCAAAAAAAGTGGAGTGTTCCTTTAATAATAATAATAATAAAGGCTACAGCTGATATTTTATGGCTGCCACAAGCAATTGACGATTATTCCCTTGACATTGTAATTGCGTTTATTAATTACAGTTATCACAATTAACATTGAATGATGTTTTGAATATAAAAAACAAGCTGATAACACTCTTCCTGAATTTTTTTTTATTGCTTTTCTATGGCATTAAGCCTCAAATGTCAACTGTACATTGGTTTGGTTTCTTCTTTAAATAACAATAAAAAAATAAACATAGGCCATTTTCCTAGTTGCATTCGCACCGCTAGTAGGAACTCTGAAGTGACGTAAACTGTGCTTGTTGTTGTGACTTTTATTTTGACGGCACTGAGAACAGCTCAGCCAGAGCCTGAGCACACAGTGCTCGCAATCTCCGTCTTCATTAGTTTACCATCTGTTTAACAGTCCTGTCTAAAGCCCTGGGTCGAACACCAGTGACGTGAGACCTTCGTTCATTTCGGAACGATGGCTCAGTGAGGCCTCCATCGCCAGCAAGATAATTAACACTTTCAATGCCCAGAAAGCTACTAAAGACATATTTAAAACAGTTTATGTGACTACAGTGGTTCAACCTCAATGTTATGAAGCGACGAGAATACTTTTTGTGTGCCAACAAAACTAAATAACGACTTTATTCAACAATATCTAGTGATGGGGGATTTCAAAACACTGCTTCATGAAGCTTCGAAGCTTTACGAATCTTTTGTTTCGAATCAGTGGTTCGGAGCGCGTCTCAAACTGCCAAAGTCACGCCCCCCAGTGGTGAACCATTGAAATTTCGAAACCCTTATGACATAACGAAGCCTCATTTACTGAAATCACATGACTTTGGCAGTTTGATACACACTCCGAACCACTGATTTGAATCAAAAGATTCGTAAAGCTTTGAAGCTTCATGAAGCAGTGTTTTGAAATCACCCATCACTAGATATTGTTTATTTAAAGTCATTATTTTGTTTATTTTTTTGCGTGCAAAAAATATTCTCGTCGCTTCATAATATTAAGGTTGAACCACTGTAGTCACATGACTGTTTTAAATTCGTCTTTAGTAGCTTTCTGGGCATCTGAAAGTGTTAATTGTCTTGCTGGCAATGCAGGCCTCACTGAGCCATCGGATTTCATCAAAAATATCTTAATTTGTGTTTGAAGATGAACGAAGATCTTACGGGTGTGGAAAGACACGAGGGTGAGTAATTAATGACAGAAATTTCATTTTTGGGTGAACTAACCCTTTAAGCATGCAGAATAATGTAAGTGGATCTTTTTTTTTTTGTAATCGCGCCTTTGAAATCACGAAATCGTGGTATCTGTAATCGTGATTAGAAATTCGAATAATTGTGCAGCCCTAGAATAAAGAAACTAACAGTGAAGTTTCTGACATGACTTATTCATATCCAAGACAATTTGAATAACAAACCATCTCTCATTTTCAGCTGCAGTGAAGAAAATCACTCCTCTCATCAGCAATAACATGTATTTAATCATTGCACCGCAACATCTTTACAAATAACTGTGTTTTGAAAGATAGTCAGGCATCAGCTTCAGAGAGACGTCCTGTTGACCACAATTTCAGACAATCATTAGCAAGTATGATTGTTTTCTGATTTTGTTGCTTTTTTCCCTTTCTTCTCAGCAGTCTGTTTCTGTTGTAGGATTTAGCAAGTTAGTTCAATCACCACTGATTATTATTTATATTATGCGTTAGTATGCATGCATAATATAATTTATGCATAAGTTAAAATGTTTGTTGATGACATAAACTTCTTGGGCTGAAGTCCAAGGATGATGAGTCTGTGTGCTGATGGGAAATAAATGCAGTTTGAATCCCCAGTTGGAAGCAGCAATTGAAAATGAACTTCAGGATTCATCCTGTTGAAATGAGAGGCTCAATTTTCAGCAAGGTCATGTCATTTAGAACTATGTTCAGAGTTCACAAATGAAAGAAACTAAATCAAATTAGGATGAGGAAGTCCTAATCTTATAGGCTTCATGACCCCTCTATACGACCAGCATTAGATCTAAAAGAGCCTGTGCTTTAGAGCAAAACAAATGCAGCTTATTTTGAACATGTCAGTGAAAGGAGAGTAACAGTGTCACTTGAACATGCATTCATAATAAGTGTCTTTAATAACAGCTATAATTTTTATTTCAATGCCAAACCAGTTACATTAACATTAGTGTCATTGCTCAAAATGCTTTTTAATGAGGGAATGTTTGTCTACAGGGTACATAATTGCACATGCTAATTACAGACTCAAAGTATTATCTTACCAGTGGCAGAATGCTAACAAAAGTTATACTCTTTAGCTCAAATGACCCTCTGACCTCATGCTAATTTTTCAGAACGGCTTGAATATATGCCCATTATCTGTAATGGTTGTTGCCAAGAGATAGACCAAAAAGAAAGAAAGAAAAAAAGACTGATTGCACAAGCGATTCACTTGTGTGTCATATTACTGAGAAATGTCTCTCTAGCCAGATATATAATAGACAGCAGAGGCAATAATGTCACGGAGGCTTGAGCAGGTAGAAATTTGTCCTCGTGAAGGCTGATTCTGTTTGCTCCAGCATGTTTACACCATTGGTTTTGTAAATCTATGCATATGCATAAGTGTTTATATACATAATCTTTTTTTTTTCTGTGTAACCTAAACCTACTGTGCTGCTTGGTTATTTCTTATGGCATAAAAATAATCTCATCATTCTTTTTTTACAAGAGGTTCTTTAATCTGCAGCGTTGGGGAAAGTTACTTCTAAAAGTAATTTGTTACAATTAGGGGTGGACGATATGGCAAAAATATCATTTTACTATTTTGCAAGTGACTGAGCAGTACAGCCAAACTAATTTTCCTGTGTAAAAAACATGAATTTTTCAAATAGTTTAAAGAGAGTTAGTTACTTTGCTTCACGACCATGTGGTCCTTTGCAGGTGTCTGAATGATGTCACATCCTGTCACATGATACTGACCGCATCACTTGATCCAGAATGGTCCCTTTATATTGGTTACTCCGAATGACATCAATGAAATTCATTTTTCCGGACATTCTTTCTCATAACAAAGCAACGACTTCTACACATAATTTTAATACCATTTTGCACTATGTTGATATATGATGTTTTAAAATCATGCCAGAATAAAAAATATATACATTTATTTCATTTTAAGATATTTTAATCAGGAATGAAATGGCTGTATTGGCCTTTGTACGGTTAAACCGAATGACCTTTTGACACTTCAAAATCTTTAAAATACCTTTATATGTAGCAAAATATAATTAAAACCTTTTTGGATTCAATAAATAAGATCTAGTTGTACTACCTTACATACTTTGGATGTCATAGCTTTGTTTTTTATTATTATTAAGGCCTTTGGACAAAAAAAAATGACCCGTCACGTCATTGACCCATTGAAAAAGTAACTCAGATATGTTGTTGTAAATTTAAAAGTAATGCATTACTTTACTAGTTACTTAAAAAAAGTAATTACGTAACTCTTGTTACTTGTAATGCATTACCTGTAACACTGTCAATCAGAACTGCCATGGAGAATAAACTGACAGTGGCTGTTTCAAATGTTTATTTCACTGTCAGTCTTTAGCCCGTTCAAACAGTTGTCTGACATCTAATAGTTTCTTTTGTTGTTGTTTTTATATACGGTTAAGGTTGGCACACTCTTCAAGCGAAGGTTACACCGAGCCTCTCTGAAACGCTGCAATAGACTGAAGTGGTTATACAGCCCAAACAAAAGAAGTGAAGCACGCCAGACAAGCATCCAAGGGAAAGACATTTCAATCAGCTCTAAATGTTAAATTTCACTGTGTTTACAGCTGTGTCCACATACGTAAAATCAGTGTTGCAAGATGGAGATCTTGAATTTTTCAAAATTGTAACTTTTAATTTGACACCTAACAACTTAAAAAATAGTGACACTTCAGCGGTTCATAGTACGTTGTACGTATTAAACTGCCAAAGTCACATGATTTCAGTAAATAAGGCTTTTTTGTTTTGGAATGTTTTGAAATGTCATTGGTTCACCATTAGGGGGTTGTTCACAGTTAACCCATGAACCAGTGTTTACATTGTTTTACCTGATCTTGGATTTTTTTCTTTGCATTTACACCATTTTGACCGAGGTGTTTCGAAAAAAGGGAATCTTTGTGGGGGTTTCCCCCATCACTACTTAAAAACATTACTGTTTGTGCTTACACCCTCAATTAATTTCTCTATTTTTAAGCTCTTTTTAATTTTTGTAATCATTGTTTTTTCCTCCTCTGCTGCTGACTAATGCACTGGGCATTTGCTTGTTATTAGCCATGCTTAATTGCCTAATATTGTTTAAGTTAAAAGCTCACTGGAAATGATAATCATTCTGTCCCGGCATATTAAATTCATCCAACTCTGATTAAGTGAACAAAGTGGGCCATGCACACTTAGCCTTGAGACTGGGCCATGGCGTCAAACACGCATATCGCTGCCAGTCAGCAGGTCCATGAGGCTTGTCTGGCTGACACTAAGCAAAAAGCAGCCAATTTATACTCAGTGGCCAATTAACATGTTTTATGCCACATTCCCACTCAATCTGACTCTTTTTGAACAATGTAAGTAGGCTTTAACAATGTTAAATGGCCAAGCCAAAAATGGCGAAATGTTTAGTGGCGTTTTAAAGGGTTAGTTCACCCTAAAATGAAATTTCTGTCATTAATTACTCACCCTCATGTCGTTCCAAACCCGTAAGACCTTCATTCATCTTCAGAACACAAATTACGATATTTTCGATGAAATCCGAGAGGTATCTCCCATAGAAAGCAAAGAAATTACCACATTCATGGTCCAGAAAAGTAGTAAAGACATTGTTAAAATAGTCAACGTGACTACAGTGGTTCAACCTTAATGTTATGAAGCGAAAAAACAAAACAAAAATAATGTCTCTTGCGCAGTTTACGTTGAAGACACATTGCAGAGCTTCTGTTCTACATCAGAACGCCGACTCTCTATTGGCCGGCTCCTGCGTCAGCATTACACGCATGTGTCATGGTGCTCACGTGAACAGCGTCGGCCAATACTGAGCTGGCGTTCTGACGTAGAACCTGGAAGCTAAGCCAAAACTACCTCAGAAATAGTTTTGATGTGAACTGATATTGCAAACCCCTCACATCCATCCATCTCTGTTTCTGATTATCATGTTCTTTACTGGACAGTGCACATGCTGGGATGGGAGCAGCCTACAAAACAGCACCACAAACACAGGGCCTGAAGAACATTGCTGAGCAGAGGAGATGTTTATCATGGGAGGACGTGCATCAATCTGCCAATGAAGGCAGTCATGTCCTGGGCCTTAGACACATGGATGGTAAAAAACACTGTTTTTTTTAACTGATACACCAGTAAAACAGAATCATTTTAATACTTTTTATTATGGCTGCAATGGATTAACAAAATATAAATAACACTTAAGGGTCCATTTCTCACTATTAACTAGTTGCATATTACTAGGATATTGGCTGTTTATTAGTACTTATAAAGCACATATTAATGCCTTATTCTGCATGAAACATATTTTACATCCCTTAATCCTACCCAATACCTAAACTTAACAACTACTTTAATAACTATTAATAAGCAATAATTATCCTGCTGAAAGAGGCCACAGCCACCAGGGAATACCGTTTCCATGAAAGACTGTACAAGGTCTGCAACTATGCTTAGGTAGGTGGTACGTGTCAAAGTAACATCCACATGGATGGCAGGACCCAAGGTTTCCCAGCAGAACATTGCCCAAAGCATCACACTGCCTCCGCCAGCTTGCCTTCTTCCCATAGTGCATCCTGGTGCCATGTGTTCCCCAGGTAAGCGACGCACCCAGCCATCCACGTGATGTAAAAGAAAACATGATTCATCAGACCAGGCCACCTTCTTCCATTGCTCTGTGGTCCAGTGCTGATGCTCACGTGCCCACTGTTGGCGCTTTCGGCGGTGGACAGGGGTCAGCATGGGCACCCTGACTGGTCTGCAGCTATGCAGCTCCATACGCAACAAACTGTGATGCACTGTGTATTCTGACACCTTTCTATCAGAACCAGCATTAACTTCTTGAGCATTTTGAGCTACAGAAGCTCGTCTGTTGGATCGGACCACACGGGCCAGCCTTCGCTGAGTCTTGGCCGCCCATGACCCTGTCGCCAGTTCACCACTGTTCCTTCCTTGGACCACTTTTGATAGATACTGACCACTGCAGACCGGGAACACCCCACAAGAGCTGCAGTTTTGGAGATGCTCTGACCCAGTCGTCTAGCCATCACAATTTGGCCCTTGTCAAACTCTCTCAAATCCTTCTGCTTGCCCATTTTTCCTGCTTCTAACACATCAACTTTGAGAAAAAATTTTTCACTTGCTGCCTAATATATCCACCCACTAACAGGAGCCGTGATGAAGAGATAATCAGCCCTACTTTGTTCTAAATGGAGGAATGTTCCAATCCAAATACTTTAATTTCAAAGAGCCAGTAATGACTCTTTAAGTGAATATATACAGGAGCGGAGACATTAATCGCTCTTACCGCAGCATGTCATGTTCATGAAAATGGCACCCGCTCATGCATTTTGGATTGCGAATCGGTTCAGTGTTAACCCAACCATGACAACCCCCTTAAGACCCAGAGCTTAAAGATATATCTGGGGCAGTCAGCCCGTCCTCCTGTATAAACGGGAGACTTTTATTGGAATCTGAAGGAATGTGGCCGAGAATAATTTGACGGTTTCCTAAAGCTTGCGTTTCATTTCCTCTCTCCTTCATTCACTTACTTTCAGCCTGATAGATGGATTCCTGATACATGGGGAGCATGTTTTGTTTGTATCGAGCATCTCAGGAAATTAAATGGCTCATACAGTGCTCAGATTGTTTGTTTGGAAGTGCCGGAGGACATCAGAACCCAAAGCCTGGCCAGACCTACATACTGCCTGACAGTATGCCAGCTCTTCAGCACTCTTTCTGATGCTTCTGCTGGGAAGTGAAGGCCTTGGATTACAGAAATAAGACAAGAACACAAACAATCCAAAAAGGTTTTTGTTCCCCAAAGCATTGTTCATTTTGCCAGCAGGCTCCTTTATTTTTAGCCAATGCAACAAACTTGTTTAACTGGTTTAATTTAACTTGATTGTTTGTGCTAGTCTGATAAAGTTCAAACTTGGTCTCAAAATGCTGAAAAAAATGATGCTTGATCCAACAGCATCACTGCAGGACCAGCAAGCTATTTCGCTCCAGCAGACCAATTAATGGCCTGGGGCGATGCAGGGTGTTGAAACCCAAAATTGAATTGGTTCAGACATAGGTCAGCAGTGCACTCAGTGCAAGTCTGATGTGTTGGGAACTATATGCTGCTTTTGTACACTTTTATACGGGGCAGGCCACTGGACAGGATTAAAATTAGAAGTAAAGATTGGTTTATTTACGGATATGGTTTTATGTTCAGTTCTTTATTCGAGCCCAAAGGTGGTAGTGTTGGGTAGGATTTATCTAAATATTTTGCACATACTCACTACATAACATTCAAGGAAGAATTAGCTCTTTAAACTGACATTATGAGATCCATTAGACTTGTCTTGGTAATAATTTCGGTTGGTGTTGCTGTAGCAAATACACATAAAGGAATAGATCACCTAAAAATGATAAACACGTAACCCTTATAAACCCTAAAGTAATTCCAAACCCTTTTTTTCTGTGCACTCAAAATATTTAGCTTATATTTTAAGATTTACACATTTCAATTAATAGTAAAATTCAATCAAATTGAATTGAATAATCAAAAACAAACAAACTAGAACTTAAAACATGTATAAAACTTAATGGAACAAGGGAATGGACCATTTAGTTTGTGATTTATAGTCATATATTTAAAAACAAATGTTTTAATTTATGAATACAAATCACATAAACTAAATGGTCGATTTCCTTGTTCCATTAAGATTTATACAATATGTTTTATTAAGGTCTTGTTTTTTTACTAATTTAAAATTCTTAATTCATAATATGAATAATATGTAAGGATTATTCAATTCAGTTTGATGGGATTTTACTATATAATTAAAATTTGTAAATCTTAATTTTTTTTGACTGTGGAGTATACAAAAGTTTAGCAGAATGTATTGGTTGCACTTTTCCATATATTTGTAATGAATGGGATCTGAAGCTTTCAAGATTCAAAAAAGACGCAAAAAAAGCAACATTTTAAGTCGTTATTTCTCTGAATGTCCTCCATGGAGGGAAATAGTGATTCATGAACCAATATTTTTAAGGATTCACTTGATTTGGTTCACAAAACTGTTCTTACAAAATCATTTATAATCATTTAGGGTTTGGAACTTTGGAAGCTTGTTTCCATCACAGAATAAAAAAATAGATAATTGTGACATTTTTCTCAGAATTTGGAGATATAAACTCGCAATTGCGAGTTATAAAGTCAGAATTGTGAGAAATAAACTTGCAATTCTGTGAATTGAAGTCAGAATTTGTTTGATTTTCGCCCGGTTTCAAGGACGAAAAATCTAGTCCTAGACTAAAATGCATGTTTGAGCTGTTTTAACTGAAAGCAAATTGCACTGACATATCTTAAAATATGCCAGTGTCATTGTTTTGTCTCAAGATTCACACAAGTAATGTTTTTAAAAGCTATTAAATGCCCCCATTAAACTAAGGCCTAATCCTGGCTTAATCTAAGCCCTGTCTGTGAAACCAGGAGAAGTCGCATTTACTTTTTTTATTTATTTTTTTCCTTGTTGGAAACAACCTTCCATATGAAACAACATGAGGGTGAGTAAATGATGATAGAGATTTAAAAAATTATTTTTTAAATTGATTTAATCTACAATTTTTTGTTAATGACAATACATTGTTGAGTGTAACAGTCAAATTGTGGCATCAAGGCTTTATGGTGTAAAAGTGCAGTCACACTTGCCTTTGTGCTCCATTCAATACCGTTCATATACATGTGAATGCAGGAGAACCAAAGTTCAAGTGAACTCTAAACTGCAAATTCATATAATAAAAGTCATGAACTAAATTAACAACTAATGATTTTTACAACTGAATGAATCAATACTGAACTTACTTGAGCTGGACAATGACACCATTTTCTTCTAGAGCTGCTGTGCAGCCAAAATTATGTTCCCTCTCTCACTGTAAAGCTGCTTTGACACAATCTGCATTGTAAAAAAGTGCTATATAAATAAAGATGACTTGACTTGACAAATAGACTTTTGACCAATGGACCCTTTTCATTGACTGTGATGATGCATTTACACAGTTATCAACATCACAAATCTAGTAAATCAAGTTTTTCATATTTTCATTTAAAAAAAAAAAAAATTGATACACAGTCATTTATATTGCAATAGGCCTATATTGTGTTATATTACCTTGTCAGTAAAAGACAAAAAACTGCGGCGAGAGTGTTTCTAATACAACAGCTGAGGGATTGACGACAAATTTGGCATCTTTCTCTCTTCTGACCAACATAATTAATCTCTCTATATTATTTCCCTCTTTTGGAAAGTCATGGAAATTGGAAATGGAAATACAAAAATTATATTTGCTGTCATCTCCCATTCACCGCTATAGAAGTTTACCCAACTAAGACGACTTCTGCTTCTGAGAACCCTGGAAATTTGAAGAGGGTCTGTAGTGTAAAAGTTCCCAATTGACCTCTTGGCTCAAAAGAAAACCTCAAAACTGCAAGGTTTGCAGTGTAGCTGGGAAGTATTTTAACTTTCTGAGTTTATAATTTATTAAAAACAGAACCCCTAGAACGTTACATCACATCCTGATGTCCATATTTGTAGCGAAGTGAGAAAAAATTTTGCAAGCTCAAAGCCTAGTACATCTGTATCCTAAGGGAAGAGAAAACCTCTCAGGTTTCGAACTGAAACCCTCATTTAAGCCATCCAAGTCATAAATATTAATATTTATATACAAGCAATAAATATTGCTTAATAATTTAATAGCTAGAGCTATTGCACTTTATGTTTTGAGCATTAAAGCATGACATGCTGACATAATGAACCTGTCATCTTGTGTGCCGGTTTCAGTATAAAGGATGTTATTAAGGATTCCAGCTGTCATGAGATGCTTCAGAACTGATAGAAATGAATAGTGCTGGCTGCTTTACAAACAGCTTGAATATAACAAGACATTTGTTGCATTAGATGCTGAATTATAAAGTAATTGTTAACTCATAAATATAACTTGCATTATAAAATAAGTGCAATTTATTTTTATCTTTTGAAGTCTTTTATGCTCTCCAGTGCTGCATTTATTCAATCAAAAATACAGTAAAAAAGGTAATTTATTATTACAATTTTAAATAATGTTTTTTTATTTGAATATAAATTAAAATGTAAATTATTCCTATGATGCAAAGCTGAATTTTCAGCATCATTACTCTTTCAGAAATCATTATAATATGCTGATTTGGTACTTTTGACGGGTAGAATATATAGCACAGCATTTTGTTTCAAAATTGACTTGTTCCTTGTGTATGCTGGTTACATAATGAAAAATTCAGAAGTTTCTTGAGTCACTCCACAGCAGGCATGGGGGAACAAATCCAATTTGAAGGCCATTTATATTCTAGAAGTCGTCTTCAGTCCTTTTCCTCCTCGGGCTTCTCCTTGCCTGACCTACAGACAGACGTGCTCACAGGTTATTGGGTAACCTTAATATTTGCATAATGCCAGTGCTCAGATGTTTCAGCACATGCTGCAAAAGATGGTGACCACAGGCACTGTTGTCAGCCTCGATTATACTGCTGTATTGTTAGTGGCGCCTTTAAAGCACTCCATAGCTTTTTTCTTTTAGGAGACAATAACTATTTATTGTGCACTTTGATCTTTAAAACTTTTTAAAACCTTTTACATTCACAAACAGCTATATTACACACTGCATTAAAGGTAATATTCGAAAAAGAATAATAAGGGCACTTTGTTTATTAGTTTGATGTCAAAAATGTGTGAAGGACATTTTATATGTAATTCAAATACATAAATCTTAAATTTAAGCCTAAATATTTTTTTGAGTGTGACATATGGGCTCTTTTTATTTGAGGCAGTTAGAAACTGTAACACCATAGCAACCATTCTGGTGCTGCGATGACCCTGCCATACTCAGACACAAGACTTTTTTGACAGTTTCTACGTAAATAATCTAGTTGTAATTTGTATTCATGAACTCCGTCTCAGCATGTTATGTTGCAGCCATATTGCATGACTTCACTTACACGCTTCCATTTGTTCTCATTACATCAAAGTGTGCACACATATGAGTATTTTAATACTCCAGAAACATCTGCTGTGCCTGTAATTGTAATATCAGTAAGTAAATGTGGAAAAAGAGCTCTGGCTGAGAGCGTGTAACATTTTTATCTGCATTCATTTTTCCTGTGGGTATTTATATATGTTCAAAGCATGTGATGTTTAAAAAGAAATGTACTTAAGCTCTGTTCTCTTGTCACTATAATGATTTGTTTCTCTGCTGAATTGGAAACCGAGTAGCGTCAGGAGCATCCCAAATGTACGCCATACACAGATTTTCTATTGGCAAATGTCATACGTGTCATTCCTCAGCAGTGAGGAAGCTATGAAGATTTGTCTTCATCTGTGCTAGAGGAATCCAAGCCAACTAAACAAATGGTGGTGTGTCATTGGGAAAACAGTGTGTAGGATTTGTGTGAAATGGCCTTATGTTATTGTTACTGTATGGAGGTGTGGGGAGATATAACAGAGCCAAGACTTCCAGTGACTCATTGTATGTGATGCTTAAACAGTGATGGTGGGTTTAAGCCGTCTGTAGGGTGAAATGATGCTGGGACATCAGATTTTTTGAGCGCTCCATAGTCAAGATATTCGCACAGAATTAGGTAAAAACAAGGGCTGTCAACATTAACACATTAAAGCGATAGCTCACCCAAAAGTGAAATTCTGTCATTAATTACTCACCCTCATGTTGTTTCAAACCCGTAGGACTTTCGTTCATCTTCAGAACACAAATGAAGATCTTTTTGATGAAATCTGAGAGATTTCTGTCCCTCCACTGACAGCTATGCGACTACCGCTTTGACGCTTGAAAAAGTTCACTTGAACTCCCTGAAACGCCTCCATTGTAGTCTTAAGTTTTCTTCCAGAAAGGTACATCACAATATTTGGTTATGGTAAGGGGCGTGGCATTTCAGAAACACACGCTTGAAGCAGTTGTCCAATTACAACACACTGGTCCAGCTGACCAATCAGAGCACATTGCGCTTTTCGGAAGGAGGGGCTTCATAGAGACAGGAACTAAACAGAGCGTTACTGACAGACTGGGAAGAGAGGTGCTGCAACTATGTAAAATATGTTAAAAATAATGTTTTTTTTGAACATTCAAGCATGAAAGCCTATTTTAGTATCAAGACTTTGAGGAGGAGCATAATAGGTCCTCTTTAAGTGTCTGTGACAACAGGTTTGCAAATGTTTTGCTGTATTTAAATGCTGTAAAAGTGTGAAATTCTGTAATTATCTGTTCAGAAATATGTTGGAAATTATGCAAATGTGAAAATAAAATTGGAGCATGTTGCATTTCTAAATGCACATTAAAGTCAGCCTGCAGAGATGGAGTTTGCAGCATTTAAGTAAAGAGTAAAGAGAGTTTATGTGTTGCTTTTTTATACGTATATGTAAGCAATAAGGTACGAGAGGCTCTGCTGTATCGTGAATAAGTCACGGCTGAAAAGCGTTGTTAGGCACGACGCGAAGCGGAGTAACCCCTTCAGCCGTGACTTATTCATGATACAGCACTAGCCTCGAGTACCTTACTGCTTTTATAAAACGGTTACCACACAATACAAATATTAAAGCCAAAAATATGTATCAATGCAACTTTCACTAAAAGCCTTCCTACCGCCGGAAAAAATAGTCCCTGACCGTGAACAGCAACAGAAGTTACATTATTACGCCATTAGATGGCGGCAAAGACCGTCTTTATGAGTGTGTCAGTCAGTAGCGAAGACTTTTACATTGAAAAGACTGAATTGTTGTGAACACGGAACAAGACGCAACTGACAAATGCTTTGACTAGCGCTGTCAGTCACGGGAAAACCCCTTAACTGTTAAAAGGACGAGATAATACATCGGACATTTAAACAGATTTTTTTCCTGAAGGAAAATGCTAAATCTGAATGCAGGTAATAAACTCGCTCACTCGATCTCTTTCTCACAATACTCTTCTACATAATACAGTAAGCTTCAATGAACAATATCAGCTGAGAACATACAGTTTATGTTGCTAAGAGTGGCTGCTAAGGGTGTTGTGTAGTGATGCACCGTTGGGTGAAGCGGTCATAGTCGTGTTTTATCGTGAATAAAATACAGCTATTGACCAATCAGAATCAAGGACAGGAACTAACCGTTTTATAAATAAATATACAGAATTGCTCAGGAAAAGTGTCTTGGATATAGACTAGAAGGGCAGCTAATATGATTTAAAGAGGATGAGGGTGATGTGGGCAGATCATTTGGTGTGGGTCACAACTCTTCACTTTCTGCTGAATTTGCAATCTGGCAGTGATTGTAGCAGGTAGACCAATCAAGAGAGAATTGCAGTAGTTGAGGTGAGAGGTTATGAATGCGCGGACTAGAGCTTCAGTGTCTTTTGAGCTTAAAAGTGGCCGTGCAATGTTGTGGAGGTGGATGAACAGCCTTAACAAGGGTTGTTATGTGGGCTTGACAAGTTAGAGATGATGACACCTAGATTTCAAATAGTTTGGGAGGGTTTAGAAACAACACTATCAATCTCAGTGCTCATATCAGACTTGTTTCTACAAGGGGTGATGGTCCAAATAGCGTGGCCCCAGTATTTGCTGTTGAATTTGAAAAATTTAGATCGCAACAATATTCAGATCATATCACTGTTGCTAGCATTAAAAGAGAGTGGGAGGACAGTTTCAGAACGGAAGTTTATTTCAGTTTATTATGCTGTCAATAATTATTGCATTCTATTTCATTCCATTAATGAGGCTAATACTCTCAATTAAACAATGATTAACATGTAATTTCTTTTACCCATATTAAAATCTGATTTAGAAATAATTTGATTCAACCCTGTCTCTCGCACACAGGCCATTGTGTTCTTATTGAATTTTTTGTATTATTTTCCATGTGGTGAAATTTGTCGGCCACAAATGCTGCCAGATTCTTAACCTGCCAAATCCTCTTCTAGGCCATTAGAGGCAGCTGTGAATGATTTCTCCAGACCTGCAGCATGGCCATCGACACAGAGCAAACACATGCTTATGGCTGTTAAACACAGACACACTGGCTTTCAGCCCAGACCTTTATACAACATCGCTTGAAGTGCTTTCACAGGACTACCCTTTGAGGACACTGCACATTTTGGAGGGGCTTTGTATCATTTGGGGGACTGAGACCTGCTCCAAGTCCCAGTTCATTTCAGTGCTAACAAAACAACATGGAAAGAAAGGATTGCTCATTTCCTTATCACGCTACCTATTCTTTCCAGGGCAGGTATTTTCAAAACCCACAATGGCTGTGAGAGCAATACTGCCGGTCCCATTTCTATCTCCGGTAGCTCTATCTGCACCAAGCCAGCTGATAAATTGGTGTAGAGAGAGCTTCCTAAATTGTACTGGTTGAATAAGTCATTGTATTCAAGCACCTTCTATTTTAGGACCTTTTGTTCTTGTTACACGGTTTTAAGAATTAGTGCTGTAGAGATTAATCATTCAAAATGTAAATGTAAATGTTTATAAAGCAAGCATTTACCAAAAAAAAAAAAAAAAAAATGAAAAAGCACATGTATGCATTTCTCATCTTCACTCTTAGAACTGCATGATCATGACTAATATACACCGATCAGGCATAACATTATGACCACCTTCCTAATACTGTTTTGGTCCCCCTTTTGCTGCCAAAACAGCCCTGACCCGTCGAGGCATGGACTCCACTAGACCCCTGAAGGTGTGCTGTGGTATCTGCACCAAGATGTTAGCAGCAGATCCTTAAAGTCCTGTAAGTTGTGAGGTGGAGCCTTCATGGATCGGACTTGTTTGTTCAGCACATCCCACAGATGCTCGATTGGATTGAGATCTGGGGAATTTGGATCACACTGCCTCCGCCAGCTTGCCTTCTTCCCATAGTGCATCCTGGTACCATGTGTTCCCCAGGTAAGCGACGTACACGCTGATGCTCACGTGCCCACTGTTGCCGCTTTCGGCGGTGGACAGGGGTCAGCATGGGCACCCTGACTGGTCTGCAGCTATGCAGCCCCATATGCAACAAACTGTGATGCACTGTGTATTCTGACACCTTTCTATCAGAACCAGCATTAACTTCTTGAGCAATTTGAGCTACAGTAGCTCGTCTGTTGGATCGGACCATACGGACCAGCCTTCGCTGAGTCTTGGCCGCCCATGACCCTGTCTCCGGTGCACGACTCTTCCTTCCTTGGACCACTTTTGATAGATACTGACCACTGCAGACCGGGAACACCCCTCAAGAGCTGCAGTTTTGGAGATGCTCTGACCCAGTTGTCTAGCCATCACAATTTGGCCCTTGTCAAACTCGCTCAAATCCTTACGCTTCCCCATTTTTTGTGCTTCTGACACATCAACTTTGAGGACAAAAAATGTTCACTTAAACATCAGTTCCCAAAGCAACATTCAGTTTGTCATTGTCACGTTTTGACACTAACAATACTGGACCAAGAACTGAAGGACACGAGGTACTTAAATACACAATGATAATAAACCAAACTACAAACAGGTGTGCTAATTAATCAATGACCGTAGAACCATGTGTGGTTTTCGGGTTTCTGGCTGCTACAGTGAGCAAATTTTTTGAAAGATATTTTCAATAAGAGCTTTACATGAGGCAGTCACTAGCAAAAAAACAAGATATCCTTGAGCATAACGATATATGTTTATCATCTTAAGACAGACAGAAATTCTTAGGATGAAGTTTCTACTCATTTCTGCTGTGTTATTGACATGGCAGATCTTTAATTGCATAGTTAAAAAATTGCATAATTTTGTACATGGTTCACAGCAGGTCTGTTCTGATAAAATAATGTTAAATGCACATTTTAAAATGCTACTAAACATAGTAGTTAGGGATGACAAAATAAATTGACTTTTGAAGGGAAATGTGTTTGTTGCATTCAAGTGACTTCAACAGTATTGTGCAAATGAATCTGTTACTTGGTAATATGACTAATACAGCATTTAACCCATGAGCTGGTTTTTGGCTGTAGTAGTATTTAGCAGGTCATGTGATCTCAAAATGTCAGCTCTCATTAGACAACCTGTTCCATGTAAATTAAAATTGCTTTTAAAAGGCTACTGAGATGACTAAATTGACAATTTTATATACTAATTTGGGGTTTTCCTACTTCTGATTTTGTTTTATTCATATTAAGTTAATGGATTAAGTCACTGGTTCTTCAAGGTCAAAACATACATGCAAATATGTACACACATAGAAGTGAATACTTTCTTTGTTTGTACATATAAGCATATTTTATTTCATCAGAAAAAAATACTGAGTTGACCTTGAATCCATTAAATTAAAAATTAAAAATCTGAAGTAGGAAAATCCCAAAATAGTATATAAAATGTTTTGATACAGAGAAGAGGCAGAGGTTTAGAAACGAGGAATTCATGTCATACAGATTTATCTAAATCCACTGAATGTGCTTTAATATCTAAATCCATTTCACATCAGATTGAAGGTATTAATCAGCTGCTTTCTGTTTTCAGCCCTGATTGTAACAGATTCATCATCAAGACAATTTCCCCACTGAAATGGCATAATTTGCTGTAATTTCCTCAGTCACTCTGAAGACTTTTTTTGTGCCTTGACTGTTTCTCTTCAATTTGAGCTCAATTTAAGAAGATTGTCGAGCTCCTGGAACAATAAACAGGCTTGTATCAGGTCAGTCGTTCTCCATCTTAGAGATGTGTGCAGATTGGGTGTGTGAAGCCCCAGGTGACACATGTCATAACAATAACTGCATTATTCTGTTAAACCGAATCATCAAGACCCCAGAGACACAGATGAATCCAAGTGGCTGAATTGACAACAGTTATGAAGCAGCAGAACAGCTGATGCAGGGTGCTAGTTTATTACTAGAAGAAATGGTCAGATCATCTCTCAGCAATGCTAATATATTCTGTCTTCTATTCAGCCAACAAATGCATTGGAACAAATTATACCGAGAAACAAATTATATTTTGGAGGCTTCTTAACAGCATGAAACAGACTTGTGTTTTTTCCCAGTTTGCTGTGAAGTGGTCAAATACAAAGCGATCAGACAGAAAGATGGCAGCGTGCTGGTCACGTACTTCCAGGTCACGTACTTTCACCAGCCAAGAAACTGTCATTGAGATGAATGGGAACGTTAACAGATAGTTCTCTACAAGTATATTAGACCATTGTTTGAGGGTCGCAATCATCCCAACATAGCAACTTTGGCTCAATTTGTGGGTCAAGTTTAAGGCAGGACTGGTTGTTTATCTGACCAATGATTGTAAGTGTTTGAAAACTGGGGAAGCTACTTTAAAGCGATAGTGCACCCAAAATGAAAATTGTCATCATTTACTCCCCCTCAAGTTGTTCCAAACCTGTATAAATTTCTTTGTTCTGCTGTAGACAAAGGAAGATATTTGGAAGAATGTTTGTAACCAAGCAGATCTCGCCCCCTATTGACTACCATAGTATTTTTTTTCCTACTATGGTAGTCAATGGGGGCGAGATCCAACCACTAATTTCATCCGATTTCCGAAGGCCTGTCACATCCAAACACAGCATCTCTGCGACATGACGACAACACTTCAATTCAATGTAGCCTCGCCTTCTTTCTTTGCGTATGTGTTTGAATGGGCATTATGCTACGTGTCACATTGTGACGTAGATGTTTGCAGAAGTAATATCTGGACATTGATCAATGCGTTTTAGGCCTGTAAGTGTTAAGAGAGGATGTATCATTTATCTCATTACACCAATACTTGATGGAAAAAGTAGCTTGTTACTGGAAATGTTAGTAGTGGCACTACTTTTAGTGGTTGAAGGCGTTCACACATGACCCACTTTTGCATCCATGTCAGTCTGTTTTTTAATTGTTTTTTCTAGTATATAAACCTCTTTTTGCATTGCCCATCTAGCTTTTTTAAAAACAAGAACACGTTCTGTATGAATGACCCCTTATACCTCCCCAACACTGATGTTGTTCAACTGACGATATAAGGCTCAAATTGCATGTCACAATCAATTTTTTCTCCCTGTCTCTCAACTGAAAGTGTTCCCATTTTTTGTAAAGGTGCAGTCCATGGTTTCCTGTGTACAATGACATGCTTTTCAATTTCCAGCTCGGAATGCTCTATTGTCTGGACTTATTGATCGACCCTTTCACATCATCTGTCTCTTCAGGCAGAATCCAAGCGGAGGTCAGCTTTTTTCATTTTTTTTTTTATGACAGACTTTAGATGTTTTTTCTTTTCTTTTTTTCTTTTTGAAATAAGCAATTCAGTGTCTCCTTTGCTAATTTTATTTATTTCAGGTACACTATCATTGACTTGGCATTATTGACTCTTCATAATCCGTCTTTTATCTTTAAGAGACGGCAATCAAAAAACAGATAAAACTGACCTTGATGATCCTCAGGCAAGTGTTGGCTTTCAGTTTATTTACATCCATACAAATCACAGTGTATTTTTCTGTAATAACTGCCTGTGCCATTCATGCTTTATAGTTTTTATGGATAAATAAATATGTTTGAAAATCAGTTCCAGACATAAAACTGCTCGAGGGCCAAACACGCAATCTCACAGGGTTTTTCACGTTTCGAGGTTATGTGCATCAGTTCACTCTAATCTATAACCATGGTCAGTGTTCGATAAAAGCTTTACAAAAAATGACAACATCTGCTTATTATGTGGCAGCTAGCCATTTTCTGAATAGCTTGAGTCTTTGGCCTTGAAATGAAGCTTGTAGGTCTTGCATAATGGCAGCTGTTCAGAATTGGATTTTAAGCTCTTCCCGCTTCCACTCCTCCATCACTGTCACTGTTAGAGATGTTTAGCATAGTAATTCATTGCATGAATTATTGCCTAACTGCTTAAATCATCTGAAAGGAAATTAAACAGTAACTTCTCGTAGTAATATCCCACGGGTTTATGAAGGGCTTTATTAATACCAAATTATTCATTCACAAATGTAAATTATAAATGGTTCATATACTGTCATAACAACATGGATAAAAGGGCGACTAGCCTGAAATATTAGCCTAATAGGGTAACACTTTATTTTGATGGTCCCTTTTGAACATTCTGTTGACTATTAGTAACTTTGTAACTACATGTCAACTAACTCTTATTAGAGTATTAGTCGATTGTCTGCTTAATATCTGCTAACTACGATCCTCAACTGGATGGAACTGGAATAAATACTTTGAATGTTGCGATCCCATGGGACTTATGATGGCTACCTGAATCGTAACAAAGCACTGTTCGCCAGAGGAGAACTGGCCCCCCGACTAAGCCTGGTTTCTCCCAAGGTTTTTTTCTCCATTTTAACACCTATTTGCCACCTGATGTCACCTGTTGGAGTTTGGGTTCCTTGCCGCTGTTGCTTTTGGCTTGCTTAGTTGGGTACACTTGACATTTGATATTCAACAGTGCTTTGCATCTGCCTGCATTGACACCATTTTCTTTAAGAGCTGCTGTGCAGCCAAAATTATATACCAATTATCACTGTAAAGCTGCTTTGACACAATCTGCATTGTAAAAAGCGCTATATAAATAAAGGTGACTTGACTAACTGTTTATTGTGATGGTCCTAGGACTAGACGATTAATCGAAAAGTAATCAAAACCTTAATTCAGAACCCCTAACTGATGTAATTTTCCCATGTCGGTTATTTCAGTTTTTAATCCTGTTAATACTTTCCGCTTAAAAACATACTACCCCATGTGTAGTCACGTGACTCCGCCCCGTCCAGTCAGTCCTGTATATTATCTTAAATTTTCAACCAAGACTAAATTAATCCATAACAAAGTACAAAACTACTATCAGAATCAGTGTAATTTTAGTACCAATGATATACTTTTTGTCATGTCCACCAGCTGCGAGTGCCCTTGCATGCCTGCAGAGGGCACTGTTTCCACTAACACTACACACATCATGGACTCAGTTTCCCACAATGCTTTGTTCTGTCATCTGTGTAATTATGTACAGCTGTTTCCCATCACCTCATTATTTCTTTGTCTCTCTCTCTATATAACTCAGTTCAGTTGTTTGTCTCATTCCGTCAGAGTCTCGTCCCGTCATTGCCACTACGCCTGCCACGCCTGCGTCTTCGGACAAGATGGCCGCTACGCCTGCGTCTTTGGACAAGATGGCCGACAAGATGGCCGAAGACGCAGGCGTAGCGGCCATCTTGTCCGAAGACGCAGGCGTAGCGGCCATCTTATCCAAAGACACAGGCCTAGCGGCCATCTTATCCAAAGACACAGGCCTGGCGGCCATCTTGTCCGAAGACACAGGCGTAGCGGCCATCTTGTCCGAAGACACAGGCATAGCAGCCATCTTGTCCAAAGACACAGAACTGGCGGCCATCTTGTCCGAAGACATAGGTGTGGCAGGCGTGGCGGCCATCTTGTCCGAAGACACAGGCGTGGCAGGCGTAGTGGCAATGACGGGACGAGACTCTGACGGGATGAGACAAACAACTGAACTGAGTTATATAGGGAGAGAGACAAAGGGATAATGAGGTGATGGGAAACAGCTGTACATAATTACACAGATGACAGAACAAAGCTTTATGGGAAACTGAGTCCATGATGTGTGTAGTGTTAGTGGAAACAGTGCCCTCTGCAGGCATGCAAGGGCACTCGCAGCTGGTGGACGTGACAAAAAGTATATCATTGATACTTGGTTGAAAATTTAAGATAATATACAGGATAATTAATATCATATATCATTAAGATACAAGATAAAGATACAATGTAAAATTTAAATTCAAATCAATATTTCATGTCCACATATTTATTTGTTGAGCAGCCGTGTAATAAATGAGATAATGTGTAGTCAGCCGATCATCATTATCAGAATACTTGATTCTGATTGGTCAGTTGCTGCGTTCTGTTTTCAAACATGCCACTGTTTTCAAATGACCACTGAAAACTGACCAACGTCCCTGCTAGCAGTCTCCTGAACTGTACTGTAACTCCTAATTTGTTTGTTCAACCAATTAAAGGCACAGAGTTTCGTGAATGTCCAAGTAACCTGTCATTATTTTTGCAATTACATTTAGTAGCTGAAACTCAAAAAACTCAGCAGACCAGCAAACAGCTAAGTGATAGCTTACTTAAAGTCATAATCACCATTTCAGCTCATTTGCAGAGTAACTACATTTGTGATTAAATAGTGTTGCCTTGTATCAGTATTGTAGCATATTAGTATTGCCAAAACGCTTGCAGGTGGTATATCTTTCATAATAAATGGAGAAGGAAAGACAGACACTTTGATTTCACCACACTCACACGAGTTCGGTGAGCACCCCTGCTGAGTAATGCTTACTGGAATCACAAACCGCATCAGCTCAGTCAAGCATCTGGGAAACACACATTCGCCTGTCTTCTCAATTGCATGGGTTGGATTAAGAGGAGATTTAGTTAATTGGAATAAATGGTAATCTTTTTCCACGTGCATCTGGCAAACAATCAGAGCAGTAGAGAAGATGTGGGTTATACATTAGCATTGCCTCAGTCCAGATACGTATGCTTTTGTCAAAGACATGAATTAATAAAAAAGAACCCATTTTTAAAAAATGACTGCGGAAAATAGACCATGAAATATCTAGAGGGGAACAGAAAATCAGCTTCATTCTTGCATGAAATGTAGCTGCTAATAAGATGGAGAGGATTTGAATGCATCTGTCGACCATCAGCATTACATATGCATAAGCTATGTATCTTTTCCAAACATATACTGTACATTTGAATTACATTTATGTTGTTAGCAGACGCTCGCCTACCGAAACAACTTGTGTAGTGCACAAATCACTTTACTAGAAAATACCAGAACAGGCAGCATGAGAATATACAGTGCTTGCTTAGCTACAATGTATAATATTTTTTGCCCACAATGTAACTGTTTCTTAGTTTAAACTTTCTCACTATTTTTTTTTTTTACAAATTTTATTCTGAGATGAAGATTCCTCACACAATCTTACAAATTTACAGGGCTTTGAATATACAGTAGTGCATACAGTAGTTATATTGATTGTTTTTCTGTGTATTTATTTATATTTGCCGATTTTCCAACATGGTCACTAACTTGTTAAATGGAAAAGAGCTGTGTTCCATGTAAAAAAAAAACAAAAAAAACCCTAGTATAACATAACAGTATAAAACAGAAAAAAATAACAGTAACAGTATTTGGAAAGACATGAGGGTGAGTAAAGTAATTATGAAAATTATTTTTTTTGGTGGCCTATTCCTTTAAGACCTAGCCGACCTATTAAAGGTGCAGTAAGCAATTTCTGAGAAATGCTGTTGAAAGTGGATCGAACCGAACACTACAACACACTTGTAGCTAATCAGCAGTAGGGGGCGTGTCCACTCATGATGAGAGAGGAGAGAGAGTGAGCCAATCAGCAGTAGGGGGCGTGTCCACTCATGATGAGGGATGTGAGAGAGTGAGCCAATCAGCAGTAGGGGGCGTGTCCACTCATGATGAGAGAGGAGAGAGAGTGAGCCAATCAGCAGTAGGGGGCGTGTCCACTCATGATGAGGGAGGAGAGAGAGTGAGCCAATCAGCAGTAGGGGGCGTGTCCACTCATGATGAGGGATGTGAGAGAGTGAGTCAATCAGCAGTAGGGGGCGTGTCCACTCATGATGAGGGAGGTGAGAGAGTGAGTCAGTCAGCAGTAGGGGGCGTGTCCACTCATGATGAGGGAGGAGAGAGAGTGAGTCAGTCAGCAGTAGGGGGCGTGTCCACTCATGATGAGGGAGGAGAGAGAGTGAGTCAATCAGCAGTAGGGGGCGTGTCCACTCATGATGAGGGAGGAGAGAGAGTGAGTCAATCAGCAGTAGGGGGCGTGTCCACTCATGATGAGGGAGGAGAGAGAGTGAGTCAATCAGCAGTAGGGGGCGTGTCCACTCATGATGAGGGAGGAGAGAGAGTGAGTCAGTCAGCAGTAGGGGGCGTGTCCACTCATGATGAGGGAGGAGAGAGAGTGAGTCAATCAGCAGTAGGGGGCGTGTCCACTCATGATGAGGGAGGAGAGAGAGTGAGTCAATCAGCAGTAGGGGGCGTGTCCACTCATGATGAAGGAGGAGAGAGAGTGAGTCAATCAGCAGTAGGGGGCGTGTCCACTCATGATGAGGGAGGAGAGAGAGTGAGTCAATCAGCAGTAGGGGGCGTGTCCACTCATGATGAGGGAGGAGAGAGAGTGAGTCAATCAGCAGTAGGGGGCGTGTCCACTCATGATGAGGGAGGAGAGAGAGTGAGCCAATCAGCAGTAGGGGGCGTGTCCACTCATGATGAGGGAGGAGAGAGTGCAAGAGGAAGATCTGAAGAAAGACTGTAGAAAGAGAGACGGCTGAGAGGCATTACAAAAGGAATATCACTGGAAAAAGAAGGGTTGTGATTAGACAAGAGCTTTAGTATTAGAAAATTTACCTACATTAATATTAGAAAAGCTTTACAGTGCTGGAGAGACCGAAGCAGGAAGGTCTGAAAACGGACGCTGAGGTTGCGTTGTTTCTGCTCCTTACTGTATATACTTTTGAACTGTATATTATTATTTTTTTGTTCTTCCTTGTTGTTCATTGATCATATTCGCTTTATTTTTCGCTAAGCATTATTTTCAGCTATGATAAAGGGACATGCACTCTTGCATTGCATTTTCATGTATTTCAGGGGGCGGAGCAATTTAGGGAGGGATGTGTGTGTTTGGGTTGATTTCAAATATCAACAGTGTTTCTCAGAAATCGCTTACTGCACCTTTAATGTAAACAGGATGTATACACAATCATAATATTGAACTGAATCAAACATTTGATTCCAGTTTATTTAGTTTTAAAGTATATTGAGCTCTACACACTATACAACCCATATGGGAGGGAAATATATTTGTCTGCTTGTTGAATTAGAGCTCAGTCAAGTCCACTTTTTCCTTGCTTCACTTATTTGCATATGGCCAGATTTTTTCTCTTTTTTTTCTTTGCATTGCATTTTTAGAAGCTCCCAATTCAGTGTCACACTGTCATGGGCTAATAATGGCATAAATGTATTCAGAGACGGTGAGAGAAATGAAAATGAGAAGAGACACCCCTGAAAACATGCAGCTGATGAATTTGAGTAGTGACTCAGTTGACATTGAGACTGCCGCTGATTATAACTCTGTCTCACCAACAGCTGTGGCAGCTTTAAAATGATTTTCTCTAGGATTCTGATTACTTATATGATTATTTATCATGTAGAATATGCGTTGTGTAGTGACCTTTTTTAATTTGTCCATTTGGGAGATTTAGACACTATTCTTTCATTCCTTGTAAAAAAAAATGTACACTTTGACATTACATAAATATTTTTAAAGAATATACGTCAGTGCAAACTGGATGTAATATTTTCAGACACTTAAACGCATATTAATTGCAATCAAATGAAAATTATTATAGTTTAAAATTATATTAAATTCTCTTAAGATTTGAAGTACACTAGAAGTGCAAATCAAGCACACTTTTTTTTTTTTTTTTTTTTTTACAACGGAACGCACACAATAAGAAATTTATCTTACAGTTTGCTTGCAGTTGCACATTTTAAATTTTTTGTAAGATGATACTCCAGTTTTCAGAATCATAACTTGGACTGCACTGGGTGTTGTATGTTTCATAAATTGCTTTGCCAGTCCAACTATTACATTCTATACAACTGTCTCTGTTGGGACTAGCCCCTGTGGGCCTCCCTCGGGCAGGACCCACACAGAGAGACCTGGTCAACAGCTTTTGCTTTAGATTAGAAACCAAAGCTTTTCTCCAACCACTGATCTGCATGCAACAGCATCCACAGACAGACCGCACCCGCCTTACCCTCCACATCAGACATCTTTAATCCTGCTCCTGGCAATCCAAAATGAACCATAGTTTTGTTACAGTGTAGTAACCAGTGTTGGGGGCAATGCAATTTACGTAATCAGGTTACTTTTTCAAGTAATTAGACTTAAGTTAAACATCACATTTGTTTCATTTTTGTTTTTATTGCTGCACCCTCTATTGGACAGGTGTGAATTTGCATTTTCTTCAGCCTGAGGGTTATACAGTTCACATTTGCTGTAAAAGAGCCTTTATTTTTACCAAAAATAAAACCTGCATTTTTTATTATTAAAAACATGCAAGCCCAGCTCAAGTGGCAAAAAGTAATGTAATGCAATTACTTTCCATTTAAGAAGTAAGTAATGCAATTAAGGGGCTTTCGCTCTGGAGGAACCTTTTCATGGTTCCTAGAACTATTGGCTGAAGTACCTGGATTTTGCTGTGTTTACACCACAGGAACTAGGAGCAATTTTAGTTCTAGGAACTCCTTTTGGGGGAACTAAATTAGCTCCTACTTCAGAATAAGGTCTTACCCAGCACTATAGGAACTATAAATGACGTAAGTGTATGATGATTGGTCAAACGCATGTCAAACACCGGCACCCGGCATTTTTAAAAAGCTGTGTAAACATATTTACTTCACGAACATGGAAAACGGCAATAAAGGAACAATCCTAGTGACTAGTTCCTATAACTGAGTTCCTAGAACTATTTGGTGTGAAAGCCTGTTTATTTACTTTTTTTAGGGAGTAACACAATATTGTAATGCATTACTTTTAAAAGTAACTTTCCCCAACACTGGTAGTAACCATGTTTTTTTTTGTTTTTGTTTTTTTTTGAATACCATTTGTATAACCACAGTTTTACTACAAATACCATGGTTAAACTATGGTTAGAGTGGCAAAACCCTTGTTAATTTGTGGTTACCATGGTTTAACTATAGTAACCATGTTTTTATTTGTAGTAAAACCATGATTAATTTTCATAAGGGCTGTCCTGAGTTTTCCTCAGACCCTAATCAAACACACCTGAACCAGCTTATCAAGCTCTTCAGGACCGCTTGAAAATACACATGCATGTGTGCTGAAGCAGGCTGGATATAAACTTTGCAGGTGTCACGGGTTTGGTGGCTGTAATGAAGCGCACGACAAAGGAGATCCTTAGCAAGACATAACTCAAAACACAAACAAGAGAATATACAACCATTTTAAGGATCAATCCAGGACAGAAGAGAACTGAAAACTGAAGGCTTAAATACAGATCTGAACAAAGGGATCTGTCTGGCTCAATTAGACAATGGTTGGCGGAGTTAATGTAAACAGCCTCTGCCAAATAGGCGGGATATTTGCACTTGGTGTAAATAGACACTCTGAAAATGATTGGTGTTGTTTTAGGCCCTTTACACCTACATGTAACAGGCTAGCTGTCCGTAAATCTTATTGATTGGTTGAAAGTAATGTGGTTCCAAGAACAAGAAAGGTGCACACTGGCCCTAGGATATATTATATATTTACTTGTCTCACACTGTCCTTGTTGAGACTGTCAGTTTTCTGATAATGAGGTAACTGAGGGCTTTGTGTGTGTATGTGTGTGTGAAGGGGAGAGAGAGAGCCTCTGAAGGGCAGTGTTCGGTTGATGTTATCTGAAGTATCTGGATCTTATCTCAATAATAGTCCTTTACATGACAAAGACTTTTCACTCCCGTACAAGCTCTACACAGTCAACAAAAGTAGAGACAACCAATCCCCCTCCTTCGCACCCTATACGTGATCATCACTGTTGTAGCGCTATATGGAGACCAGAGTTTCATGCTTTTGTACTCTCACCCCTCTATTGATGAAAATTCACAGGATTTAAGCTTGTGCTGTGAACCAGTGCGTCAGACCCCCTTAATACCAAGATCAGCATTTGAATGTTTCTGAATGTGTCATTGGTTCCTGCCGTGGTACCTGAATTATTACTAGTTATTTCAATATGTCTGCTTTTATTTCCTGCGGGAGGATTTAATATCGCCTACAGTCATTGCACACTGTGAGTTAAAGTCAATGTGAATAGCTACTCGCAACCCATTTTACTTCTGCAATGTGACTGAAATAATATTCACAATATTCAAGAAAACAAATGTAAGGTGGGACTTGATTGGATAGTAAAAGGAGGACATTACATACCAGAATGGAACCAGTATGATTGTGTCTTTATGTTTGGAATAACTTGAATCATTCACAACACAAGCAGGATTATGAAAGTAAATACCATCCATTTTGATTTCATGTTGGTTTTAATGCTGGTAGTCCAAGCAGATATTTGTCTGGTTGATACTTCAGTGGTGAAACATCAAGGTTCTGTTGAAGGGTTGTTAGTAAGCGTATACAGGAAGTTCAGCCAGTGACCTGTTAAGGTTCCAGGGCCCTGTGTCACTGATAGAGTCACTGCTCTCGAGGAAAGTGCTGTCATAGAGGTGAGACGTAACACTGAGGTCATGACACGCTGTTTGCATTAAAAACCCCTTGAGCGGGGTTGAGCTTTTCACCTTGGTATCGAGGTTGAAAATCCTACTATGGCCCTTTTTCAATAGTGGTAACTAATAAACTCTTCTACTGTTGGTTCATTTCTATAAACATGCATCTACCCCTTTTTAAATAGGCCATACCAGACTGACTGATGGATATTTATTGAAGGGTGAAGAAGAACCACAAAATGCCACTATTGTAGCACTAGCTTGTCTGTAAAACATGTTTTTTAGATCCGGTGTATGCTGCGTTTTTGCCGAAGGCTAGCGTTCTAAGCAGACTGTGGTGTACATGTAAACAAAAAATGTAAAATATGAGACTACAGACGTTTTCCTCTTAGTACAGTAATTATTTGATAGAAATACAATGTAATACAAACCGGAATTTCCCCTCAGGAAGTTTTCTCTCAGAACAGAAAACAAAATGACTGTTAAGTTCCAGTTTTAACCGATTTGGCACAGACTACCCATTTACCCAAACCTAAATACAAATAACTAACCAAACAACCAACCATAAAAGAAAAGTAGACAGTGCTAAAAACCTTTTCAAGCTCCAAAAAGGACAAACTAGCATCTTGTAATCATGAATGTAGTTTATATAGTGTATTCTGTGTAGCCCATTTAGTAGTGTAATATTCCAATAAATCTTCTGAAGACATTTGAAGCTGCAGTCCGTAACTTTTTTTCGGGTTAAAAATGATCCAAAATCAATTTTTGAGCAAGTACATAACTAGCAAGTGTTCAAAACGATCGCCTTACCTTAGTCCGATTCACAACGGTAAGCTTGTAATAATGTGTTCTAATTAGAGTGGCACTGGTGGGTTTCCGCAGGAAATTCGAGCATGCCGCTGTTCGTCTTTGCGTCATTACGTCACGTCTGTTTACATAAAGAATGAGTCCCAGCTAGTAGGCTATATCGCATGTGAGGATGCTCAATAATAATTGTCTATCAACTCTCAGAAAGGTTATTTTAATGGTCACAAACCATAACCATTTCTTACTGTATATAGTACTACTCAGAGCATGTAGCTGTGATCGCATCGTTAAAGGGACTTTTTTTTTGCAAGCAGTGACCACAGAATCAACGCTAAACACATTACACACACTCACACATACATGAGTAAAATGCCTTAGCTGTTGAACGAGCTTCCAGATATGCAGTCTCAGAAGAAAGTCTTCAAATATGGTTCAATAGTTTGATGGTGAAGTTGCGATCAGGTTATTTTGGGTTGAGTGAAGAATGTTGAACTACAGCAATGTTAGCCTGACTCGATTGTTGTTGGGAGAGTCCTCTCTACCGGGTGGAAAGATACAAAATGTCTTGTTGTGGTCAGGACCACTTTCCACACGGCATTGCGGTTGGACAGATGTCTTTTCCCAAACGAACAACCAACAGCTGGGGTCACAAAGATAGTGGTTTTTAACTGCTGCAAAGGTCACACCTCTAGAGTTTGGCTCGGTCAGTGCAGAAGGTGTAATTTCAAGCAGGAAAAGTTTTTGTTTGAAAGCTGACTCATTTGCATGATCAGAGTTGGATGGCAGTTTTGTGTCCCTTTATACTCTGATGAATATAACAAGCATACAATGCATGTTATGAGGAGGTGATATACACCAATATGTAGGGATTATTTTGACATGAAGTGTGATACCAATAAGGTTACATTATCTAATAGTTCTATCATAAGGCATGCATAAACATTATACAATACAAAAGAAAATAAAAACAGTAATAATACACACAATATCCTGGTGATATATATGTTAATTTATAGAAAGGTTTGTCTATGAATTAATAGAGGGAAGTCCTTTTAATGGGCATTATGTGTCTGTTTCAATAGGGAATGAAACTCTAAATTCCTTTGGGTTGTATTCCTGTCTTATGTTGATGATTTGTCTTTGTTAGCATGGTAACCAGAGGTCTGCATCTGGGTTTTAGTTGTGGCTTATAGGGGGTTGTTCACAGACACCTTGGAACCTAGTTTTGTTGTTTTTGTGAGGGGGTCTATTGGATTATTCATTAAATATAACAAATAATTGTGTGCCTGATCGGTCCAGTTGCTACATATGCAACTCCTGAGACAAAAACTCTAACATTCTCACAATGATCTCCTTTAAAGTTTTAGAAGAGATCTCAAAATAACCTCGTGCAGAACCGCCTAATCTGATTTCACCAAGTGCTACATGTTCCTGGAACAACATTCCAATCAGCCAATCAGATTTGAGGGACAAGTTTATAGTTCATGTCAGGTTTTGGCTTACAACCAGGGTTAGGTGCTTCTACATCAGTGTTATTTCCCTCTGATTTTAGGGATAACTTATGGATAGGGTTAGCTTTAGGGTTTTCGGACAGGAATGCTGTTCCAGGATCAACAAAATATGTTAACCATGGAGCGCGTCTAACTCAGCAAAATCAGGATAGCCTTGTGGGCAGCTCATTGACATTCTCATTTTGGACTCCTTTCTCTCAGAATTTTCTCAAGTCTCGGTTGTGTCTAATTTTATTTCTCCTAAGGAATTTTAGAAGAAACATCTGGAACACTGTTGATACTAAAATGAGAGAGATATGACAATGACAACTAAGTCTCCTGGGCTTAGAAAGAGCAACATCTGAGCAATATAATGTACCTATAATGTTTTTTTCACAGCACTCTCAGTTTAGACTCCTCTCATGTCTCATTTGTGTCTAATTTTATTTCTCCTAAGGAATTTTATTCATGAATTATTGGTTTATTTAAAAACAACAATAGGAAGCTCAGCAAAGAAATGGAGAGAAAAATGTTTGATGAGCCAGTTTTACAAAGAGCCTCATTTCCATACTGCATGATAATCATTTGCTCAAGGTCAGTGTCAAGTGGCCATAGAGCTTCTTGTTATCTACACAGACATTTTGGTGAGGCTGTTATAAAACGAAACAATTGCTTGAAGTTCACATTTATAGCAAAGGATGGCTGAAGTGCTTTTTTTTTTTTTTAATGATTTTGCATTTTCCTCTCTGTCAGAGAAGACCTAATGTAACCCACATAATGATCGTTCCCTGTGTTTGCAGCATTATATATTCAGCAGTTCTCATGGTCTTTGGCAACACAAGACAGACTCTGTGTTTAATGACTCTCTGAGGAGAGGATCTAATGTGCCAGCGTGGATTAACATCCATCCATACAGAGTTTGCTTCATTAAAACATTGAGAGCGATAGGTTAATTTTGCTATATTTATTAGTAATTCTACTGGAATGAATGTCAGTGACTTATCATATTAATGAACAACAAGCTCTGGCCATTTCAGAGATTTGCATAAAATATCACTCTTTTTTCTTACTCCACTGCTACCCTTTCAATTTCCTTTACACATTACACTCATAGACAAATTATGACACTGAGAGGTATTCCAAAGCCACTTGTGCAAAAACAACAACTGCATTTATACATTTTCTAAAGTAAATGTGGTGATTGCATATCCAAAACTCACAGTTTCCAGGGCATTGCTATGTTGCTAATGTGTTCTGAGTGTTTGTAATTGCTAGAATGTTCTGAATGGCTGTGAGACCTTCAGGTCACTATGTGGGGCTGTAACCATTTACATGCTCCCTCATAATGCGATTATAATGGAATTTTTACAATATTGCGATTGAATTTTACCTCATGTAAATGCAATACTTTGATTAAACTAATGCGGTTAAGCTCATAATCGTAGTAACTACTCACATTAAACTATGTGCCGTTTAATCGCTATAAACAGGCATGTAAACACCTTAAACATCTTATTACCACTCTGACCAAAGTGCGCATGTGCTCGAACATACACGGATGCCGTGTGTTGTTCACACAACTTAAAGTTTTTGATATAACAACAGTCATTTTTAGAGTGGTCTGCATCGGCAGTCCAATAGTGCTTGTCAAAAGTTTGAGATGGCCAAGCAAATCAAAGAACGCGGGCTGTACACTTTACAAAAGCTGAATGCGAATTCCAGCATGGCAATTAAAGAGTGTGGGGAGTAGCTAAACATTTAAAATTTGACAGCTGTTTTACGATAGAAATGTTAAGAGACTGACAGTAATATTCAATAATGATAAACTCTGTACTGTTTTGTCAACTTTGCCGTTTTGAATGGAAAAAAGTTTATCATTTATAATGTATTGTAATAATTATTAGGGATGCGCGATATATCGGCCACCATATCGGTATCGGCTGATAGATGTTTATTTTTAATGTTATCGTTATTGTCTCGATAAGAAAATTTGGCCGATATATTAAGGCCGATAAATAATGGATTATTTCCTTCAGCTGAGACACTTCAGATGCGCACTGTTCACCATGATGGTTTTAAATTGCTTGAAATATGATTGAAATCACTTCAAAAAGTAAAATACAGTTAAGAGCAACATGTAAACAACACTAAAATCATGTGCTTGGGACTTGGATTTAATGATGAAACTTTTGTTTTTGTAATCAGGCTCTCAAAAATTATATAAAAATTTGCATTTAGATTTATCGGCCAATATATCGGTTATCGGCTTTCAAATATAAAGAATTATCGGTTAGCGGTATCGGACAAAATTTTCATATCGGTGCATCCTTAATAATTATAATCATTCATAATGTAATTAGTAATTTAATGTGACAAGATGAGAAACAATATCAGAGCCAGCATATTTGATTAAGAGTGAATGACTGCATATTTTCAAGTAGTCCAAATGCATTATAAATAAATAAAATAACTTATTTTACTATATTGTATTTCTTTTTCTTTATTCCTTATAAATCTTTTATTTCTTTAATTCCACTAAATAAAAAGGACTCTTATATATTTGTGACAAGACACCCCCCTATATAAATAATAATAATAAATAATTCCATTGTTTACTATTTAGGCTGAAGAGTTAAGAACGAATAGTAATTGTGATGCTCATTAGCTTAATGACCAAACTGTATTGATGGTTTAATTAAAGCATTATGAATTCAATTCTTTAGCGTGTCTACAATAACTATCCTCCGATATATGCATTTTCTGATAAGACACATATTGCTCCATCCAAATGAACAAACAATGTGAACTGGCTGTCAGCCCAGATTTTATCTCATTTATGTATTCAGCTGCTAGTTGATACATTAGGATGGACACATGACTTGTCATCTATTTAAATACCTGATGACACTTTTCACACATCTGGCAGTTTTTAGCAGAGATCTGTTGGCAATGTGAGACCATTTGCCATTTTACCCACATTAATGCTTGATAGCTAGACACTTACAGTACAGATGTGCCGTTACAGAGAGATGGTCTGCTGTTGGAAAGCTTGAAAGACTGCAGCCTATAATTATACAAATAATATACAAACCTAAAAGTTTTAGTAGGAACAAAAGCCATGTTTTTTAAGAAAGAAGCGCACGTCCATCTGCAAAGGGAGGAAAAACTCTCCAGGTCCAACCTGCAGTGTTAATTGTAAATGTAATTGAGAAAGTAGGTTGCGCAAAAGAGTAGAGTGTAATTGGTTGCTCACATGAGTGCAGAACTTTTAAAGTCTGCAATGAACCCTTAATTAAATTTTAATCCACTTTCATTTAGTATCATAAAGAGGTCAACTTCAGCATCATGACTGACTCCAGACTTGACAGCCCTCATTTATTTCAAGCCGCCCACATTTCTGATGGTCTCTGCAAGTTATTTTATAAGCTAGGCTAGAGATGTGACTTACATTGGATTTAAGTTTCAGTGACATGCTACAACAAGGAACAAGGAAGTCACATGATCCTTTACTCATGCTTCTTAATATTTTTGTGGAAATCTTTGATGAATGTTATGTTCAGTGTAAACCAAAAAATGAAAACACCACTTAAACTTACTCAATCACTTAATAGCTTAAATACGCAATGTTTCAGTCAACCTGAGGAATGTCTGTTGACCGAAAAGTTGCGTTGTACGTTTAATTGACTTAGGCCCCACCCACGACTGCTGACGGACTCTGCCCTATTAGCTTAGCTCCTCCCCTCAGTAAGCTGTACACAGTCCGCCATGTTTATCTCCTCGCCAGAGCATTTAACAGCGGTATGTATTCTTATTAGAGCTACAAAAGTTATTCAGTCAAGAGCAGTGAGTGATTTTCTGTTTTTCTTTTGTTGTTTGATTCATATTAACAGCAGATACAGCAGTAGGTACTGTATATTACGCTGCTGTCACTTTAATACACAGATCTAATATACACATGTGATTACTTTCCCTGCTGTTTATGTTCACAGACAAAACCGACTGTGTTTATGTGAACTTTGTGTGTTTTTGACGTAACCTTGTGTGTTTTTGACAGTTTAAGTGCAATAAGACGTGTAAGAGAACTTAGTTTAATACTCACACGATGCGCCGTCTGATAGTCAGCTTTCTGTGTGCGTGCTTCGGATGTGTGAAAACCATATATCAGAAGTTTAGACTGATATGGTTTTAAAACGCATGCAGATAATAAACTTTCATGATGAAGAACTGCAATGTCACGTAAGTGTGACCACGATAGAGATGATAATCAAAACCAAACAGATGTTTTAGTATCCGAGGCACGAGCTGTACAGGCTCTGTCCTCTTCTAGATAGGGGGTGGAGAGCAGCAGCTCATTTGCATTTAAAGACACATGCACGAAAACAGCATGTTTTTCCTTCAATTCAAAGATGGCCATTTACAACATGCTATAATAAATGATCTGTGGGGTATTTTGAGCTGAAACCTCACAGACACATTCTGGGACACCAGAGACTTGTATTACATCTTGTATAATAGGTCCCCTTTAATCTATATAGATTATGTTTTCTGATAAACATCATTGCTGTGTTTTTAGGGGAAGCCATTCTTAACATTTAGTATTAAAGCAATATCCACTAGAATTAGACGTCCTATTTGGAAAAATCATCCAGTAGACCTATAAAAGCCTAAACGTGTCCTCTATGTGTAGCTGTAAGTTGGCACAAAGATGCCATGCAATGAATATGACAAAATACTCTTTCAGTATTAGATGATGACTGTGATTTCTGAGCTTGATTTGTCTTGGACAATTGTAGTGAATGTGGTGGTGTTGTTTGTGAGTGTGTCTGGGCATTATTTCTTCCTTTCCCGGATTAAAGCTCGATGTGGAATACTTGCTGGGTCATGATTCTACTTGGAGCCAGACATCCGGGACAGGAACCGGAGCTATTAGCTGTTATTGCCATTGCTCTTTCTCTATCAGCCTTCTGCTCTGGAGTAAATTTCAACAGCCCTGAGCTGATGACCATGGACTCAGAGGTCGAACTTTCTGAATAGCTGTTGTCGTCTGATATGAGTTTCCGGCGCAAATGAGTGCAGTGCATGCTGGGGGAGTCCCATCTCTCTGTCAGGGCTTTGCCATGCATTGTCACTGACCCGCACAGAGAAGACACCTCACAGTGGCTGTCATGCCGGGCATTATAATGAGCTCCTGCCCTTCCATTCCCCTGTCATTTCCACCTCCTTCCCTCCACGCTCTTGCCTGGGAGAAATCAAACAGAAAGAGTCACTAGAAAATATTCTGGGAGAGTGAGCCCCACCATCTAAATTTAGCTCTTTACCAGAAATGCCTGTTTAAAAAACTGCTTGTTTACCATAACTAGTTCTGATCTGATCAGGTTGTAAAAGAGTGAACTATATTGAGTAAACTTTTGAGGCTTGTATGCGGTCATTGTAATATAAAATGTTATTATATTATAATCTATGTAGCTTATAATTTTTTAATAATATTTCATACAATATTTTATTATGATTTATTTAAAGGGGATCTATAATGCCCCTTTTACAAGATGTAATATAAGTCTCTGGTGTCCCCAAATTGTGTCTGTGAAGTTTCAGCTCAAAATACCCCACAGATCATTTATTATAGCTTGTCAAATTTGCCCCTATTTGGGTGTGAGCAAAAACACGCTGTTTTTGTGTGTGTCCCTTTAAATGCAAATGAGCTGCTGCTCCCGCCCCCTTTCCAGAAGAGGGCGGAGCTTTAACAGCTCACGCTTCGGTTGCTCAACAACAACAAAGCTGGAGAATCTCACGCAGCCAAAATGAGGATTGTCAGTAACGGTGTTCAGCCTTACATTGTTCAAACCGGAGTCGACACTGATGGAGAGACTCAGGAAGAAGTTACAACTTTTAGACGTTTCTGAATGGTTAGTGGATAAATTTATGTAGTTGCTGTGGAGTTGATTCAACTCATCGACTAGCATGTGCCGTCATGTTAATCTTTTGTGCAAATCCAGCGTTGAATTGACCCTCGTTTGTGAAGCAGTCCGGCGTAAAATGACGGCATGACAACAACAACTCTTCCTCTTCTCTAAAGCAGCCCAACATGGCCTCACCCCCTTTGTTGTGTGTTCTCGGGGGCGGGGTTTATGTAAATTTTAGGGTTAGTGATGTCACCAACCCAGGAAGAAGCTCGTTGTAGTCCCTACCAGCCGTTTGTTTGTGAAAAAGTGATTTCTGTAAAAGAAAATACCTCCATTTGCATTGAACTTTGAGCGTTGTAACTTTGCAGATGTTGTTTATGCTCTAACAGCAAACCTGTTAGACCAAACCTGTATGAGATTCTTCTGTGGAACACAAATGAAGATATTTGGAAGAATTTTAGTAGTGAAACTAAATCATAAAGTGAAACAAATCATAAAGTGACAGCAGCCTAATAAACCTGCTGCTGTCTGTCGTTAATGTTAATCAAAGAACAAAAGACAAAGAGAAAATCACCCACTGCTCTAGACTGAATAACTTTTGTAGCTTTAATAAGGATTAATCTATGTTCAATTTATAATTTATGCAATGAAGACTGTGCAGTGTTTAATAACCTGTATATTTACCTGTTAGACCTACGCGAAAATCTTAAAGCACTGTTTACAAGGTTACATGGGTCAAAAACAATGAAAACAATGCACTTTTTGTGCATTTTACCAGGGCAGGTAAAAATATGAACCAGCCTGACTTGGCCAGTAGAAAAAACTTTAGCAGTAAGCCCTAATATATTAAAGTCATAGCTAAATGTGACATTTATTACAATGGGTTTATGTGAATATTGCTTTAATTAAAATGTTACAATATAAAAATGTATTAAAAACTTTAATGTTAATTACAGAAAAATGTGTCATTATTATTTTTATTTATTTTATTTTTTATCGATTGACAGCACTAATTCTATTATGTTGCGGTAAACTATCCCTTTAAAATCTAACTAATTTCTTTTTGTGCAATGTTCTGCTTGAAAAGTGTGCATGTGATGTATCTGTAAAATAAATGTCGCTTGGTTTGACCTTTTGTTATCTAATGCAATGACATTCATACATTTTTCAGTGTATTTGCCCTTCAAATCAGAAAAAAAGCTATAATCCTTCATTCCATAAGCTATGGCCTGCTAATACAGCACATATAAAAGCAAACCCAAGACACACTAATTGTCAGGGGGCCATCGTGTTTCAGGAAGCTTTCAAAAGGCAGAATGTGGGTTTTCTCATGTTGGTGTGATGACGGTGAGCAAGGAGAGCGTGTTGTCACACATGGCCATGAGGACAGATAAGATAAGCTGGAGGTTACTGAGATGCTGACATTTCCTTAATGCAGTTCACCTATTCCTTTATAATTGGCTGCTGTTGATAAGATCCTGGTGGCGGCAGCTCTCAGACTGCGAAAATGCCAGCTTCGCAACATCTGTCGATAGATTAGTCCACTACACAGCCTGTAGCCAGATTCCTCTTCATTGCATGCCAGCACTCTGTAATAATGCTCTGAAATCAATATCAGCGAGTGTTAGCGTATAGACACACCTGTGTCTCACACAAGCCAAATCCATTTCCTTCACATTCTCAGGAATCCTCCATGACCTCCATGAGAAAGATTAATTTAGTGTAAGTCTTTTTTGTGTGGATTGAAGTGGATTAACAGCAGTGGAGAGATTCAAAAGGTGCCACGCACTTATACCTCAATTAAAACAACATAATAACAACTTTTATGGAATCAAAATGTATCCCAAGCATAACAAGGATCATCCCCCTTATTATGAAATACATTCCCACACACTACAGACATAAAAAGCATAAACATGTAATTCTGTTCTATTACATATAATTTGAGAGAATCTTTTAGAGCGAGTACACGTCTGATTTTTTAATTTGTTTGCATCAATTAATTACTCAGATAATAATGACGAAATATATAATACATTAAAAAATATGTAAACAATACAAAAATATGAATAAAATAAAAAAGGCAAAATATCTTTGATAGGTTTTTTCTTGTCTTAATGTTACATAGTTTGTGTGTAAAAAATATCCGTCAAAACCAACGCGTTGAACAATGTTCACTATCCCGGCGAAGTTTTTCAATTGGATTGGTGTTTATTGCGTTTATTGCAGTGTGAAGTATTCCACTCAGTTCCCTGATCATTCCGATTCATTTTCAGTGAGTGAAGAAGAACAACATACTCTTTATGCGTTATGTATTATGCATGTGATCGTCTCTGACAGACAGCATGTTGAAGTCGCTCAGGCCGCCATTTTGTCCCTCTTCTCGGAAAGCAATGATATAGTCACAACATCCGGTACTGTGGGTTTTCCAGGGTATGCACGACTCGTTGGACCTCTGTTTCTTGTAAATGCTGCCGTGTATTGTGCACGTTATTTTTTGACAGACATCGATGTCGTGATATTCAAATGATGTGGATTTGAAAACAGATGGATCGTAAGGTAATAATTATGTCGTTTTTGACGGACATGATAATGTGCGTAAGCGTGAACTATGTTTGATTTTGGGGTAATTATTAAACGTGCCGGAGATGTTTGAATTGCTTTTTGCGTAGTTGCGTAGTTTATTATACTTATTTCATGGAATGAAGTTTATTTTGTGGCTTAAATAAATTACGTGTTACTCAGAGACTGACATGTTTGGCTTGTCATTCAGCTATATACGTATATAATAATGGTAAAACTAGAGGAGTACAAAAAGAAAACATTTCTAACTTTCTTGTATTATACCTTCTAACTTTTTTTACATCTCTTTCATACCTGAAATAAACAAATATCATTTACAGATTTGGTTTGTTTTGACATAAGACCAATAGCCTATTACTTTTAGTTTGACATTTGAGTAGTTCTGCAACATCAGACAGAGGAGCATGTGACTGCCTGTTTTTTTCACGTGTTCAACTTCAAAAAGAGAGAGAATAGATTAAAGACAATCATTTTTTTTAAAAAAGAAGGATGTCAAGGTTTCCCTGAGCAGCGCTGACTAATACATCTCTGGTTTAATGAGAGATTCTTGTGTTTTAAATGTTAAATCTGCTTGTCATTCCGTTACACCTGCTTGTCTTACACCTGCTGTTTGATAGACATTACACAAAGTTTTCGATTTCACAGAGTAAGCCGGTCAAACATGCTTTCATGGAACTTTTGACAGCTGCATTGCTCATTTTTGTCCCCTCAGTGCCAAAGGGAAAAAAAGAATGGGGGAACAGAAAAGATAAGAATTTGTCTCGTATGTGGGAAGACTGGATTGGTGAACCTATCAAAGACATGCATCCCTTTGGGAAAACAAACCCAGGGTTAGAGAAAAAAAGCATCCCTAAGGACCAAAGCGTACTGTACCAACTCTCTTAAACTGATTCAGTTTCAAGGGAATTATGTGAGAGAGCAAGACTTGATTTCTGTGAAATTCCAAGAAAATCAAGGATCAGATGTCTCCATGTTGACCTGTGTGAACAGAATGAGTACATCTCCAGTGTTTCTTGCCTCAGGCCTGTCTAGTCTTAAAGAGAGCAGCTTGTTCTGGCTGAAAAGTTTTGGATCAACCACCTGTTCTACCATATCAAATTCAACAACACATTGACAGGTCCAGCTGTGCTTATTTTTTTGCCTGTTTGTTCAGTAAAGATTCATTTGCATAAAAGCATACACTGTAAGATTAAATAAAGAACAATAAGTTCTCAAAAAAGAGCAAAAACATAGAAGCTAAGCATTAGGACTCGTGGCTCACTCAAGGGATCTCCAAAGCTCTTCTGTTCATTTGTCAACATAGACAGAAATCAAATATGACTTTGTGTTGGAAATCCAAATCCAGTAGGGGCCATATGTTGATTTTCATTGTCTGTTTGAAACAAAAGAGCTCAGTGTTTACAGTGCAAAGTTGGTCCAGAACATTTATGGAAAGGGTCATAAAGAAATCCTGACATCACAACCTCAAGTACATTCCATCATAAGACTGCCTACATTTACATATCAATGCATATTCAGTATCCAGCAACCAATTGGCAGAGACGTTTTAGTACCACATGTGAGCATGTTAGCCAATCAGAAGTCATTTACATATGGAAGTCTGAAAGAAAGAGTAGCGAAACCAAAAAAAAAAAGACTCAAAAGCACTCAACAGCTCATCATTTTGCAGCGCTCAAAGCTAAGGATTTTTTCTACTGGGCCAGTGGTTCAAATATTTATTTGCCCGGCCCCACAATAAAAATAAATAAATAAATAAGGTAAAAGAAAATAGGCCTAAAATAAGCCTAGTTATTGTTTTCGTTGTTTTTGATACATGTAACCTTAATAAGGTTATGGCACCAAAAGCTACTAGATTAACTAAATTTTAAATATTGTTAGAAATGTAAACACAGTAAGTAATAAATCGGAACGAATAATCAAATTACAAGTAATAGCACAAATAAATACAACAGAATAAACATAAATGAAATAAACGGTGCTTTTCAGGTTTTTATGTAGGCTTAAACAGGAGATTTTCAGGTACAGAAATTGTAATCTAATGTATAACTATATATTAAACTTTATTAAAGTTAATCAGTCAAGAGCAGTTACAGATGCATAAATAATGTTTTGAAATGTTGAAAATATAAAACGTTAAATACTGTTATTTGAAATTATTTAAAAAATGAAGACACTTTAAATGTGAAATTAAACCCGCCAGTGGGTGGCAGCGAATCACTGTTAATGAGCGAGTCATTGAGATTCAACCGATTCATTCAAACGGGTGATTCATTCAGGAAGTGTTGCTCAGAGACGCAAAAAATTCTGTGGACTGTGTTTGGAACTATTTTCGTTGGCAAAATAGAGCGAAACAAGTGATTTGGTGTCTAAAATGTAAGTCACTTGATATTAAGTTCTTGTTTATTAAGCTGTACGTTGCATAAAATCAATATCACATTTGTAACCATGCGTATATTTGGATAAAAATGGCGCTCTTCCTGTAATATTGGTTAACTATATTAAATTATATAAATATAAAAGACATACAGGGGCATTTTTGCCCCTTATCTTGAATTCTGCGGGCATTCTAAATGCATTTTAATAGACTAAATCACGCAGTGAAATCGTGCACTCTAAATATGCACGCGCACTAGTCTAACCTACTAGACCACGTCACATAGTGTATGCGTGCACTCAATGGGTGTGTTTTTGTTTGGTTTTTGTAAAGTGAGGGACAGACTCTATAATGTCAGATCGTTATATCAACAATTATCATAGATATCATAGACGATATATAACACACACCCTACAGCACTGGCCCGATCGGTCAAGTGACAGTTCCGTCAACTGTCCCGAGCATCGTTCACACTGGCCCCGGGCCATCGGGCAGTCCTTATTGTCGAGCCCTGTTTTGTGAAACTTTTGCGTCTTTTTTTTCTTTAAAAAAAGCTTGATGCAGGTCGCTAGCCACTGCCATTATATAGATGAGTGAAAAATCTTTTTTTGTGGTCCATAAGGGCATAAGGCATTAAAACAACACCAAGGTGAGTAAATGATGACTTAATTTTCATTTGAGGGTACGTTTACACGACAGCGATATGCTTAAAACTTAAAAGTTTTTCCTTTTGAGTTTTCCGCGTACAGATGGCACCACTGTCAAAACGATCCCCATTCATACGAATCCGTGAAAATGACTAAAAATGATGTATTCTGCTGGCAGGCCATTAGATGGCGATGAAACACTACAGACTGAACATGTAATACGCATGTGCATGACGTCATCGTTTTCACAGATTCTAGTTTTTTTTTTTTTTGTTTACACGGAGGCCGTTTTCAAAAATTTGCACTTTCAAACTTGTTTTCATAAGTTTGCGTTTTCAGGCCACCAAAACGCTGTCGTCGTGTAAATGAACGGCCAAAACGCATAAGAAGTTTTCTGTTTTTAGTTGAAAATGGTGTCGTGTAAATGGCCCCTTAGGGTGAACTATCCCTTTAAAGCATTAGTTCATTTTGAAATGAAAATTACTCCAAGCTTTACTCACCCTCAAGCCATCCTAGGTGTATTTGACTTTCTTCTTTCTGATGAACACAATCAGAGTTATATTAATAAATATCCTGATGCGTCCATGCTTTATAATGGCAGTGAGCCGGACCAATGAGTATGAGCTGAAGAAAGTGCTTCCATCCACATCCATCCATCATAAACATACTCCACACAGCTCCGGGGGGTTAATAAAGGCCTTCTGAAGCGAATCGATGCATTTGTGTAAAAAAAAAAAAAAAAAAAACCTTTTTAACAAGTTATAAAGTACATTATCGAGCTTCCGCCACACTGCTTTCCATAGGTCAAATACACCTAGGATGGCTTGAGAGTGAGTAAAGCTTGGGGTAATTTTAATTTCAAAGTGAACTAATCCTTTAAAGGTACAATTATTGCCTTTTAGAGTGTTGAGAATGGAAAAAATCAGTACAACTATTTTGATATGTTCAGGTTAACCAAATACTCTTTTATTTTCCTCATAAAGACGGTGACACACAAATAAGTTGTAATCTGATCAGTACAATTTGCGAATGAGTCATTTGTGAATCAGTAGAACAGGTTCATTGGAAAGAATCAAGTCATTTATGTATTGGACGTCGCTCTTGCGTCTCAGATGGTGTGATGATTTGTTTATTTTTTGAGGATCACCAACATTATGGGGTTAACTATGTCTGTGTTTCTTAATTCAGTAAACTTGCAAAATATTGTCTCCTTTAGAGACAAACAACACTGAGATGTCCTCCTCACCTTATGAGATTAAAACATTCTTAAAGGCCTATGATATGGTTAAATGAAGGCAAAATCACTACAGTGTTGCTAATTGAAAATGTGCTGAACAGGAGATCTGTAATTGCTGTCTCAAGAGTTTTCCGCCTTCAGGAGGCATTCAGCATTTAGTGAACAAACAAATCAAAGCTGACAACATAATTTCAATAGTTGAGGGAACTTAAAAATCTTAAATTGCTTGTTTGGTTATAGAATATATGCATTTCTCAGTAAATAATTTGTTTACTAAAGGTTTTGGGGAATATGTGCTGAGAATGTTTATTTTGTGCAGACTTTATATGTTTTACCATTAGAGGACGGATGTGAAGGTTAACATTGGAAGTAGGCACGCAGAAAATAACAGGACCTTGAGTCACCTGTGAAGACATAATTGTTAGGGAGTGAAGTGGAGACCAGCATAAGTATTAGTGATGTAAAAGCAAAGCGTTTAGGTAACAGAGGAACATTAGCAGTGTACAGGCGTTGTTCATGCTAAGATGGAGATCTTGATATTTTACTGAGGCTATTGTGTGCATTTCAATAAGACTTCTAGTACTGTAATCATAGGCTTTGACGTGAACTGTAAAATTGCAATGAATTAGCCTTTCTGAGAGTATTCCTGAGCACAGCAGTGTCATACCCATTTAGTTTAAGAGGGCAAGTGGATTTTTAAAAGCTTTTGTATCTTAGAAAATTAAACATGCTTATTTAGCTTGATCTCACTAGTATTCATAGTTATTGGTATGTAATGCTTACATGTACTATGTTTGTGAACATCTATGAATGTATTGACAGCCTCAGAATAGTAAAAATACTAATGCATACATAGCTTAAGAGACAGAAATCATTAAGAATTATTTATATTATGAATATATTTGGGTAGTTACATTTTATTCAGGGCTGTCGTAAATATGTCACACAGTTCGCACAACCCATGCAACAATTCTAATTTTATTATTACATAGAGTGAGAAATTACTGGTAACACTTTATAATATAAGGTCCCATTAGTTAACATTATATGCATTTACTAATATTAACTAACAACAAGCAATACATACAACAACAAGCAACTTTTCATTAAATAATATTAACATATGCAACTTTTGATTTTTATAATGTACTGCATTATTAAATGTTAATATGAACATGAACTACGATTAATAAATGCTTTATGTTGGTGGCGATAGCCTCGTGGGCAGCGCGCCGACATATGACATATTCGATCAAATAAAGGGCAAAACGCCAAAATTTAATCTAAAAATAAGTATTTTTCAATGTAGGTTCATGTTGAATAATGTAGTTAACTAATGTTAACAAATGGAACCTTATTGTAAAGTGAAACTGTAAAAGAAAAACATAATAGTCAAATTTACAGTTGTCAAGTGTATGTCTTGTTTTCATTTGCTGCGTCCGAAATCAACTACTTCTCTACTATATAGTATGAGAAAAACAGTATGCGAACAGAGTAGTATATCCGAATTCATAGTATGCGAAAAGTAACCGGATGACTTACTACTTTCGGCGAGATTCTGAAGTGCACGTACGATGGACACTTTACTATCCCATGAGGCCATGGGATTTGTGAATGGAGTTGAAAGGACGTAACTGAAGCTGGGAGGTCATGTGACAGTAACAACATGGTGGATGTAATACATCCAAATTCATTCATACTACATGCATTCATACATGCAGTGGTCATGAAGTAAAGCTAAATTCAAATGTTGTACCTACTCAGACAGTACACGATTTCGGACGCAGCTATTGTCTCCATTTTGCCGTATTTCGAGTTTGTTCATCTGTGGTCATGGTTTGTAATTAGTTCCACATCTGTTCTGTTTTCCCTTGATTACTCCCTATATGTTTATAAGCCCTTGGTTTTCTCCATTGTTTATGTTAATGTGTTGTTTCCTTGTTGGTTTTCACATCATTTTTTAGTAAAAACCCTAGGCTACAAGATCCAGTTCTTAAAAGTCTTGTGAACAAATATTCACTATGGGTTTTATGGCCTTATTTCAGTGAGGGGAAAAAAAGAGCAAAGTTACTAACCACATATAATCTTCATTTTATGAAAAATGCAAACATGTACATCCATCTTTCTTGCATATTGTAGCAGAGTTTGTGCTGAATACAGTGTTATCCGACTTTAGCCATTAATATGTTATAAGTAACAGAAATAAGCACAAATCTCATGGCATGTCAAAACACGTTTGTAATGTAATAAATCTTGATTAAAATCAATAAAATCAACCTATCAATATGTCTGACAATCACTGGTCAATTTTGCTTACCAGTACCTCTTTCATATTAAAGAAAAAACTGTACCACCACAAAAAACTGAGTAGTTTTGTTTTTCCATTGGTCTAATGTCCCCAGTGAGACAGGACTGCCATTCATGCCACTTCAAAAAATATAAATAAAATGAATAATTGGTAAAGGAACATTTTCAGTATTAGCTCCCATCATGGCTAGACCGTATATAAGTGATTAATCATTTGACTTGTGCCACAAAAAGTCTGCGTCTTTCTCATCATAATATTCTTTCTTTGCATATTTAATAATACGCCATGATTACCATTACCAACTTGATTCCTGTTTCTTACCTGATTGTGCTCTGAATGTGTAATCAGCTGATTTTAATCAGTCTGCTAGTGTTATTTTGTATGCAAATTGATGATGGCTTAATATAATGAAGACATTGTAAATCCAGAATGTCTAGGATTGTCTGTTAGACTGTGAATGTGAGTAAAGGCCGTCTTTATTGATGACTGCTCTCTATTAAACTCCTCAGGTCTGAGAGCTCAGAAGGTGCTGCTCCAGCAGTGCTGTCAGACCCTGTTTCCCTCAGAAACGGCTCACACAAACCCTTCCAGAGCTCAAAGCCCTGACACACAAATCCTAAACTGTGGAGCCGCAGGGGAAATGTGCCACTCCGCCACTGAGCTGGAACCCAAAACTAATTATTCCCTTAATCCGGCCAGAAGAGAGAGGGAGAAAATAAACAATTTGTGTAAACACACGGACGTCGGATCACAGTGCATTGTTAGAAAGACCTTGTTAATATCATGTCTCGGATTGTCCATCTGGAATTTGAGAAGGGTTTTTACAGGAATTAGTGGGGGGGAAAACTAGTTAGAGGATACAACATTCAAGGCTTTGCTACTTTATATACAGTATACAGGCCTATTTGTTTTGGTATGCCCATCTTATGGTCATGAACATTGGCGGAAGGGGAACCAACGACTGGGTAAATTTATGAAGTCTTGGAGTGATGTGCCTGTCTTTCATAGTTTTTCTTTAAAAATGCATTTTGCCATCTGGAGTCATACGTGCCATCCAAAGGGTCATTTAGAGGTCATTCTGCCTACTGTATAATATAGCCTAGCTCCAGACCAGTTATTGGGGGCCAAGCACCGTTGGCTCTACACTAATGCCCAAATGTCAAAATTTTGATAGTAAGTGGCAAAAAAATGCAAACAAAGTCATTTTTTATGTTCTCATAGATATAAATGTCTATAACTCCAAAACGAAATGAGATATTTTCACCAAATTTGGCACACACATGTATGGGCTCACTCTGAGGACACATAAAAAAAGTGGTGGGATTGTGCCTCTTGATGGCGCTATAATAGAACAAAACATAAAATTGACATTAGCTACAATACAGTATTATGATATAAAATATTGGTGTACCATTACAGAGCTCGGTATGTGTCATCAGCACCATCAGCCCTGAATGTACTTAAAAGGTTTCGAGACAGCACCACCTTGTGGTCAAATGTTATCATGAATTTTTTTTTTAAAAAAATGCTGAAAGCTTTTGATTAATTTAATCTATTGTCGTGAGACTGGACTTGATAGATTCCTTGGGTCATGCCGAGAACATAGATACCAGTGTTGCCAATAGTTGGCCAAGCTTGCTGTCCGCCATTTTAATTTTCTTTAAAAACCTACTTTTTCGAAGTCGTTCGATTTTCATCAAACTTGAGTCAGATCACCTTCAGACCATGCTGGCAAAAAGTTATGGATTTCGCGTCGATAGACAAAACCGTTTTCGTATAGCGCAGCAACAAATTTGAGGCATGATGCCAAAATGACTGTGAGGCTGTATCTCTGCAATGCTTTGCCCTGTTGAGTACCTCAGGGATGACGTGTTTTTGTAGGCCAACCCGGAAGTTAGCGGCGAACGGGTTCCCTCGATCGAAAGCCTATGCATTTTTCCCATAGTATAATCTTTACAAGTTAACACAACATTTATACATTTTGAAGCCTAAATAAAGTCGTCAGATATAAAAAGCTAACAGTAGGCTATAAACGGACTATAGCACACCATGGTCGCGGATCAACGTCACCACCACCAAGCTTCCTCAAACTTTATTTAAAAAACAACTTTATTTAAAAACATGCTCGCTGATTATGATCTGCGCTGTGTAGGAATACTTATCCACTTTTTCCCATGAGAAATGCTGTCCAGATGTCCTTTTTTGTCACGATGACGTCTAAAGTCCCCGCCAAAGGAAGTAGTCCCTTTTAGCAATTTGTTAGCAACCGCCGTTTTTAAGACACAATAAAGGTTTAAAAAATCACAAGCGGGTTATAACTGGTGTGTTTTATGTCATAGATCAAAACGTGAAAATATTTAGAGGCTTTGTTAACCACAGACCTTATTTCAGGCGATTTAGCAAAAACCCATTCAAAAAACCCATTGACTTCGGGGCGATGGAACCGGAAGTCCTAAAATGCTGACTCGCTTCCGGGTTTTGCCTACAAAAACACGTCATCCCTGAGGTACTCTATTGACACCAAACTTTGCATGTTTCGTCGTCACCTTACTCTGACCACACCACATCAGTTTGGTCACAGCGACACCTATTGGTCAACTGTGATAAACCTTTCAATCATATTTCTATTGACTGTATTTATGATTTTTCAGCCAATTTGCCTAAAATCATCTTAAAATGTCATTACTTGCTTGTTGTTGCAGCTGGTCTGACGCTCCCAGCCATGTTGGCATGGCTTATCGTGTTCTTTGTGCTTGGCCCCATAATTGCAGCTATATTTGATAATTATTTATTGTTATTCAGACAAGCTATAGCCCATGATAGACAATGTTTGTGTCATATTGATAATCATCTAAGCAACTCTGGAGCTTAGCATATATTTGTTTTTCTTTCAACATGGCAGCCAAATATGAACATAATGCACATAATGAAGTAAAATTCTATTCAACATTCTGAATACTTGATGTAAATACATATTAGATATGAACACCTAATATAAAGTGTGACCCTAATTTTACATATTTTAATTTGCATTTTTCACAATACACATTGTTTCAGCTTTACAGAAAAATATTGATGATTAATGTTTATATTATCTTAATATCTTCAATAATATAGTTTACATTTTGCGATGATTCAAGCAATCAAGCAGTTGAGATTTGTTATATAGTATATTTCGCTTTACGTGAGTATACTGTATGTATGTGGATTGTACATACTTATGTATCCAACTTTATATTTGAGATTTGTGATAGAGTATATAGTGTTTTTCATGAGTGTACTGTATAGATGCGTCCCAATTCTGAGGCTGCATTCGAAGACCAAATGCGTCACAGCGGTGCGACGAAGGCTGTCCCATTTCAAAAACTCCTTCAAATGCAGATTACAAATGTGTCCTTAATTTTCCCGGATAGAACATCTTACTACCCTATTACCCTGGGGCAGCAACCGGAAGTTGTTGGAATTCCCTGTTCTGGTTCTGAAGCTGTAATGAGGCCGGACACACATTCTCCACCTTTGAAATTGTGTGGCTGGGACTAGGATCTTGAGGATGTGACTTGCATCTCAACTCAAACTTCACAGAGCTCAGCTGAAGAAAATCCACTCTGGCTTTGTTGTGTTATCTGTCTGCTTTGCATTTCTAAATGAGCTAATCAATATTCTGTGGTTTCATGTAGATTTCTCTGGACCTGTTCACATGATTGTATTGGCTTTGACAACTCTTCAACTTCATTCAAAACCTCCAATCCAGATGGAGTCTTTACAGTACAACAAATGTTTGCCAGTCTTGTACAGATTTATAATTTGGTAATATTTCAGAAATAACTAACTGTCAACGAGAAACAAATCCTGAAATTTTCTCAAGAGGAAATTATGCTATGAGAGATGGGGTATGAATATCATATGAGACTTAATGTGTTATTGCCATCCTCACTGCTTGATTTATGACCACCTAAGCAAGTATGTGCATCACATGCGATTTATACATAAATATGTGCAAATGTTAGCATTTTAATTGACTGGTAGTTGTGTCTATTCATTATTATTCATGCTGAGCTCACTATGTTTGTCTTATTACTTGTATCAGAGCAACTCTGAGCTCACATTATACTAGAACAACGACAGATCCATCTCAGTAGATGAAGACTGTTGACTGGAGAGTTGTACACAAACCACACTCACTTAATTAACAAAGCTTTTTTTATTAACTTTCTAAACGTGAAGGTACTTCATAAATAATGTAATTAAAGCAATAAAATAGTTAAAAGTAACAGTTAATTATGCTTGAGATCACTCCTGTGTATTCTCAAGACAAGATTAAAAATCCCAAATTTAATTCATTTTCTTTTTTAAAAGAAGCTGAATCAAATCGACACCCTCCAGAGATCTGAGCTGGGATAACCCTGATGATCTTGTTTTGGCATTCAGAAGCATTAGATATCAACTTATCATAACAGGGAAGCCATTAAATCTGTTAATGTAATCATCTCTCAGCCTGAAATTGGCACACAATGGAATTTACCACAGTCTAAAAATGGCTGGGTTAAAAACAACCCATTTGGTAACCCAGCGCTGGGTAAATATTGGACACAACACATGCTGGGTTAAAGTAACCCAGCAAGTTGGGTTGCACACTTTAACCAAACTTCATATTGACTAAACGCTGGGCTAATTTTACCTCATTAATGGTTATTGTTTCCATTTCCTTGCAGCAATATTTTATTGAGGTTTTATATTATTTAATTATACTCTAAAAATGCTGGGTTAAAAACAACCCAAGTTGGGTTAATAATGGACAAACTCAGCAATTGGGTTGTTTTAACCCAGTGGTTGGGTTAAATGTTTGCCCAACCTGCTGGGTAGTTTTATTTAACTCAAATATTGTTTAAAAATTACTGTATCGCTTGCTTAAAATGAACCCAAAGTATGTTGGAAATGAACATTTATTAATGTTTAATGAATAATAATTAAACAATAAACATTTATTAAATTGTTTATTAATAAATGTTCACCTTTTGATTATTATTGTTGCCTCTAGTAATTATGTGTCTGATTTTTAATTTCCAACATATTTTGGGTTTATTTTAAGCCAGCCATATAGTCATTTTTAACAATAGTTGAGTTAAATAAAACTGCCCAGCATGCTGGGCAAACATTTAACCCAATTGCTGGGTTTGTCCATTTTTTTAACCCAGCATTTTGAGCTTCTAGTGTAGTCACTAGTGTAATTTTTTTAAATCACTTAAACAGAATGTAGTGTGTTTTATTATATTACACTGCAAAAAAAAATGCTTTTTTCTTACTTAGATTTTTTGTCTTGTTTCTAGTCCAAATATTTAAAAATTCTTAAATCAAGAAGCATTTTCTAGACAAGTAAAAATTTTGCTTGTTTTAAGGAAAGACTTATTTTTTCTGAAAACAAGGCAATAATTTTTACTTGTCTAGAAAATGCTTCTTGATTTAAGAATTTTTTAGATATTTGGACTAGAAACAAGACAAAAAATCTAAGTAAGAAAAGCATTTTTTGCAGTGTATTAAGTAATACGGTTTGATTGTATGAATATGGTTGAGTTTATAACGTTGTATATCTCTCTCTCTATACGCACTAATGATGGTGTGGTTTACCTCTTGATAGACACTAGTCCAGTGATGAATTACACTAACCTGACAAGTGCCTCTTTCAGGATCAATTTAATGTTTAGTCTGAAGGACAGAGCAATTTGGTCAAATTGTTGTTCCACTACAGTCATACTTAAGGCCTTTAATGTGTTGCTGTGTGTGTGATGAGGAGAAATTAATCTGTAATTGGTGTGTGCCATTGCAATTAGCCATGAGATAAATCTATAGCTGCTTTTTTCTTCTTTCAATAAGAGCAGAATTGCTGCAGTCTTAGGGTAATTAATATCTTCTCTGGCAGTGTAACTTGTTTTCTGTCATGGCTTCTTAGCTGAGCCATTACTGTAACTGATAATAGTTTAGTAATTACATTTTAAATAAAAAGCATACATCATAAGCTGAATTTTACAATCAAATTTCCTTGAATTAGAGCTCACTGCAAACTCACAACATGTAAACACTGTAATTCATTATATATGTCAACATTTTGCATTGAAGGTCTTAAAGGTACAGTAGCAAACAGTGTCTGAGATAGGGTTGAAAAGAACTAAAATAATGTAAATTTTAACTTTTGTGTAAACCATTTAAAGTATTGCCTATAATTCATAGCTTTAAATGCAATAAATAAAACATTGTTCTGTACTGTTGCTAAAAGTACAGTTATACCCAAATCAAGCAATAATTGAACAGTGACTCAAGTAAACTTCATGCTGATCTGCAATCTAAGGCAAGTCTCTTATGCTCATTAAGGCTGCATTTATTTCATAAATACAGAAAAAACAATAATATTGTGAAATATTATTACAATTTAAAATTATGGTTTTCTATTTTAATATACTTTAAAATATAATTTATTTCTGTGATGCAAAGCTGAATTTTCAGCATCATTACTCCAGTCTTCAGTGTCACATGATCCTTCAGAAATCATTCTAATATGCTGATTTGATACTCAGTTATTATCAATGTTGAAAACAGTTAATATTTTTTTGGAACCTGTGATACTTTTTTCAGGATTCATTGATGAATAAAAGGTTAAAAAGAACAGCATTTATTCAAAATATAAATCTTTTCTAACAATATAAATCTTTACTATCACTTTTTATCAATTTAACACATCCGTGCTGAATAAAAGTATTAATTTCTTTCAAAAAAAAGAAAGAAAAAAAATTACTGACCCCAAACTTTTGAACGGTTGTGTATATTGTTACAAAAGATTTCTATTTTAAATAAATGCTGATATTTTTTAACTTTTTATTCATCAAAGAATCCTGAAAAAGTATCACAGGTTATAAATAATATTAAGCAGCACAAATGTTTCCAACATTGATAATAAATCAGCATATTAGAATGATTTCTGAAGGATCATGTGACACTGAAGACTGGAGTAATGATGCTGACAATTCAGCTTTGCATCACAGAAATAAATTATATTTTAAAGTATATTAAAATAGAAAACCATAATTTTAAATTGTAATAATATTTCACAATATTATTGTTTTTTCTGTATTTATTATGAAATAAATGCAGCCTTAATGAGCATAAGAGACTATTAAAAATAGTAATGTTTGACTGGTTGTGTATATGTACACATTTTTCCAGTTATTTCAACTGGACAACTATTTAAGCATGCCCTCAAAAGTCAAAACTCTTGTTTTAGCACAGTGCTTGATTGACAGGCGAGTGGGTGGTCCTTCGCTGCTATCTGGTCACATGCGTTTCCAGCCATCGCCAAATGTAAGTGGATAAGCTCAAGATGTTTTGGCCTCTATATTTAGCCTTGTCCACTGAGGTCTCAGAATTTAAAGCTGCTGCTTCTGTCTGCGCTTAATTATGGAACAAAATAATGGTAAACAACAGCAATCACTTGATGTTTTTAACACACCACAGTGATTAGCAATCATCATAATAATTGCTCATAAAAATTCAATTCTGAACCTGACACCAATCTGTGCAGAACAAATGCTGAAATAACAACAGTTTAGCCCTAAATGTCAATGACTCAAGGCAACTATGAAGGAAAGTAAACCAGGCAATCAATAGATAAGGTCTAGGGCTTGATTCTAGCGATTGATTTTCACCTTGCTCATGGCAAATACATACCTATATATGCTGTGTTTTGCAACAGACATGCAATGTTGTCTGAACTTGGAAGCACAAATGTGCTTCAAACTCTGTATCTTAACTGCACTTCAGAACTTTCAGCATTTACCACCATGTTGTGTATGGCTTGTTATTGAAAACCAGTGTTTGGGAGACGTCGGGTTTAGCAGAAGGCTCTACTTTGCAACAAGCTGAGATGTTCATAGAGTATGTGCCAGGAAACAGGCTTGTTAGATTCTTCATAAAACTTTTAATTGATTGTAGAAGAAGCCCCTTAGTGTAAGAGGTTCCCCATGTTCATGTAGACAGGGTCACGCATAAAAATTATGGCAAGGACGGATTCTCATTTGAGTGAGATATCATGATTATTTGATGCAATAGCGCCAGCTCTGACTTGGAAGAACTAGTCCAGAAGGGAGCAAGTGATCCACTTTCTTTTAAGAGTTCTTAGACATTTCCAACTCGCTACCAACTGGACTCTCTTGAGTAACATAGATTTAAGGACCTTATTTCAGGTCACCTTTGGTCAAGAAGGATTTATTGGGAAAATGGAGCAAGTGTTGGAAACGTGTGGAGCTGCAGGACGGCTTGTTATTTGTTGCAGCAGAACGTTGCGGGGATGCAAATGGAAGTTTGAGAAGAAGGCACTTAAATGTGTAACTATAAAAATTGTTTTGCTTCAAAAACCTTTTTCTGTGAAATAAATATGTACAATTGCATGTCTTTCAATTGATTGCTGCTTGTGAAGAACATGGATATTCTGTCCATGTCGTGTGCCAGCCGAGAGTGGGATCCATAATTTATCCAACCCAGGCTTGTTGGAAAAATGTGGCTGTGGCGATATTTCTGCAAAAATATTACATTAATTCCTGCATGTTTCACGACAATTTCAAAGTGAAATGTCCAGTGAGTGGTGCTGAAAGCACGTTCAGTTTAATCTGAAACAGTTTGGTCTTGAATCTGGTTTTATTACATTAGTTGTTTTATCTTTTATGTATAACGACAGTTCAGTAACGAAATGACCGTTGAGTTGCGCTAAAATGTTAATGATCTTTCACCTACACTAACCCTACCCTAAATCTAATCGATAATATTAACAAAAGCAAACGTGAGATAAAAACACATTTTCTGAAGCAACCATACCATTTTATTTTGCTTCTACAAGCTGTTTCACAGGTCTTGTTGCCTTGGCCTTAATTATAATAAAAAACAAAGATATGACATCCAAAGTATGTAAGGTAGTACAACTAGATCTCTTTTATTGAATCCAAAAGGTTTTAATTCTATTTTGCTACATATAAAGGTATTTTAAAGATTTTGAAGTGTCAAAAGGTCATTCGGTTTAACCGTCCAAAGGCCAATACAGCCATTTCATTTGTGATTAAAATATCTTAAAATGTAATAAATGTATTTTTTTATTCTGGCATGATTTTATAACATCATATCAACATAGTGCAAAATGGTATTAAAATTATGTGTAGAAGTCGTTGCTTTGTTATGAGAAAGAATGTCTGGAAAAATGAATTTTATTGATGTCATTCGGAGTAACCAATATAAAGGGACCATTTTGGATCAAGTCATGCGGTCAATATCATGTGACAGGATGTGACATCATTCAGACACCTGCAAAGGACCACATGGTCGCGAAGCAAAGTAACTAACTCTCTCTTAACTATTAACTAAAATTCATGTTTTCACTTGCTCATACGCATGTCCCGAAACATCAGGTCATTCGGTACAACTGCTATAAAACATGGAAAATGTTGTGATATTTGTACTAAATATAAAATGTTTGATTGTCCTTTTGCTAGCTAGCTAGATATCAGTCTGTTTGCATTGTTTGAAAATATCGTCATTCGGTATAACCAAAAGCGTCATTCGGTAAAACCAAAATTTTGGTTAAACCGAATATCTTTTTTGGTGACAAATTTTTTCCATCTTGTAAAAAATTACAAAAGCAGTGTTAATTGATTATAAAAACCACATAATCTCATTGTTAACACTTAATAAAACTTTAAAATTAATTATATCTCTATTGTGTGTTTTTTTTTTAAACTTTAAAAAAGCTTATTCATCAATGACCCATATATGAAACTGATTATGTGATGCAAATGCCAAAATGTATTAGTTTACAAATCATGCACTATGTTAAAAGAGTTTAGAGGTCATAACATAATATTGTGTAAGGAATCGCGTGAAAATAAGCCTTTACACTCTAAAAAAAATGCTGGGTTAGAAACAAGCCAGCGGTTGGGTTAAATGTTCACCTTTTGATTATTATTGTTGCCTCTAGTAATTATGTGTCTGATTTTTAATTTCCAACCTATTTTGGGTTCATTTTAATCCAGCCATATAGTAAGTTTTAAACAATAGTTGGGTTAAATAAAACTGCCCAGCACATTAGGCAAACATTTAACCCAACCGCTGGGTTTGTCCATTTTCAACCCAAATTGGGTTGTTTTAACCCAGCACTTTTTAGAATGTATTAATCGATAATCTACCCCTGTAATCATAATTTCTGTGAAAATAATAAAATTGTTGGTGCTTTACTGCCACCAGTCTTCATTTCAACTGGAAACTGCAGTGCATGTATGGGTATGTTTGGCAAAAAATGTTCCAAAATTTTTGTATTCATCGGTGCGTTGTCTATTACTGTAGTTCCAGACTGTTTTGCACCTGCCGGCATCAGGCACATGAAAGGCCTTAACGCAGGGTCTCACCCATCCCACCCAACACAAATCTGTCAGATGCTTTATTCTTAAAATGTGGTGGGAGAGATGGGCAAGCAGCCAGTTTAGAGCGTTTCAGACTTTGCCTTAAGGAGGTCAAGAGCCAATATGTTTCAAACTGAATGAATACATTGAAGCTATCATACTGCGCTGCGAAATTCATTTTGTTGGGGTTTTCAGTAGCAGCAGTACGTTTGCACTGTCAGAATCAATCGGCCGAGATAGAATGTCGAAAAAATACAACAAATGTGTTTATATTTCCAAGAAAACCTGGCTGGCAGGATTCTAGTCTAGTCGAAGCTCAGCACGACTTTGGTTTTTCAAGGTTCAGCACAAAGAATCATATTCCACCAGACTAAAAAAATAAATGTTTGATAAACAGTTCATTCAGTTATCTTTATCTCTTTTAACTTATTTCAGTTAGTTTCTCTCTCATTAACATCTCTTCACTCGTATGCATATCATCTCTCTGTAAACAGCATCAGGTCTCTATAGTGGAAGATTGCATTCTCAGCGGTCTGCCAGCTTCCCCATTGTGATTCAAAGTCGATATATTGTTCAATGAAATTAAATTGCTTGTGTCTGCCTCTCTCTTTCTTTCTCTTCAGCAGGTTTAAGTTATGCAGCACTTGTGTCTTTTTTCTCTTTCACTTCTTACTTCCCTTCCATTTACTTTTCCTGCCCTTAAACAGCATGTAGGGATTGTCCCAACAGATCCAGTATCATGAATGAGCTTGCTGGGCTTCATGTATGATGGCAGTACAACATGTTCTGGGTTTGATATGCATGAATTCATCTTGTGATGAAAAGTAGCTGTAGCACCATGGGGCCTGGAGCTCATCTACTTCAGATGTTTTTGCATATTGATCATGAATAATAATGAAGAGCAGTGCTTGTAGTGAGCCAGCACTCAGTATGCAGTAAGGATTACACATTTTTACCAGTCAGTTAGTTTTGCACAAATGTAGTCGACTAGTCAGTGGGGAATGGAATGGAATATAGTATAGTGAAATGTGAAGGCCAAGTATGGAAACCCATACTTTGAATTTTAGGAGTAGTAAGTAGTGAACACACACACACAAACTGTGGACACACACACCCGAGGAGGTGGGCAGCCATTTGCCCTTGCTCAAGGACACCTCAGTCATAGAGACTCGAACCCGCAACCTTCGGGTTACCAGTCTGACTCTCTAACCTTGAAGCTAGGACTGCCTAGCTTCAAGGCCTAGGACCGATGTAGCGGGAACTCAACTTGCGACAGGGCAGCCAGAGTCTGATGTCCCTGGTAGAAAGCCAGACCTTCTGTCCAGGATGGTAGGTGGGTGCATCTACTCTTTTGACACCAACCTGACTTTATTGACACCAGGCTCCCCTTTGGAGGTAGACATGAGCTGAGTCCCAGACCCTCTCTTGAAACCAGTGGAAGCTCAGACGGCTCACTTGACCATGGAGACGCTCTTCCTCTATCTCAGGAGGAGTGGGGAGGCCCTTCATTGACACCAGATGACAGGCCTTGGAGAAACAGTTGACCATGACCAGGATACAAGTGTAGGTGTCTGATGCCAGGAGATCATTGGCCCTGTTGTTTCTACCTGGTATTAAGATGCGTTTTGGTCAATCGGATGGACGAGTGGACGAGGGAAACACATTCCCGTTTATACCTGGTGTTTTAATCTGTCTCTTTTGTCCACTTTCAACCACTTCTGTCCTGATTTCTTCGAGGGGAGGGTCTATGTGTAACAGACGTAGGCTAGTAAGAGCTGTGCGGGTAAACCTCACTCCCCTGAAGAGGAGCTCTAGTGACTGACGCTAGAGACTGCAGTCTTTAGCCTCCTTGTTACAGCACCCACCTCCCATGCGGACGGACCTGGGTTCGAACTAGAAGGGCTACATTGAAGAACTAGAAGGGCTACATTGAAGAACTAGAAGGGCTACATTGGTGCTGTGAACCGGATGGGAGTGAGGTTTAGGGGGGTGAGTGTAACGGAGGCCAGCTAGTAGTTGCTGTGCAAGTAAACCTCACTCCTCTGCTCTCAAGAGATGCTCTAGCAACTGACGCTAGAGGTTGTAGCCTTTAGCCTCCTTGATAGAGCATCCGACTCCCACGCCGGAGACCCAGGGGCGAGTAGGACCTGGGTAGTGGGGAAGTAGAGTGGCTACATTGGTGCCGTGACCCAGATGGGAGTGAGGTTTAGGGGGGTGAGTGTAACAAATGTAGTCTAGTAAGCTGTGCATGTAAACCTCACTCCCCTGAACTCAAGAGGTGCTCTAGCGACTGACGCTAAAGGTTGTAGCCTTTAGCCTCCTTGACAGAGCGCCCACCTCCCATGTAGACAGGCCTGGGTTCGCGTCCCGCTTGGAGCGGGCAGGTGCGAACTAGAGGGGCTACATATGGGCAGGTAAATGTATGGGATCATTCGATCTTATGGACAAAATAAGCTTGCACAATTTACATATGAACGCGACTGGAGACGACGGACAAACACACGGAGAGCAGCAGCTTTCGTTTCTGTTCTGAAAGTCACAAAACCATGCTGAACGCTGTGAGTGTATGTTATGGTGAGAGAACATTGTACTTGGTACATTTTTCATCTTTAAATCAAACTTATTTAAAGTTTAAATCCCGTCTGGTTTAGGGCACTTCCCATAATGTTTACGCATTAGGTCAGTAGGCGCACATTTGACCACATGAGCGTTTACACTACGAAAGCAATCCAGTTGAATGCGTTTTCAACTACCTCTGGAAGTGGTCGAAAGTGGACAAGCTCAAAATGTTTTACACCCCGTTTACACTTGTATTTAGCGTCGTCCACTTGTGATCCGATCGACCAAAACGCATCTTAATACCAGGTGGAAACAGGGCCATTGATGAAATCCACCCCAAGGGATGACGAGGAATGGGCAGTGGAAGGAGTTTGCCAGCTGGAAGATGGCAGGGAGAATTAGAGATGCAGCAGATTTTGCGCTGTCAGGGCATCCTTGGATGTAGTGTTATACTTCCTTTCTATTAAATTAGAAAGGAATGCAAAATAGAAACATTATTATGTGCAGTCTCAGATGTTTGGACTCTACTGTATATACAGTATGCAAATATGACGATGACAGCACATATTTTTCTTCACTAATTACTCTTTTGCAGCTGATATTTTCTAATCAAATGTCTGGCTGTGTAATATAAGTCACCATTCAGGCACAACTGGTTTTTAAAACCACTAGCCATTTGTCCTATAGATTAGATCCTCATAGTTATGGAGTTAATTATAGAAACACTGGCATGGTACACTGCAGAGACAATATAAACTCAATCAGACCAGATAAAGGGAGATAATCTGCCTTCAGACGTGTGCAATTTTTATTGCTGCGTTAACTTACAGCTTTAATTAAGGGAAGCTCAATGAATTCGCTGTGTGTGAATGAAGGATGAAGGCAGTCTGTGGGGTTAAGGTGAATCTCTGACTGTAATTGGACAGTTGACCTCTAAGGAGACTGAGGTATTCTGGCATGTAAAATATGCCACACAGCAAGAGGAGGGTCAGAGGAGACAATGATTACCTGAGAGAGTCAGTGTCCTTGAGCTCTTGTGTGCTGAACAGAGAAGCTGCACATCTGTAATCACAGACTGTTTGATTAACAGCACACAGTCTGGTCCAGATAGTAACATATTCTGGCCGAAAACTACCAAGTTAGACAGGGGGCAGACCGTCTGACTGAGATGTAAAGTGAGCAAACACAGTTTGTTTCACTTTAATGTGCTTTCCAAGGACGGGCTAATTTTAAATGGATTACATTTTGTTATATAATTGACATTAAAAAAATGGTGTGGCAGTCTCCAACGCTTGTACGCTTGTGCATCCAAAAGTAATATGTACTGATTATTTCACGTTTTCATGCCCAAAAAGTGCTATTAAAGGATTAGTTAACTTTTAAATGAAAATTACCCCAAGTTTTACTCACCCTCAAGCCATCCTAGGTGTATATGACTTTCTTTTTTCTGATGAACACAATCGGAGAAATATTAATAAATATCCCAACGCATCCAAGCTTTATAAAGGCAGTAAGTGATACCAATGAGTATGAGGTGAAGAAAGTGCATCCATCCATCATAAACGTACTCCACACGGCTCCGGGGGGTTAATGAAGTTCTTCTGAAGTGAAGCGATGCGTTTGTGCAAAAAAAAATCCATATTTAACAAGTTCTGAAATAAAATATCTAGCTTCCGCCAGACCGCCTTCCATATTTAACTTAGGAAGAAAGTGTAAACTGGCGTCGTGTCAGTTAAGCTTTTTCCGTAAGTTGAATAGGGAAGGCGTAGGACGTAGCGTAAGCTTTTTGAAGTTTGGGAGTCGGGTGCTCTAACAAGGAGGCTAAAGATCACAGTCTCTAGAGTGCCTCTTGAGTTCAGGGGAGTGAGGTTTACACACACAGCTCTTACTAGCCTACGTCTGTTAGACTCACCCTCCTAAACCTCGCTCCCATCCCTGTACGGACCACCACTGTAGCCCCTCCGGTTCGAACCACCCGCTCTAAGCGGGACTCGAACCCAGGTCCGCCTGCATGGGAGTCGGGCGCTCTTACTAGCCTACGTCTGTTACATAATCTGTACAGCTGTAATGAGGCTGTCATTTTTAAAATCAATGTAATTTTGTTTCTGAAACCAGAGCTTTCATGCCATTTAATAAATCCATGCTGATAGTAAATCATAACTCAGACTACAAATGGGTCTTTTACCAACCTGTAATGAAATTAAATATTCCTCCCAACGATTACTTAATTCAACTGTAATTATATCATCTTTACATGGCTCCATACAGCATCATTCCAACATAACATGGTCATCATACTCCCACTGACGCAGCTGTTTTAATGGACTAAGGTCAGAAATGTTAATATATCTTGCTGAAGGGCCACATAGCGACTGCAGTATCTTGTAGTAATGAACCAAACCCTTGGTCTCATGTAATGAATTCTTAGTTATTATTGAGTTTAGTTTTGCTGCAAACTTGTATTGTCATTAAAGGACTCGATATGAGATATTTATGTCCATCAGATGTGGCTTGACGCTGGTTCTTCACATCACACATCAGTCTCCCAGCACCATATCCTCCTCTCACTGCCATGACATGTTGAGCTGAATAATCAAACGGAAAAAGAGCCGTGCTGAGCTGCATCTATCGTAAGGGTTAGCATGAGGAGAACAAAAGGAACAGCACACTTGTTTCCAGGACTTACTTGGAAATTATTTGAATTTCACATGATACCTTTAGACTGGAGATTGCTGGAAGGCCGGTGGCTGGGAAGTGAGGTTGTCCGATTAGACGTTTTCAGCTCAGCTTGAAATCTACATTGTCACATCGTCTTACTGCTTTCAAAACTACACAAATATGACATTTGAACACTGGCTCAGCGGGTTTGAAGAAAACCTTGTCACCGTCTTCTCCTGCTGTCAGTGTTTTCATTATTCGTGCCATGAAGGTTGTTAATTATACCAGACACACCGCAATTACGCAGGGGCTGCCTTTTATCGTCAAACTAAAGTTTGATCAGATGACAAGCAGATGATGTAAAAATAGCTTTTTAAACTAAATAAAGGTTTAATTTGTTAAATTCATTTTGTATTGGGATGTTATATTTCATCATATCAGAATCTTACGTTCACATTCTTGACAGTCTCTAACTTACTAAAGTGATTTTGTGAAAGTATGCATATTATGCAAATGCTGATTATCTCAGATACAAGGGTAACACTTTATTTCAGTAGTCCAATTTAGACATTTTAGACATTTAGACATAGCAACTTTGCAACTACATGTCAACTAACTCTCATTAGAGTATTAGTAGACTGTTATTAACTGCTTACACTTAATTTTGATGCTCCCAACAAACATTCTTCTGACTATAAGTAACTTTGCAACATCTCAAATTATTATACTAACCTAACTTAACTGTCTACTAATTCTCTGAGTTAGTCATATAGTTAGTAGAATGTCTATTGAAATAGTGTAACTGATACAAGTATCAAAATTACTGCACATGAGTACAGATCAAAACAAAAAGAAGAGTGGTAATGAAATTGCAGAGTCAAAAAATAACCTAGCCCTTGCTTAACTCTTGAATACAGTTGTTTAAAGACTTATTACCAACCTTGATCACACTCAAGTCAAGTTCATTAATGATTATATTATAACTGAAATGTGTTTCAAGTCAAAAATTATTGACTATTGTCCTGGCAAATTGTTTTCTAAATTGTAATGCATTTCAAACCTGGTTTGAGTCCCGGGCAGTGTTTACTTTAACACTGTTGCCGCAGGTTGTTTTTCATGTCCGCGGGTTGAAGCGACCCCAAATAAAATAATGATATTTAGCCCCTGGAATGGGAGAACCCCGCCAAAGAGCAACCCCGCCAAAAACTCAGATTTTACGGATTTTATTTCAATGGCACTTAAGAAATGTACATGGTAACCAAGTACAATTACTCAAGTCATTTACACCTTTTAGTGCACCCTTTTTATACTGAGATAAAATCATTCATCTCTTCCTACATAGTTCTGGTTGAGATGATATAAGACAGCACAATGAGAGACCATTTCTCCAAACAAATCTTTGCTGATCCTTTCAGGTCTTTCAGGTTGTCTCCCCAGAGGTTTTAGTTTAGGTCAGGGGACCTGGATGACCACAGCAAAAACATTTTTTGTCTGGATTTGGAAATCTGCTTTCGATAAGTGCAAAAAATCCAGAAAAAGATGGAGTATGGCCTAAAATCTCCTGGTATTTGGTGCAGTCCATGATGGCACCACACATCCAATGTTATATTTCACAATCTTTCTATTTTATCTCACCTCTCAACAGAATCAAGTTCTGATCAAAGATGTTTAGTGAATACAAGTTGTTCGTATTCATGGTTTGGCAAGTCTTCCAGATAGTCTGTGTGAAAGTATCTAATTGCAGTTCTAGAGATTTGGAGCAACTAATCAATTTTACAAATTTGTGCATCTTGGAGAAAGCCTCTCAAACATTGCTTCCAAGTGTGAAGTGATTTGTGACAGTGGACAGTGTGTTCATGAAGGTGAAATGTCAGTGAATCCTCATTTGACAATTGATAAAGTCTCTCAGAGAAGTAATGAAATGTCTTCAACACAAACTCCATTTGGATTTGATTTAACCATGAACAGCCATATTAACTATACCAAACATAAGATTAGCAAGCTTTTGTCTCATATCATTTGTGTTATCTCTCATCTTCTCTATGCTGATGGAATGACTAATAGTATTTGCCCTACATGTCAGCTCATATTTATAATTCCATGGACCATGAATTCTGAAATGGGAATACGTGATTTTTTTAAATAGGAACTTTAGGAGTGTCAATGAGGCTTATATAAATATGGCACAGGGGCCAGACTGTGTCTTCAAGTGCCTCTATTATGCTATTTTAAAGGTTCTTAATTTTGTTTTGCATGTCTCCTATAACAAGTTTACATGCATCAAAGGTCAAAAAACGCTTTTATTTTCTCATAATATACATTGCACATCCCCACATTTTTCAATGATTCTCAAACGACTCTTCAGTCTCTCTAAATCCCTCCTTTCCGCGAACCTGCTCTGCTCTGATTGGCCAGACGGCCCAGTCTGTTGTAATTGGTCTACCGCTTACACCCCGTGTGGAAACAAACGCCCATTACCATAACTGATTCAGCTTCGGAGGCTTCCGGAGCTCAGCAGTTGCACACACTATAAAAACTCTAACGATGGCGTCGATTTTACCATATCAATCTGAACACGAGTCCGATGATGAAACATCGGAAGAACTAGTTATTCAACCAGAACCTCCATCGCAAGAACGACTTGAGCAGGACGTTTCTCAGTGATATGCTACTCAGTTTGACGTTCACCATGAGATGTTGCAATTGTAATTCCTCTACATCAGCTTTAACAAGTGTATGTCCATCAACAAACCGATTTGTATATTTATAATTTATTGCGGTGCACATGTGGGAACTGTATTATTAACAGTATCAATAACAGTGCATACGTTAGCCAAGCACTAACGTGAATGACTGATGTAACATTAAAGTTTGTAAAAACAAATCTTGCTCCATCCGAACCACTGGTCTCGCTCCGTTCCCATGGCTTTCGGCCCCACCCTGCTTTCGACAGTTTCAATGAACCCAACCTCATGGCATTTCGTAAAAAAATTTTTACGTTTTGGTGGCTAATTCTTATAAACTCGTACAATCTCATTTACACGTTTTCGCATGATCTGCTTACCCTACTGGTGGTTAGGTTTAGGGGTGGACTTTCATGCTTACTTTTTTCTAAAAATTGTACGTTTTCGTACAAATCACATATGTAATCGGCACCTCATATTTCCGTGAGATCTGGAAAGAACACTGCACTCGTCAAATTATTTCAGGGGGTCATTAACACACTGAGAGGTAAGATTACACTTATATGTTCAGCTTAACATCAAGCTGACAGTTTTATTGCCTTCTTCTGTCATCTTTGCCTATAACTCTAAAGGCCACTGTATGTACTGTGTATTACATTGTGTGTGGTTTACCTTCAGATCCTGTCTCCTGAAGATGATAAGTGGCCATCCACCATTTTCATTACGGAGACCTGCAGTTTTGAAAGACAGAGGAGGATTCGAGAGAGTAAGAGACAGACTGAGCATGGATAATATAATTTGTTTTCCCCTCGGAGCTTGTGAGCCCTTGGGCTTGCAGCACATGGCATAAAGAACACAAGTGATTGGCCGCCCGGCTGCAGTTGCCCCTGTCACCATCAGAACAAGTGGCATATGCTGCATATCACAGGATTCTGCACCTGAAAATGAACTTTATTTCCAGCACAGCTGCCTGCAGCGAGCGGAATCATGTCACTGTGTATTTGCGTCTAATGGGTCTGTGTGTCAAGAGCATAGGGCCTGTTAGCTCCCCTCACACGTATGCCGTATATACATCAGTCCTGACTGCCCCTCTATTGTCTTTCATTCCCAGTGACAGGCTTTTACTGCTGCAGGGAACAAACAGCTCTTGCATTCATCATGAACACCAAGGAGAGGCCACAATAAGTATTTTTCGCGGGTAGCCCGTCCCTTAGAGACATCAAAGACTAGTGGATGTGTGAGTGCGTAGCTCTGTAATTATCAGAAATGGGCTGAAAAATCACTGATCATACAGTGGTGTCCGGTGGGAGAAAAACCTGTTTTAGCAGCTTATGATCACTGCAGGCTTCAGAGCTTTCCCACAGTGACTGTCCTGCTTTTTTCTTTCAGCAGGGACAATGCACAGCAGGTAGGCAGCTGTGGAGATGAGTGAAGACTGGCGTTTCAGAAGACAGCATGTCTTATGCGCTATCCCTCTCAAGTGTGCAAGAATGAGTGATGCTTGAAGTGCGTGTGTCTGTTCCTCTCTAGGGTGTGCACAAACATGTGAGTATGCACAAAGTTGTACACAAACACACTTAGAGGCTGTTTTCAACACCAAAGCTTCTTATGAACAGCTGGACTGTGACTGGATCACTGTGGCTTCACAAGGCTTATAAGAATGACTGGCATTAATACTGTGTTTATCCTCTCTTGATTATGCTGCAGTTTGATTTGCAGGGGAGACTGTGGCTAGTTGTTACAGTACTGTGTTGTTGTTTATGTATTGGCACATATTTTAAAGCCTACAAAAAAGTTATTTGTTATTTCCCATGGAAATAGACGTTATTTGTAACAATGGAACCTGCCAAATGCTTTTAAGCAAAATATAAACAATAAACATGAAACACAGAACTATTTATGAAAAAGCTAAATTGTCATTACTGAAATAATAAATTGTTTAATTTTACACTTAAAACGTATGTGACATTTTAATGAATTTTCTTTGTATTAATATTATTCTTCTGTCTTAATGTATCATGTCATATTCAACCATTAATTCCAGTCCTCAAATTTGATTGGCTGATTTGATTGTCCTGACACAGACCAACAACACCGTTTGTATCACTTTGTTTGTGTTTGTTGGAGACAGACTGTCAGTCTGTGCATTAATGGTGGGGATTTTTCAGTGCATATGTTTACATAAACCCATTTTCATCAATCCGAGTGAATTCAGCCTGTACTCTAAGGCTACTCAAATGTTCATTTACATGTGTGTTACTTATATTCTGAATAAAACATCTGTAGATGCTTTCAGAATAAACAGAAAAGTGGAAAAAGCCACCACAAGCTTTTTACCAAAGGCAATAGCGTATTTACCTTGTTGACATATTTTAAAATATGCCGGAAAAGCTTTACTACTTATGTGTTTCTTATGTACAAAAATTCATTCTCCTCCACCAACCAAATCTTACACCATGCTTAAGATATACATAAAAATATGCACCACTGCACTGTGCTTGTCATTGAAAAGTAGTCTGAATCAAAAATACCTTCCATTGTATTTTTGCATATTTATTGCACGTTTATTGCACGTTTATTGCACGTTTGGATGTAAATGCTGCCAGTCCTTCTGAAGGTTACATTGATATGCCAGTAGGTTGCAACAGATGACTGTCATCATTGACTAATTCAAAAACGATGCCTGCATCCGAAAGCTTGGGCAGCTGATTATTATTATTTTTTTTTTATTTTTTTTTTGCCTCGCTACCCTATCAGCCCATGACTTTGCAGTTACCTCGCGAAAGTGAGGTAGCAAAGGATACATCTATGCTACATTCAAAAATCAAACAGATTAAGTTATTTCAGTAGGCAGGATGTGACACGAGCATTGGATTCGGATGTTCCTACCACTGTATGCTGACTGCGCACAGTGCATTTTTCAGCTTTCAGAAGCAGGGAGTCATTGAATCATCAACTGATTTGTTTAAAAACAACGAAACACGTCCTGTGTGTTGCTCAGAGGCATAAGCTGTTAGCTGTGGCTTTTTGTAACTATTTTTGCAGGAGGAGCAAACACAGTGGCGAAATTGAGTTACTCAGTATTAACTTATTGTTTATTGTACTGTTGTATATAAGCAAAATAGCATTTGCGAAAATGCGGTTCCAAATCTACGTTTAGAATCAATCATCTGAAATAAGATCAGCATATTATAAAGTAAGTAAAACACCAAAAGTGTTGGTGCTAAGGACAGGTGTCAGGAGAAGCATGATTGGTCTTTAATCTGGTAGAATAAACCAATGATAACCTCCCAGAGTCACTTTAGTGGTGGAGGTTCTGCAATAAACAACCGTTGATCCACACTTGATTAATAGCTGTGTAGAACTGCACTGCTGCTTTTGTGTGCTTTGGAGGACTTTCATGTTATGATCTTTTAGTTTGCCCCCTCCTTGACCTTGTTGGAATTAATTCTCCTGAAAAAGTCAGTGTGATATGTGTACTTGCCAGAAAAGTGTGTGTGTGTGTGGGCGGGGATTTATAAAGATAAATAGAAGATGTATCATACAGAAAATATATATTTAGTACAATATAAAGAAGTATACTGCTGAAAGTTTTTTCCTTCTAAACCCTGTTTACTGAAGGATTTAATAAGCTCAGACCCTGATGATTACAAAAGATTAAAGTGTAATTTATATTCGATAAACCTTGAACCTCTAGTCTCGGGTCTCATCATCAACTGAGCTGCTACAATAAACAGGAGTTAGTGTAATGTTGGTGATGATGGATGGTGAGTGTTGGGGGCAGCTGTGGGATCCATAGAGAGTTATTTATAGTGACAGGCTTGTAGCCAAACATGTCTGAACTGCTCTGAATTTGAGGGTCCGATCTGAACCTAGACATGCAGTTTCTCAGCAGGTGAGTCCTACATCACTACTGTTTGTTAAAGTATGTGTTTCAGTCACCATATTAGGGTTGGGCTGTAGCTCACAGCCATGGGCAGTAATCCATAAGAATGACAAGGGTGTTTTGGATCTGGAATGGCAAGTCTTAAAAGTGGACCGTTCAACCTCTGTGCAATATTTCAAGTCTTCTGAAGCCATACGATAGCTTTGTGTGAAGAACAGACTGAAATTTAAGTCGTTATTCACTGAAAGTCTTGACATCTACCTTAGCTATGCTTGGCACGTTCATTAGAGAAATAGCAATGTCAGATTTGTGCACAGAAGTACAGCATGGCTGCAGTTTTGGACGCAGTGTCAGATGCATTCCGACGCTTAGGACTCAGCTGGACTGACCTATGGGTGCTGTAGCTCAGCCCGAGTTCGACACCGAGTTGGCAGCCATGCTTGCCCGGGCTGCAGAGAGCATCGGACCGGAGTGTAATTCTCTGCCCTGTCCCGAGTGTTTGCAGCTGGATGTTTCGTATCTGGGCTTGTAGTGCAACTCAAAGCTGCGCCTGGACCCAGAGCCATTCTTCCTTGTAGGGCATGAAGAGCTGATGAAGTTGTGGAGAGTAACTTTTACTGCCCGGTCCCGCTTCACATGCTCTTTCACCCTCATTTCCCTTGACGGTAGTCCATCAGGCCAAGGCACTAAAAGATCTGCATGAGAGTAGTTCTGACCTGGGATTGATGCATGAGCTCTCGGCCAGGCAATGCACACTATGGTGGTCCAGGAGTGGCTGTCTCTGGCTTAACCTTACTGAGATGCCGAAAGTGTTCGCTTTCTCAATGCCCCCATCTCACAGGGTGGGCGACACTTTTGACGACTTTGCCCAACAGTTCTTGGCAGTAAAAAAGCAAACGGAGGCCTTTAAGCACATCTTGCCTCAGCACGATTCCTCTGCCACCTACAGGCCACAAGGCCCAGCACCATGTCTGCTCATTGCCGAGGCCGTCCACCTGTGGTAGCCATACCTGCTCCACCGCAGGCCAAGCCTACAGCCCAGCAGCAGCGTTGAGCTCGCCCATTCGTCAGGTGAGCACCAAGAACCCGAAGAAGGCTTCGAAGCGTCCTTGAAAAGAATGACCCAGGGATGGCAGGAGCTGTTCTTTCCCAGGAGGTGTGTGCTCTTTCCCAAGAATAACACATCACACAAAAGGCCCCGGGACCTTCGCAAGTATGCGTTTCCCCCAGTGAGCCTGATTGCAGAGACCTTGTGCAATGTCTAGGAGGACGGAGAACAGGTCTTGATGGTTGCACCATACTGGCCCACCCAGACTTGGCTCTTGGAGATCACCCTCCTGGTGGATTCCCCTGAGGAAGGACCTTCTTACTCAGGGACAGGGCACAATTTGGCACCCGTGCACAGACCTGTATGCTTTGAAGTGGCATCTGTTCATGAGCTGGTGTTCTTCCCGAGGGGAAGACCCACGGAGATGTGCAGTCGGGTTGGTGCTTTCCTTCCTGCAGGAGAAGTTGGAGGGATAGCTGTCTCCCTCCAACTTAAAGGTGTATGTGTCGCCATAGTGGCAGTTTGTCACAACAGACACAGTGGCAGCTCACCACAACACTTGCAAACTGGTGTTCTTCCCGAGGGGAAGACCCACAGAAATGCATAGTCAGGTTGGTGCTTTCCTTCCTGCAGGATGGAAGGTTGGAGGAATGGCTGTCCCCCTCCACCTTGAAGGTGTATTTGGCCACCATAGTGGCACATCACAATACAGTTAACGGTAAGTTCTTAGGGAAGCACAACCTGATTATCAGGTTCCTTAGAGGTGCCAGGAGGTTAAATTCTCCAAGACCGCACCTTATTCCCTCTTGGGACCTCTCTGTAGACTTTCTGGGCTTGCAGAGAGCTCCTTTTGAGCCCCTGCAGTCAGTCGAGCTAAGTGCCCTCACCTTGAAAACGGCCTTCATGACTGAGCTCACTTTCATCAAGAGAGTTGGGGACCTGCAGGCATTCCCTATCAGGGACATGTGCCTTGAGTTCGGTCTGGCCTAGACCCCAGCTGGGCTATGTGCCCAAAGGTCCCACTACCCCTTTTAGGGACCAAGTGGTGAACTTGCAAGTGCTGCTTTGGGATGAGGCAAACCCAGCCTTATCGAGCAAACAGCGCCTCTCTAACAGACATCTGTAGAGCAGCAGGCTGGGCTACACCCAATACCCTCACAAGATTTTACAATCTCTTGCCGTTGATCTAGTTTCATACCGTGTGCTATTGGGTATAAACAAATTATACAGGCAACAGGCAGAGTGTACCACTTGCACACAGCACATTTCCCCTCCCTGAGGTGTTAACATGTGCTTTTTTTATCCATGTGAGTTCCCCGAACTGGCGAACCCTGGATGTGAATTACATTTCAGCACTCTGCAGCAGTCGAATTTGGCAGAGGAATTTGACACAGGTCAGCCCATGTACTTAGAGCTAGGTGCTCTATATGTAGTGATTCCCTGTTCCCATATGATGTATTTTCCACGGTAAGGTTTCCCTGTCTGTAAACTTGTGTCTTCCCCTAGGTAGAGCTCTGTCTCTATGTGCCGGGAGCACAAACCTGAATAAGTGGATGCACGCCATCCCCTTTTATACCCGTATGTCTGGGGGAGTGGCACATACAAATTCCACTCACCAATTCTCATTGACCTTTTCTCAAAGTATCAGAGGTGTATAGACCCCTAGTGACTGTCATCAACACCATGTCTTGTTCCCTCCATCAGGAAACAAAAGTAAACAAGACGTTTTCGGTCTTCCAATGAAGAATTCATACAGGTTTGGAACATCATGAGGGTGAACTATCCCTTTAAATCAGTCTTTGTAAGCAAATATTAGGATGTCCATCTCAGCCACAGAAAGCAAATTTAAAGTGCCAGCCACACCAATAATACCCTTTCCATTATTTATTCTTCTCTGAGTGTTGCTCTCTCAGTGGCAAGGGGTGAGATTGGAGCGGCGCCCCATATATTATGTGGCCTCGTGATGAAGCTTCTGCAGGTCTTTCCATAAATAATGCCACTCATTTCTAACGTAGAACACATCGTATAAAATATTTAGCACCGTCTGGGGGCTGTAAAGCAGTGATGGAGAGGCAGTAAAGTCCAGAGGGCCCTCCATGTACTGTTGCCATGGTCAGTTTGTGACCAGACATTGTACTTCTCCTTCATACATATTAGCCTACATTATGCTATAAACAATATTCCTAGCCAGGAGTTTAAGAAGTTACCCAAAAATTAATACTTTTATCATTTACTCTCACATTGTTCTAAGCTAGTATTGATTTCTTTCTTCCGTTAATTGCGTTAAATGTGATCTTAGGCTGATAGTCTAAGCTTCTGTTGACATCTAAAGTGGATGGCGATTTATACTCCAAAAAAGCACCATAAAAGTAATATGAAAGTGATTCATATGACATATAAGCTATATTCCATTTCTTCTGAATTCATACAAACACAATTTAAGCTGATAATTCCTGATACTCTTCCTCTCTGATTAAGCTCTCAAATCGCATTAGCAAATAATGTCATAAAGGGCACATGTAAGAAATTTGGGGGATCTCTGCTTGGTTTTCAGTTGAAGCTTTAGCTTTGACTTTAATATATCAGGGCTCAATGCTGAGGTTTTTTTCTATCGGCCCCATTGGGCCGGTTCAAATTTTTACCTGCTCGGCTTAAATGCACAAAAAATGTATTCATTGTTGCACAAAAATGTTTTCATTGTTTTTGACCCATGTAACCTTGCTTTAAGATTTTCATGTAGGTCTAACAGGTAAATATACAGATTATTAAATACTGCTTCACTGAATAAGTTATAAACTGAACAGATTAATCTTTATTAAAATTATTCAGTCAAGAGCAGTGGGTGATTTTATCTTTGTCTTTTGTTCTTTTATTAACATTTATGACAGACAGCAGTAGATTTATTAGGCTGCTGTCACTTTAAGACCTGACGCACATGACGCGGATCTGACACATCCTATTTTCTCACAACTTTTTACATTCATTTAACACTTTTTAACTCATTTGAGACTGTGCTTACAAAGATACTTGACAAAACAGGATTTTTTTTACATAATTTTGTGTTTTTGTTCATTCGAGTGCCAAAGAGAACTAAGTGCTGAAAAAGAGAACTGTCTGAAGCGTCATTCTGTGCGCGCATTTCGGGTGTTTGTTCACAGAGACAGCACACCAGCTTGATTTCAAGCATTTATCTGAAATAGAAAGCTTTTGTAACATTATACACTACCATTCAAAAGTTTGGGGTCAGTAAGATTTTTTTTTCTTTTATTCAGCAAGGATGCGTTAAATTGATCAAAAGTGACAGTAAAGACATTTATAATTTTACAAAAGATTTCTATATCAGATAAATGCTGTTCTTTTGAACTGTCTATTCATCAACATTAAAAAAAATCTTACTGATCCCAAACCTTTGAACGGCAGTAACACTAATACACAGTGGACTAATTTTGATTAATTACGTTCTGTACAACATGTTTGCTTTACTAATGCTGTAGTGTTGTGCTACACCCTAAACCTAAAATGAGCAGATTAATTTAAACTTTAAACTACATTACTGTTCAAATTACAGTGTAATATAAAAAGGTACTATTTGAATATACATGGATCATGTAATGGAGCATATGATATTGTACATATTGAATTTTTTATGTGATTACTTGTTTCTTCTTTGCATTGTTTTTTTTTGTTTGTTTTTCTTCCTGTGTTTCTTGAGTTTAGGGAGAGTGGTATTGTTCTGCTCATATGTCTCTTGACTCCTACTGTGTTTAAATATGTCTCTTTGGATGTGAAATTCAGTTAAAGAAAGCACCATCTGTTTTGAGAGATCTTATAGTGCTGAAGTTTTCCGTTAGGGCAGAGGGAGTGATCTGCTCTGTTCAGGTGTGATCTAAAACAGCAGTATCTAGGGAGCTTGAGAAATAGGTTTTCTATGGCAATTTCAAATACCATGAGTCAACATTTGCAGTCTTTGACAAAACAGGGACTTGTAGCAAGCAGTAAAAAAGTACCAATAATAATTCCATTTTTTTTTTCTGAATTCTTTTATTTGATGACAGTATGATCCTCAGATCCTGTCCATTTAGTTTAGTTTAACCCAGAATATTCCTTAGCCAATAGTTCTGCACTCAGATCCATGTAATGTACAGCAGTGACAATGAATGATATAGATCTAGGAGCATCTGTCTGATACTTTCGAATCAAATCAGCTCTGTTGTTTGATGCAACACTGTACTATATCTCTGTAGAGTCAAAGCCTGAGAAATGCTAGCTGATTCATTTAACATGTCAAAACATGTGTCCTCTGGGCCTAACATCACAGACTGAAGCAGAACTTACAGAGTTTGGATTTCTATGGATCCCCGATGTCAAAGATTTTCAATGCCCTATTTTTTACTCATGTTTGAGGGTGGCTTTCAAGCTGCTTGTTTCTTTTTTCTTTTTTCCTTCAACTGAATCTTTTCAGATCTGTGAGCTTTTAAGGGCACATTGAGGAATAAATTAGAAATTATTTAACTGATTTCCATTCGGCTTCACGCGGCTTACAGCAACTCATGAAATGGCAAAACTTGTCAAATTGTGTGGAAATTCTTTTTGGGGAGATTGTTGTGTGCAGCCTTTCATTACTTTCAGGATGATGGACTTGGGTGTTCCTTTGGTTGGTTGAAAATATTTCCCTTAGTAACAAGAGTCTGTACAGTTGGACTCCTTTTCAATATTTTACTTCCCTCTTGTCCGTCCTCCAGATAGACAGTTTTCTTTAGGCCATGTCCATCACACTGACCTGGATGGAGCAAGGTGAGCTGCACCCATGAAATACCAACAATCTCTATTCTATATTTAGATCCTCCTGGCTCCATAACTATAAACTCACGAATGACAAGTCAACCTATGAGAAGGACATTGAGGAAGCAGTGAAAAAGCCCTGTAGCTGAGATGTAAGTTATCAGAGGATGATTACCTATCATCAGTAATTACATTTACATATTATGAAATTATTATTTCTTGTAAAAATGATTTATGGTATAAAATGCAAGTTGTTTTCAGTGTCTTTGTGGCCAGTATCCACTGATTGTGTGGTCTGGAAGGCTCTCAAGCGTCCTCGCTGTCTGTGAGTCCTACATCATCAAAATCTTCAAGCTGAATTTGCATATTTGCTGCTTAGCCAGGAAAATGATGAAAGGTCCAGTGAGGTCTGTAAATGTCTTAGGTTTGCACAAAGGCGAAGAGGGTAATTGCTACACCAGATACATGCAGAGACAAAAATAAGTAAGGCATTATGTTGGCACCTCCACACTTCACCTTAAAGTCTAGGTAGAGTAATTGGCACATGCTAACTCAAAACAGATTTGTGAATAGAGCTGTTCAGTCATGACCTCGATTCGTAGGCTAAGCCAGAGGGCTAATTCAACATGGGTTGCCTCAGGAAATTCAAATTAATTTTTAGATCCTATTTTTAGAGTTTTGTTGTGCATAACTTTATAACTTGCATTACACATAGTCATACCTCATAGGTTTAAAGGAACACTCCACTTTTTTTGAAAATAGGCTCATTTTCCAACTCCCCTAGAGTTAAACAGTTGAGTTTTACCGTTTTCGAATCCATTCAGCCGATCTCTGGGTCTGGCGGTACCACTTTTAGCATAGCTTAGCATAGTTCATTGAATCTGATTAGACCGTTAGCATCTCCTTAAAAAATGACCAAAGATTTTCAATATTTTTCCTATTTAAAACTTGACTCTTCTGTAGTTACATTGTGTACTAAGACCGACGGAAAATGAAAAGTTGCGATTTTCTAGGTCGATATGGCTAGGAACTATACTCTCATTCCAGCGTAATAATCAAGGAACTTTGCTGCCGTACCATGGCTGCAGCAGGCGCAATGATATTACGCAGCGTCTCTCACAAATGTCTCCATGGTTGCAAGGCACGCTCCCTGTGCAAGCAGGGGGTCACAGGCGCTGCGTAATAGCATCCGTCGGTCTTAGTACACGATGTTACTACAAAAGAGACAAGTTTTAAATAGGAAAAATACCGAAACTCTTTGGTCATTTTTGAGCGAGATGCTAACGGTCTAATCAGATTCAATGAACTATGCTAAGCTATGCTAAAAGTGGTACCGCCAGACCCGGAGATCGGCTGAATGGATTCGAAAACGGTAAAACTCAACTGTTTAACTCTAGGGGAGTTGGAAAATGAGCCTATTTTCAAAAAAAGTGGAGTGTTCCTTTAAGAATGTAAATTGCTAACAAGTTGCTTCATTAAGGGTGCGTTCACACTTGTAGTTCGGTTCGTTTGGTTCATTTGGTCCGGACCAAAACAGAAAAAAAAACATTTAGTCCTGGTCCGATTAGCATTCAGATTGGCAATATTATCACCGAACCAAAAGATACCAAACCTAAAGGCATAGGGATACGTTCACAACCTGATTGGTCGGATTTTATGACGTATTGCCTATTTTGAGATGGAACTTACCGAATATCCGAAACAATGCTGTGTGCTGAGGTAAATGCGCTTGTTGTGTGTGCGTAGCCTGCATATGATGGTATTTTGGCCAGCTGGGAACTCGTGAAGAGCTTATAAAATGTGTAAAGGAGTCAAAACAGCGGCGGGAATCCATCCGTCACACACACAAACGATCTGCTGCGTGGAGATGCGTGTCTGATGCCTGTGATGGGCAAACTCGCGACTATGACAAGAAAAAAACGATATGCGTGAGGTTTCTGTCCTTTTTAGGGTCTCATCTTCCTGTTTTTGGTTCGTTTACATGTCTTTGGTCCATGTTGCGTTCATATATCATTCGAACCGCGCCAGAGTTCGTTTGGAAGCGAGACCCATCTTTTCAGCGGTCTCGGTCCGCTTGTTTGGTGCGCACCAGGGCTCGGATGGCAGCGTTCACACATGCTCAAATGAACCGCACTAACAGAGCAATCGCACCTGGGTTCGTTTTAATCGAACCAAACGTGACAAGTGTGAACGCACCCTAAGACTACAACAGGTCTCTGATTCATCAAGCAAGCACACTTACTTCCTTGTGGTACTTGTAGTCTTTTGAAACTTGTTAGCAACTTACATTATAAAATGATCTGGTCAGAGTGAGTCTCCAGTTAACAAATCACTGAATTGTTGATGTCTGACTCAAAATGTGCCAAGAACCGTCTGGCGGAAGCTCGTTATTTTACTTTATAAAGTTTTAAAAATGGATATTTTTCTTACAAAAACCCATCACTTCACTTCAGAAGGCCTTTATTAACCCTCTGGAGCCGTATGGATTATATTTATGATGGATTTATGCATTTATTTTGAGCTTCAAAACACGCCCCCTGTTCACTACCATTATAAAGCTTGGAAGACCCAGGATATTTTTATATATATCTCCGATTGTGTTCATCTGAAAGAAGATAAGGTTGGCTTGAGGGTGAGTAAATCATGGGATAATTTTCATTTTTGGGTAAACTATCTCTTTAAGAGCTTCTTTAGGGATCCCATGGCTGAAATTGCTTATTATCTTCCAGGTTGTAGTACTGCAAACAGAACATATTGAGAACATGCTAACCACTATCGACAACTACTATCAGGAACAGAGAGTTATCAGGTGCAACAAGGAGAAATGCAAAAATATGGCATTGTGTCATTCCTCCTAGGTTGTTCAAGGGGATCATTCTTCTTTCAGATTCACTTGTTGTTAACTAACTTATGTTCATCCATCAAGAACAGCAATGGCTCCCTGTTGTCCTTCCGCTTCTCATTACAGGTGCATCTGCACATCTCTCTGCTGACCTGCCGTGCTGCTGCTCATTTCTATGATTGATTAGTAGTCGGATGATCTTTTAGCCGTAATGGAGACAATCAGATGTGGTCTGTCTAAAGCCTTTTTCATTCAGCTCACGTAAGCAGCACATATTTATATTGGCACACATATTAACAGATTACAGCATTCACACTGCACATGTAAGAGGTGCAACGCTATGTAGCAGACGTGGAACTGCAAGTTAAGGATTGGCTTTTCTGAATTTTTAAGCAAGGAACTGATTTTGTACAAGTCTCATGTCTCTCGTTTCACTCTCTTTGAGATCGCTTTAGATTTCTTTGAGGTATTCAGAGTCAGATGATGGCCAGTGTTCCTATGGTGGCCATTTTGTATTTTTGTCATGAAATTCTGTATTGTACAAGACTTATTTTGCATCAACACCATGCCCTGAAAGTTCTTGAAGTTTGGGACCAGCACCACCCAGTGGATAAACGTAACAAAAATACATATAATTTTGTTTGCTTATCTATTTTCACAGTCTTGTTAGAATCCTTCGTTACACCAACACAGTCTCATGGCAGTTTGTAACTAAGTATTTTACGTTTCTGCGAATTGGTGGCTGAATTAGTACAATCTCACTCATACAATTTCTTTACGCCCCACTGACCATTTAGGGATGAGGTTAGGGGTGGACCTTCATACTTACCTCTTTTCTAAAAATGTCATCACATTGTATGGATTTATACAAACAAAATTGGGAAAATAGTTACCTTTTCTCCTGAGATCGGGGTTTATGCAAAGTACAATGAGACCATATGGTACAATTTTGCATGCCCTCCATTTTGAATTTCATTTAAAATTTGTACCATGTTGAGCTCCTCCTACAGTGCTCATTGAATCTTCACCAAATATGACTCTTTTAAATTAAATTTAAAATCCCATTGTATTTTATATATGCCATCGTAAACAGCCTCTAACCATAACATAAATTTGGTGACAACGCCACCTATTGGTCAAAAGTTTAAACCAATTTTATAACATAATTATGAAATAATAATTCTGCTTTTGAGTTGTAGACTAGTGATGTTCGATTCTTGAATGAATCGTTCTTTTGAGCCGGTTCTCAGGAAGTAACCGGTCGAGCCGGTTCACTAATCAAACTGAATCGAACTTTAGTTCTGGGTTGGTGGCGCAAGACACATAAACCGAAGTAGCGCGTCTGACTCAAAAATAACCGAATGAGCCAGTTCAACCAACTGTCGAAGTTTGCCGAGGATTACCGAGGAGGCTGATGAGCAAGTTGACGATATTATGCAAGCCTGAGGCACGTACTGGAAATATGCTTATTATGACTACTGTTATTAAAAACATTTTATTAAAACCTGCAAAAACCTTTCTGTCGAGATATAAATAAATTTTACTATATAGTTTAATGTGCATGCAGAATTTTTAAGTTGTTAAGCGACATCAAGGAGTTTATAAGACTGGTTTATTCTTTCCATATACATTAGACATGTAGAACATATCCGCGTTTGTGCATCAATGTCTGTAATGTGTGCTATATAAGCGGAAACTCCAAGATGTAGGCTACATGACGATTGGAGAACTTGACAGATAAACTAGGGAAACACTGGAGAAACAGTAGCAGAGTAATACTTGAAAAACACAACCACATCACACATAAACAAGACTGAACACAACCAAAGGGAACTAAGGGCTTAAATACACAGAGTGAGATCATTAACTGAAACAGAAACAGGTGCGTGACTAATCAGAAACCATGGAAAATAATAATGACTGGGAATAAAGGAAGAACAGGAACAGGGAAAATGAAACCAGACTCGTAACAGCTGTAATAGTATTGTAATGTGTATGTTCAGTTTCTGATTCTGTTTGTCTGTTCTCTGTCATTAGTTCACTTGTTAGTCACCTAGGCTGTTAATTAGTTCCCCACACCTGTTCTGTTTCTACTTGATTACCCAGTTTGTATTTTATTGCTCCTTAGTTCTTTGTCCTGTATCATTTATGGTAGTGTTGTTGTTTTGTTTCTCCTGATGTGTTTCTGTTGGATTTATTATTAAAGACTGTTTGATTATCGACAGTACTCCACTCGTCATGCGTTCATTACAACAGCCACACGTGACAAGTATAATCAGTCAGATTTTTTGCCATTGGTGTGCATGACCCTGTAATTGCTGCTATGTAGCTAGATTTATTATTTATGATTATTTAAATCATACAATCTGTTAATCTAGCAGTCTTTGTGGTCCACCACAAAAAACTGAAGGACATAATGGCTAATTTTCCCATTCTATTCCCTGAGCGTGCTGTGGAACCCAATCTATCCAATCTATCATTATATCCTCTCAAGCCAGGACATTTCCTTCAAAAAATCAAAACAAAACAAAATCTCTGTGGGAGTATGGTTTCACCTGTATACAAATGTCGCGAAAAAAAAAACAATCAGGATCCCAGGGGGGCTCGCAAGCAGCGTCAGCGAACGACAGGAACATACATGTTTACAAGTTTGCTTCTCTGCCAGTGTCAGATCTGAGCCCATGTGGGCTTTGTCAGATTGAGGAGATGTCACATCTCTCTGAGGCACTGATGCCACCTGCCAGTTTAAGCTGGTGTGTTGTTCTTGAGTGTGGCGTATACATTTTGAGAAATCACATTGGAAAAAATAAGTTTTTCTCTTCATTGTCACCCATACGTGCTCACAATGAGTCTCAGGGAAAAGAGACTGATGCACAAGCAAGGATTTCATCTTAATCTGCTTAATCTTAAAGATAAGAGAAGGAAGACACATTTCTCCAGAGGTTTATCTCTCATTTTTGGTGTCACATCTATACTGTGGCTCTGTGTGTATTCTGTCAGTATGTTGCTTGACAAAGGGATTAATGACTTTATTTCTTCAAAATGGCATATTCTTGCATCATCTCAGTTTTTATCTCCTCAAACCAGACAGTAACCGTTATTGCGGATCCGTCGTGAACACAGATACGCATGTCAATTTTTGTAGACCATTTTAAAGAGGTGGTTAGTTATGATTTCACTTTTTTAACTTTAGTTAGTGTGTAATGTTGCTGTTTGAGCATAAACAACATCTGCAAAGTTACGACACTCAAAGTTCAATGCAAGGGGAGATATTTTCTTTTACAGAAATTGCTGTTTAAGGACTACAACAAATGGCTGGTAGGGACTACAACGAGCTTCTTCCCGGGTTAGTGACATCACTAACTCTAAAATTTACATAAACCCCGCCCCCGGGACCACGCAACAAAGGGGGTGAGGCCATGTTGGGCTGCTTTAGAGAAGAGGAAGAGTTGTTGTAGTAGAGTGTTGTTGTCATGCCGTCAATTTACGCCGGACTGCTTCACAAACGAGGGTCAATTCAACGCTGGATTTGCACAAAAGATTAACATGACGACACATGCTAGTCGATGAGTTGAATCAACTCCACAGCAACTACATAAATTTATCCACTAACCATTCAGAAACGTCTAAAAGTTGTAACTTCTTCCTGAGTCTCTCCATCAGTGTCCGACTCCGGTTTGAACAATGTAAGACTGAACACCGTTGTCATTTTGGCTGCGTGAGATTCTCCAGCTTTGTTGTTGTTGAGCGACCGAAGCGCGAGCTGTTAAAGCTCCGCCTTCTTCTGGAAAGGGGGCCGGGAGCAGCAGCTCATTTGCATTTAAAGGGACACACATAAAATTGGCGTGTTTTTGCTCACACCCAAATAGGGGCAAATTTGACAAGCTATAATAAATGATCTGTGGGGTATTTGGAGCTGAAACTTCACAGACACATTCTGGGAACACCAGAGACTTATATTACATCTTGTAAAAGGTCCCCTTTAAGTGTAATCTGTTCTTACCTATACAGATATACAGGCTAAAAACACACACGTACTCTAAAAGAGTCACCGCCTATCTCACAAATATGTTTTATTGACATTTCACTTTGTTACTGGGTACACATCAATGGTTATTATCTGTCTACATGCCTTAGTTCTTCTCTATCTCTCCGTGTCTGGACATCTATGGCATGCAAGGTAGGACAATCTCCCCTCCCACCTGCCACGCGATCGATATCCAGCTTGAGAATTAAAGGATGCTGAAGTCAGTATCGATCTTGGTGCTTGCGCTGTAGCGTCCCGGACAGGCCCTGTTGATTCCCTGAAGCATATTAAGACTTGTGAGAGATATTTAGAGGATGTGGGTATGTGATCTGCAAGAAGCCATTAGGAACCAATAACCAAAGGCACGGGAATATGAGCCATTTCCTGTGGATGTAATAAGATACACATACTATGGAGGTAATTCTCACAGTATCCATTGTGCCGAAGATCTGCATAGGTGACGTGTGTTGTCTTTTGTGTTAATAGCTTTGTTAGTCTCCCTCCCTGGATATTTCTGAGGGATCGCCAGATTATGTAAAGCAGGAGCAGCAGGGGAGACCGGCGATAGTTGTTTGTTGCTTTAATGTCTTTGATATAATTTCCCAACATTCGTCTGCTATAAATGAAAGTTATTTTGAAATCTACAGCTTAATTGCTATTGCTATAAAGATTGCTATTGTTACAACATGGGGTGAGTATTATAATAGACCGTTTTCAGGATTCTTTGATGAATAGAAAGTTTAAAAAATGGAAAATATTTTATAACATTATAAATGTCTTTACTGTCACTTTTGATCAATTTAATACATCCTTGCTGAATAAAAGTATTCATTTCTTCCAAAAAAAAATATTACTGACTAAATAGACAGTGTTGCAACTCACACCGTCTTAACGTCCTAGATCACAGTGAATTGTTTTTATAATCTGGAATATCCGTGGAAAAACTTCTGAAACTAAGTACAACATATTACTGAACAGACTGTACTTCTATTCCTCACAGTCTTGTTTTCATTGGTGCTTAATTAAATATGGCCTTTATTCTGACTGAAGCGCACTAAGATATTTGAGTTTGATATGAGAAAATCTGAATGAAAACATCATGACAGTGATTGCTACTGCATCCGCACGGATTCGTCCTCTTCCAGAAAATATTACCTGAAACATCTCCCGCGTGTCGTCAAACATTTGATTTACTCTTTTAATTCCAGACTGAATGTTTCTCAAGGGTTTTCTCTAATGAGACTTAAGAGAGACTCCTCTCTAATCCATACTGAGCAGAGTAACACGCCGTTCATGAAACACACATCTAATTAGGCTTCAACTCAACTTTTGATTTTCACATTTTAGAGTGTATGAACACGAATAAAGGTGAGAGGGTTTTTGGTAATTAAATGTGGAAGACGCATTAGAGGGAATAGATGTTCTCTGAAGAGGGCGAGGAGATTACTTTGCTCTTGAAATAGCTTTCACGTCTTCTTTTCCGACTGTGAGATTATTCAGCAGGGGTCTGGGCTGGAATCTCTCAGGTGAGGGTGGGTGAGTGAGTAGGTTAGTATAGGAATGGATGACTGAAGACGATTTGACTGCTAACTTAACCCTGGTTTTCCAAAGCGATTGTGTTATCCTGTGCTGAGGATACTGAGCTCTGGTTTTAGGAGGTGAATGGTGGTGTTCTGTCCAAGAGTACAACTCTGTTCCTACAAAAACTGATTCACTAATTGCACCCACCAGCGCTGCTTTTTGCACACGCTTTATGTTGTGTTGTTTTAGCACCTGCGGCGCTAAAGAAATTATGCAAACCAGGTAACAACAGGCCCACAAAATTAGTGGTGAGAGCAATTTGTAGAGCGCAATTCCCCATTTGCAGGCTGGTTATGAGTGCTGGGCTGAGGGGGGAGCAGCGGACCACCATGATCTGATTGTATAACATCCCTGTGATCCAGACACCTGGGGCCGTATTACTGAAACATCTCAGAATCCTACAGGATCTTATCTGATTAGTAACCATGGTGATTTCAGTTAGGATCTCATTTGCAGCAGAGCATTGAACTTCTCAGATCTTAACCCAAGACAGGACGTCTCTCTAACCTAAAATAAACATCACAGAAACATTTCCCAGTTCATTTTGTATTCAGTGTTTGTATTCATTTTTAAGTTATAGTTTTATTTCAGCTTTATTTAACCCTTGTCCGTCCTTAGGGACATTTATATATATATATAGGCTATAATTTTGTCTGTGTTAATGCCAACTGCATAAATTTTGGCACAAGTATGTATTTTTATTAGAATTTTACTATTTCACACTCATTTCCTTTAATAAACCTATTTTACACTAGTAACACAAAATAGTTCCTCTCAGGACAAAAATGTCCCCATTGAAACCCATTAAAACTGCAATTTTTAATCCCAGGGTCATTTAACTATAAAATGATGCAGTCTTTGTTAATAGGCTTTCATTCTGTTGGCAAGGCTTCAAAATTTTAAAATTTTTACATATATTTTATCAGATGGTGCCATTTTCTCAGGTATAAAGGAAACCCAACCTATGTGTGTAGAGTTTTGCTGGCATCTAAGGGGGAAAATTTAGCACTGCGCCCAAACAAAATCTTACTGAAAGCTCATTTTTTGAGATCTCAACCTCAAATTTGGTACACATCTTGTTTAGATTTATGGCTTTGAATTTTTAGCAATTTTTGCATTCAACATTGAAATTTGCTCATAAATCATTTTCATAAACTTAAACCTCTATAACTTTTTTTGGTTTCACTTTTTAAAAACTTTTTTTACTTCAACAAAAATCTACCAAGGGTATTCTTTAAAATGAGACCAAACTTAAGTCTGTGCTCCCAAGCTATAAAGTTTTTTGGCATGGACATTTTTGTCGTCTAAGGACCTCAGAGTAACTTTTTTTTTTTTAATTGATGCACAAGGGTTAAATAAAAAATAAAAATTAAGTTTTTAATTTTATTTTAGTTTTTGTTTAGTTTTGAATTGTACATCACCAAAAAATGATTCAAGATTCAGTGAATTGGTGAGTTGTTTCTCACAGCTCTGAATGATTCAGTGATGAGTGAGTCTGACTCCAATAACTAACTCTTAAGTTTGAGTCTGTTTCATGAATCTTTAAACAAAGCCTAATTTATATAGATATTTATATAGACTGGAGGCCGGTTAAACTGGACTGCAGGTGGTGAGTGAATTATGTGCAAAATACTGCATACTGAAGTGCTGCAACTGCTTAGTGAACAGACTAAAAATAACAGCCTCGGCTCATTGGAAAAATGTGCCTCTACCTACATTTTTGCAAAACTCAGAAAACATACCTATACAGTTTCCGGCTAAAATAAACACTGGTGGAAGTACAAAACCAACAACTTTTATTCCTTTTTAAACAAATTATGATTACAGGGGCTGAGTATTGATTATTAATAGACTTATTTTCATGCAGTTACTTGCAGAATACAATGTTACGACCTCAAAACACTTGTCAAGTCATATTCATTTGCATACCGCTTTTTACAATACAGATTGTTTCAAAGCAGCTTCACAGTGATAAGAGGAAAATGAATGGACAGAGAACAGATACTTGTACCATAGTGCATTATTTGTAAATGAATAGACTTTGACATTTGCATCACATAACCAGCTCCACGTGTGGCTTTTCTGGCATAGTAAACTTGCTCAGTAGCTCACCTGATACAGCATTGCGATTTGCGATTGCGGGTCCCGTGAAAACACGAGACATGATAAAAGTGCTCAAAGACTTGTAGAAGCAGCTTAAATGGCATAATTGCTACAAAAAAATGTGTTTTTATTTCACCGTTTTTGTTAACACTATTGGTTAGGTTTAGGGTAGGATTTAGTGTAGGTGGTACGTTATTTTTAAATGCGAAAACGCATTTCACCAGACATATATTTTCCGAACTGCCATGATACATACAACAACCAATGTAATAAATCACTGCCAGATTCATGTTCATCTGTTTAGGATACTCTCTAGACATTTCACTTTGAAAGTGTCACGAAATGTGCAAGAAGCAGCGTAATATCATTTTGCAGGAATGTCTCCACAGGCACGTTTTTCCAGTGAACCTGTGTTGGATAAAACAAGCCTTGATTATACAATCCCAGATCCTGGATCGAAGCTCATCTCAGAGTTTTTGTCAAAGTTCAAACAGGCTCAAGAACAGGTTTTACTGAATGTAAACAGGATTAGATCAGTAAACTTGAACTAAAAAAATCCCCAATATGTTATGCATCTAAGGTTTTTTTTTATTGCAAGCACATATTGACCTTCCACACTTGAAAATAAATGTGGACCGCATTTAATAAATAATGTAGTAGTTTTGTTTTTAGGGGCTAGTGCTGTTTAAATAATAATTGCAGCACACACTGTACCTATTAATCTCCGTATTACCCTTTTCCTAAAGCCCTCTATCATTTCCATCCGTCTGTCTCCTCCCCCAGCTGAAAACATTTAATTAACAGCTAAAGCAGGTTGTTGGAGATTAGACTGGTGAGATCCAGTAGTATTAGAGGTGTCTTGTCTGCACGGCCTCACAGCATTGGGAACAGGTAGCAATGTATAAGCACTGCTGACTATAACACAGGCTTCCACTGTAAATGCATTACTGTTAACATTATTATTGCTTTTTTTGTTTTGTTTTTGTTTACAAACTGAGGGCAGAATGTTTTTTTCTGTGGTAAACAACAGCTTGTCACAGATTCTGTAGATTGAACTTGTCTTATCACGCATGGTTCAGATTAGACAAAATCTGTTTCCAGAGATTAACACTTAATTAATCAATCCATATGACATTTGTGGATGTTTTGGAATATTTTCCGCTTAAAACTGGTTGCTTTAATTAGTATGATTTTTAAACATGTTGTTTGAACAGATGTTCCTCTGTTGTTCTTGGTTATTTAAAGGGATTTAAAATTCTCTCATCATTTACTCACCATCATGCCAGCCCAATGTACTGCATATGACTTTCTTTCTTCAGATAAACACAAGATGTTTAGGAAAATAATCTTTGTGAGTCCATATAATAACACTGAATGGTAGCCGCTTGGTTGATGCTTGAAAAACCACACAAAATGACCGTGACGGTAATCTATATGACCCCAGTGGATGAATCAATGTCTTCTGAAGTGAAACGATAGATGTGCATAAGAAAAATACTAATATTTTAACTATAAATTATTGCTTCCGGCCAAATGTCATATGAACATTCATGAGGGGGGATATTGTTTTGCATCACATAAGTGTGTCTTATGACATAGGACCGTATGATAAAAGGTCAACATCACTGCTGTATATTACATTTAAAGGGTCTTAATATGTCCTTTTACGAAGTCTTGATTTTGTTTTTGTGGTGTACTAGAATAGGTTTTCATGCTTAATTGTCCAAAAAATGCATTATTTTTCACATATTTTACATTATTGCAGCTCCTTTCTTCCCAGTCTGTCTCAAACGCTTTGTTTAGTTCCTGTTTCAATGAAGCCCCTCCTTCTGAAATACAAAATCTGCTATTAAAATTATTTATTAAACAATTTTAAAATGTATTATAAAATATATATATATATATATATTTTATAATACATTTTAAAATTGTTTATTTTTTTTTACATGATTTTACATATTAATTTAATATTTTGCGTTTTCGACTCCAATTTTTATGTTTTAGGGTTAGGGTTATGAAAAAAAGCTCAAAATACCCCACAGATCATTTATTATAGCTTGTCAAATTTGCCCCTATTTGGGTGTGAGCAAAAACGTGCCGTTTTTGTGTGTGTCCCTTTAAATGCAAATGAGCTGCTGCTCCCGGCCCCCTTTCCAGAAGAGGGCGGAGCTTTAACAGCTGGGGTGAACTGGGGTGGTAAAAACAGTGTCTCTTTGACATGGCAACAAAACGCTACTAAAGCAGCTCTTCTTTGTCTGTATGCCAGTATCGGTATCAGGCCTGACACTGTGCTCGTGTACTCGTACTCATTAAAATACTCGGATACCGTGCAGCATGTGTACGAGTGTTCGTGTCCAGACAAGACAGCAAGTGAAGACAGCTAATTAAGATTGCTAAGCGGCATAGACAAGCGCACATCCCTTTCTCACAGACATCGCTGAAAGGTTTGTAGTTCATTCGGATATGTAAATAGCAAAGAAAGTAAAACTATGCACCGATCTTTACATTTAAGTAAAAGTGCAGCAGGGATAAAATTGATTAAATGAGTAATTATTATGCTTCTCCAAAGGCAAATGTCTCTCATTTCATGCATGCTGTTCTCTATCTGTTGATTTTGTCTCTTCAGTGCTTCTGCTGTCTCAGTCTTTCTCCATCTGTTTGTCTGTAAATTGGTTTGACTGCGTTGAAGTCAGGAGCAGGTGAGCATATGATGGCTGCCGTTCATCTCCGGGCTGTTTTTAACACTGCAGCTGTGTTGGCACCTCAGATAAACTTTTATTTTTTTATGCTGCTGCTTGCAAGCCTCTTACCCGCAGGGTGATATCAAGATTCAGCTAGTTCAGCTTCTGTGCCCGTTGGTAAGACACCCGAGGGCTGTTCCTGCATGGTGGAGCTTTTGATATTGTCTAATCTTCTGGTTTCTTAGATTGTCCTGCAGTCATTTCAAGGTGTTATTTTTCGTTGCAGTTCTGTGTTGACCACAAGGCACATGAAAATTAATCAGAGCCATTTTTTACTGCAGGCACCTTCATCGGATATATTACACTCATTGGACATTTTTGCTGACATTTGTCATTAAAAGCTTCCACAAGAGCAGTTTTGCTTGCTAAACGTGGGTGTAAGTGTGTGGATGTGACACAATGGTAATAGAACGGCATTGTGATCTCAGTCAATAGTATGTTTCATTTTCACATGGTCAGGGATAACAATTAACATTAATATTTCATTGTAATATCAACATGCTTTTCCTAAAGGTTGCTCCAAACCTGTACGATATATATTTTTTAACCTTTGTGCAAGTCAAAAAGAGATGTTTAGAAGAATACCCAAGTGAATAGTGACCAGATAAGGTACAAAAAAAATGCTAAAATAATTTTGTTTCTTAAGCATTATAATATCACCATTAATATCAAAGTAGACATCTAAACTATGTTTAGTAATAGTTGAGGTGTTGAGCTTCTTATAATTTCTTATGCTCAGCCTTGTAAGCTCTTGTAAATAATAATCAATGTTATATTTCTTTGTTTGATGGTGTAATGAATTCTCGAAGAGCTAAACATAATTTATACATGTGAGTTCCTGTGGCTGTGCTTAAAGCCAAACAAAACAGCCATGCTACACGGTCTTTTTCTAAGAATCAATGGATCCTTTCTGTTGGTTAAGTAAAGCCTCTTCCAGGCACAGAGCTAATATGATGGTAATTAACCAGCGTTATGAGGAGCCCATGTGCTATTCTGACTGTATGGGGCCTTAAAATTAGCTAGATGAAATAATGACCTGTTGATTCTTTGTCTCCAAATGGAGAAATCATGCTTAAGGACTGTTAATGGCTGTGACAACTTAACTAGCGTTTTTCCAGTCATTAGTGGTTACTAAGTCAAACATCACAAATAATATTACCTATAGTTAGAGTTAGGAGTGTTATTGTTGTGATATATACAGTATAAGTTTATGTTTCTTACCTCATTAGCTTTCTGCCAACAGGGTCAGAACAATGAAGATAATTCAAGATATTTTCTCTGAAATTGTATTTTGTTGTTTGCTTTAGTTGCATTTACTGGTAAAGAAGAGTTTTGTTTTTTTGCAATGTATCCACCTTTTTCTGAACGTGGACGTCTCTCCCAACTTGTACTGGAATGATGTATTACATTTCCGGTCTCCGGCAATTCTAGCACATTTTCAGAGCTGATAATTTATTGTTAAACGTATGAAAATTGCTCCACAGTGCCGTCACTTTACAGTATAGCAATGAATGTCATTTGTCAGCGCCTCACTCATCAAAGTTTAATGAGTATGTAGATGACACAAAGCTGTCCAAAGTTAGCTGCACTGAAAACACATGAGCGCTCATACCCTAAATGCAGCTTTCGATCGGGATGAAGTTCATGGAATTTTGTCCTCAAAATGCTTAGAGCGTATATATATACCCTCTTTGGGGAGTATTTTAACTTAAAGGGGTGGTTGATTATAATTTCAACTTTAGTTAGTGTGTAATGTTGCTGTTTGAGCATAAACAACATCTGCAAAGTTACGACGCTCAAAGTTCAATGCAAAGGGAGATATTTTCTGTTTAAGGACTACAACAAACGGCTGGTAGGGACTACAACAAGCTTCTTCCTGGATTAGTGACATCACTAACCCTAAAATTTACATAAACCCCGCCCCCGAGAACACGCAACAAAGGGGGTGAGGCCATGTTGGGCTGCTTTAGAGAAGAGGAAGAGTTGTTGTAGTAGAGTGTTGTTGACGTGCCGTCATTTTACGCCGGACTGCTTCACAAACGAGGGTCAATTCAACGCTGGATTTGCAAAAAAGATTAACATGACGGCACATGCTAGTCGATGAGTTGAATCAACTCCACAGCAACTACATAAATTTATCCACTAACCATTCAGAAACGTCCTAAAAGTTGTAACTTCTTCCTGAGTCTCTCCATCAGTGTCGACTCCAGTTTGAACAATGTAAGGCTGAACACCGTCGTCATTTTGGCTGCGTGAGATTCTCCAGCTTTGTTGTTGTTGAGCAACCGAAGCGCGAGCTGTTAAAGCTCCGCCCTCTTCTGGAAAGGGGGCCGGGAGCAGCAGCTCATTTGCATTTAAAGGGACACACACAAAAACGGCGTGTTTTTGCTCACACCCAAATAGGGGCAAATTTGACAAGCTATAATAAATGATCTGTGGGGTATTTGGAGCTGAAACTTCACAGACACATTCTGGGGACACCAGAGACTTATATTACATCTTGTAAAAGGGGCATTATAAGTGCTGCAAGCCATGCTTGTTTGCCCTTGCCAGTGTAGCATAGAATGCAAAGCATACGGTGCCGTATACGGACATTCTCTTCAGATTCGCTGGTGCTCAAAACACGTACTTTCCAATAATTTCTTCAGTTTATTGCTATGTAGCAGCCAACAACAGCACAGCTTAACCCTGTGCACATTTGTTCAAAAGTTTCTGTTTAGTTTATTCAATTCCTCTTTTTACCCCATTTTGACGATGTTTTCCTATGGAGATTGAACAGGACAGCATCCAAACGGAAGTTGGAATTCCTCATGGCGAAGCTCATCTTTTGCTCAGGAAAAAGGTGGATAGAGTCTTGGGCTCTTTTGACAACCACCTAGCAACCGCATTGCGACATTTTCTTCAGAAATCTAAAATGAATGTTTCTCGTTCAGTTTTTCAGAAAGAAATCTACAGCCCAGTGGTTTTTCTATCAGAATGCAGTAGGTTTAAAACCACGACACTACTCCTCTTGTAAGGTCTCATCCAGTTTCATTTTGACCCCTGTCATTGCATTTAATAGCAAGACACTATAGAGAATGGGGCACTCTCCACGTCAGTTCAGGCTTGACACGACTGGCAGAAGTAGTGTCTGCCGTGAACCTCTCTTGATTTCTGTGCTTGGTAAATGGCAGTGCTCATGAGGGAGTGATTCGACTCAAGCACAAGGCATCAAATATAAGAGCTGCCAGATGATTCCATCAAGGTTTAAAGGTGTCATTCTCTTTTATAATCCCATAACCTCAGCGGGGCCACGAATGTGGCGATGCATAGCTGACTTTTACTCTCTTATTCCACTCGTTTAGGGTCCTTGTGGTTATCACAGAAGTACCATTAGAGACTGTCTGGCTCTGAACCTGCCATGCCCTTGCATAGCAGAAGGGATCCAGAGAATAGCTTCAAATCTCAGCTGTGGCATATCAATTAAGGATGCATGATATATCATCCACCATATCAGTATCGGCCGATATATGTTAATTTTTAATGTTATCATTATCAGCCCAATAAGAAAATTTGGCCGATGTATTAAAGCCAATAAATAATGGATTATTTCCTTCAGCTGAGACACTTCAGATGTGCACTGTTCACCATGATGGTTTGCTTGAAATATGATTGAAAATCACTTCAAAAAGGAAAATATAGTTAAGTACAACATGTGCAGCACAAGTATGTCATATAAGATACATAATATTATAATGAGAACATTATAATTGTGTGCTTGGGACATGGATTTAATGGTGAGACTTTTGTAATCAGGCTCTCAAAAATTATATAAAAAATTTGATTTAGATTTATCAGCCAATATATCGGTTATCGGCTTTCAAATATAGAATTATCGGTTAGTAGTATCAGCCAAAAATCACAGAGTCGAAAACACAAAATATTAAATTAAAATGTAAAATCATGTAAATAATATATATATATATATATATATATATTATAATACATTTTAAAATTGTTTAATAAATAATTTTAATAATGATTTTGTCCGTGGGGAATTGATTGGATGGTTTTGGTTTGCTATTGGTGGATCTCATGTGAGTGACAGGTTGCCCCGCCCTCATGCCAGTAAACACATCATCAGATCAGAGAAGAGATGACGCTGCAAGAGTATTTATTTTGATTAAAGATTATGAGACATGAATTTAAATAAAAATAATGATGTGCAAGGACAAATCATTTATAATAAATACAGCAATAATTTACAATAAAATCGTCCATTTTGATTTCATGGTGACTTTAAGTATTTATCATTCTTTTTTAATTCAGTGTTAGTCATTTTAGTCAATGTCCTGCCCTGGTTTGTCTCTCCTCTCCACTCAGCTGGACTACAAGACCAGATAACTGAATTGCTCTCAGTAGAGCTCCCTTACTAATCACACTTCTTAGTATCGCAGCATTGTGAACTCCTTCAGGGGTAATAGTCAGTAAAAGTGCTCTGACAATAGACACAATGCATGTGTGAAAGGGAGCTGATTTCGTAGCTGTCAGCACCTATAGGTCACACTGCTCAGGTAGTACCGCAGCGTGCCATGTGAGCCGGATGACGCCGACATCTTACTGATGCAGCCGCTTGATGAGGCGAACGGATCAATAACACTCCACTCGCTTTCTTTCTCACTGTCTCTCAATTTTATCTCCTTTTATTCTGTCTCCGTTCCTGTTTCTCTTCTGCTTTGTGCACCTGTCCACAAACAAATACAAAAAGAGAGCTATAACTGACCCAGATTCAGTCTCTTCATCTTTCTTGACTATAAGTAATGTTGCACATGTCAGCAAACTCTCATTAGAGTATTAGTAGACTGTCTGCTTAATATCTGCTAACATTTTATTTGCTTATTTGTCAACATTATCTTTACTCGAACACCTTATTCTACTAACCCTAACCCTATAACAGTCTACTAATACTCAACTAATTATCTAATGAGAGTTAGTTGACATGTAGGTGCAACGTTACTTATAGTCAAAAGAATGTCTAAAGGGGACTATTAACCCTCTGGTGCTCTTCGGTCATTTTTGACCAAAAAAATGTACGTTTTGTTTTTTTGAATTTTTTTAAGGTTTTGGCACTTGCTATGAGAACACACACGCAAAAAAAAACTGAGCGCATTGGAAATAAATGGGAGACGAATTTCATCTAGTGAAACAAAACAAAATCTTACTGAAAGCTCATTTTTTGAGATATCAACCTCAAATTTGGAACACAACTTGTTTAGATTTATGGCTTTGATTTTCCTTGCAGTTTTAGAGTAAAACATGTTTTTGAAAATATATGTTTCATATAAAAATTTAAAATAGTATTTTTGTGTATTTTTCATTGCAAACTTTTTTTTCACTTCAGCAATAATTTGCCAAGGGTTGTCTTTGAAAAGAGATCAAATTTAAGTCTGTGCTCTAAAGCATACAAAATTTATGACAGTTTAAGTTGGAAATTTCATTTTCAGGTCTATGCTCAAAAAGTGAATAAATGGATTATAACTACAGCATAAATATTTAGTACCATAAATTCCACTAAAAATACAAAATATTAAATAAAAAATATTATCGAACTAAAATATAGTACATTCATTTCATTGAATTTTTTCATTTTTGACCGACACGCGAAGAGCACCAGAGGGTTAAAATAAAGTGTAACCTTAGACTGAAATGTGAATGATTGCAGCATAACGAAACGCTGTGGTTAAAACAGAAACTTATATATATATAAAAAACTTTTTTGCATGGGCTTTTTTTCAGTTTTGCTTACTCCCAAAAGTTGAGATAACTTTTTTTTAATTTTGCCAATTCAAATACATTGGACAAATCAAATGGATAAACAGCAAATTAAGTTTAGTTGACTAAAGTCATGTTCTTTTTTCTTTTTTACAGAGTGCTCTAGGGGATTTAGTTAAAACAGTAACAGGTTTAATGGCATGAGTAATCTAAAAATAAAAATTCCATTGTAGATTTTTAATAATGCAGTCATGAGACAGTGGTGTCAAAAACTGAGGTGTTTGAATATGTCCCATTGTGAAGGAGACAGCTGGTGTGTATGTAATACAAAGGAAACATCTTCAGTTTTCATTTTGTTATGGCAGTCTGGTGGAGAAATGTGTCATCTTAAACGTTTGGCTGAGTGGTGGCTGTTGTTGTCATATTGTGAAGAAATCAACAGCAGCAGTGTTTATACGGTTCTCAAATGGGTGTTCCAGCTGCCTTCACTCTTCTGTGGCTTCATATCTGCACCAGTGACATCACAAAACAAAATGCAAACAAGGTACACTCTTAAAAATAAAGGGAAACGCCATTAAAGAACCATTTTAGGTTGCCCAAAGAACCTTTCATGGAACAGTTCTTGAAAGAACCATTTGTTTAGAACTTTTCAATAATCTAAAGAACACTTTTCTGTTATAAAGAACTTTTTGAGCAACGAAAAGACTCCATGGAAAACAGAAAGCTGCTTGGACTGAAAGCGTGCTTCATACTGTACATCACTACACTATTGACAATAGACAATGGACCTTTCTTCTCACAAAATGTTGAAATTTCACTAATGTGACTGCATCTTAAGACATTCACTGATGTATGCTGCAGATTTGCTTTATTAAATCCAAAGGTTAAATTACTGCAAGTAAGAATTCAGATCTCTTCACGCTCAAAGCAAGATGTACCACTAGACCAACAAGCCATGACTGATAGGCTAGAGCTGATCCATGTGTTTATCCACTGACCTTCAGCAGGCCGGGTCTGACAGCAGCAGATGTAAGGATGAAGTTAGTTAATTACATGTGTCAAAGTTCAGCTGAACACTTGAACTGGTCAACAAGAAAGATTACTTCCTCAAATCACTGTGTAACAAGAGCTTATGGAAAGAAAGAAACAATAGAAACTTAAAGGGTTAGTTCACCCCAAAATAAAAAAAAAAAAAAAAAAGTCATCATTTACTCACCCTCATGTCGTTCCTTGCTGAAGCTCAAATGTGCTGCGTAACACGAGAATGAACCTCATTGGTTCTTGTTGAAGCTCAAACGTGCTGCGTAACACGAGAATGAACCTCATTGGTTCTTGTTGAAGCTCAAAGGTGCTGCGTAACACAAGAATGAACCTCATTGGTTCTTGTTGAAGCTCAAACGTGCTGCGTAACACGAGAATGAACCTCATTGGTTCTTGTTGAAGCTCAAAGGTGCTGCGTAACACGAGAATGAACCTCATTGGTTCTTGTTGAAGCTCAAAGGTGCTGCGTAACACGAGAATGAACCTCATTGGTTCTTGCGGAAGCTCAAACGTGCTGCGTAACACGAGAATGAACCTCATTGGTTCTTGTTGAAGCTCAATTGTGCTGCGTAACACGAGAATGAACCTCATTGGTTCTTGTTGAAGCTCAAAGGTGCTGCGTAACACGAGAATGAACCTCATTGGTTCTTGTTGAAGCTCAAACGTGCTGCGTAACACGAGAATGAACCTCATTGGTTCTTGTTGAAGCTCAAACCTGCTGCGTAACACGAGAATGAACCTCATTGGTTCTTGTTGAAGCTCAAACGTGCTGCGTAACACGAGAATGAACCTCATTGGTTCTTGTTGAAGCTCAAACGTGCTGCGTAACACGAGAATGAACCTCATTGGTTCTTGTTGAAGCTCAAACGTGCTGCGTAACACGAGAATGAACCTCATTGGTTCTTGTTGAAGCTCAAACGTGCTGCGTAACAGGAGAATGAACCTCATTGGTTCTTGTTGAAGCTCAAACGTGCTGCGTAACACGAGAATGAACCTCATTGGTTCTTGTTGAAGCTCAAACGTGCTGCGTAACACGAGAATGAACCTCATTGGTTCTTGTGGAAGCTCAAACGTGCTGCGTAACACGAGAATGAACCTCATTGGTTCTTGTTGAAGCTCAAACGTGCTGCGTAACACGAGAATGAACCTCATTGGTTCTTGTTGAAGCTCAAACGTGCTGCGTAACACGAGAATGAACCTCATTGGTTCTTGTTGAAGCTCAAACCTGCTGCGTAACACGAGAATGAACCTCATTGGTTCTTATTGAAGCTCAATCGTGCTGCGTAACACGAGAATGAACCTCATTGGTTCTTGTTGAAGCTCAAACGTGCTGCGTAACACGAGAATGAACCTCATTGGTTCTTGTTGAAGCTCAAACGTGCTGCGTAACACGAGAATGAACCTCATTGGTTCTTGTTGAAGCTCAAACGTGCTGCGTAACACGAGAATGAACCTCATTGGTTCTTGTTGAAGCTCAAACGTGCTGCGTAACACGAGAATGAACCTCATTGGTTCTTGTTGAAGCTCAAACGTGCTGCGTAACACGAGAATGAACCTCATTGGTTCTTGTTGAAGCTCAAACGTGCTGCGTAACACGAGAATGAACCTCATTGGTTCTTGTGGAAGCTCAAACGTGCTGCGTAACACGAGAATGAACCTCATTGGTTCTTGCAGAAGCTCAAACGTGCTGCGTAACACGAGAATGAACCTCATTGGTTATTTTTGAAGCCCAAACGTGCTGCGTAACACGAGAATGACCCTCAGGGGTTCTTGTAGAAGCTCAAACGTGCTGCGTAACACGAGAATGAACCTCATTGGTTCTTGTAGAAGCTCAAACGTGCTGCGTAACACGAGAATTACCGTCATTGGTTCTTGTTGAAGCTCAAACGTGCTGCGTAACATGAGAATGAACCTCATTGGTTCTTGGGGAAGCTCAAACGTGTTGCGTAACACGAGAATGAACCTCATTGGTTCTTGTTGAAGCTCAAACGTGTTGCGTAACACGAGAATGAACCTCATTGGTTCTTGTTGAAGCTCAAACGTGCTGCGTAACATGAGAATGAACCTCATTGGTTCTTGGGGAAGCTCAAACGTGTTGCGTAACACGAGAATGAACCTCATTGGTTCTTGAGGAAGCTCAAACGTGCTGCGTAACAAGAGAATGAACCTCATTGGTTCTTGGGGAAGCTCAAACGTGCTGCGTAACACGAGAATGAACCTCATTGGTTCTTGCGGAAGCTCAATCGTGCTGCGTAACACGAGAATGAACCTCATTGGTTCTTGATAAACGAAAACGTGCTGCGTAACACGAGAATGAACCTCATTGGTTCTTGTGGAAGTTCAAACGTCCTGCGTAACACGAGAATGAACCTCATTGGTCCTTGCCGAAGCTCAAACGTGCTGCGTAACACAAGAATGAACCTCATTGGTTCTTGCCGAAGCTCAAACGTGCTGCGTAACACGAGAATGAACCTCATTGGTTCTTGCTGAAGCTCAAACGTGCTGCGTAACACGAGAATGAACCTCATTGGTTCTTGCAGAAGCTCAAACGTGCTGCGTAACACAAGAATGAACCTCATTGGTTCTTGCTGAAGCTCAAACGTGCTGCGTAACACGAGAATGAACCTCATTGGTTCTTGTGGAAGCTCAAACGTGCTGCGTAACACGAGAATGAACCTCATTGGTTCTTGCGGAAGCTCAAACGTGCTGCGTAACACAAGAATGAACCTCATTGGTTCTTGCTAAAGCTCAGACGTGCTGCGTAACACCAGAATGAACCTCATTGGTTCTTGCTAAAGCTCAAACGTGCTGCGTAACACGAGAATGAACCTCACTGGTTCTTGCTGAAGCTCAAACGTGCTGCGTAACACGAGAATGAACCTCATTGGTTCTTGCAGAAGCTCAAACGTGCTGCGTAACACGAGAATGAACCTCATTGGTTCTTGCAGAAGCTCAAACGTGCTGCGTAACACGAGAATGAACCTCATTGGTTCTTGCAGAAGCTCAAACGTGCTGCGTAACACGAGAATGAACCTCATTGGTTCTTGCAGAAGCTCAAACGTGCTGCGTAACACAAGAATGAACCTCATTGGTTCTTGCAGAAGCTCAAACGTGCTGCGTAACACGAGAATGAACCTCATTGGTTCTTGCTGAAGCTCAAACGTGCTGCGTAACACGAGAATGAACCTCATTGGTTCTTGTTGAAGCTCAAACGTGCTGCGTAACACGAGAATGAACCTCATTGGTTCTTGTTGAAGCTCAAACGTGCTGCGTAACACAAGAATGAACCTCATTGGTTCTTGCTGAAGCTCAAACGTGCTGCGTAACACAAGAATGAACCTCATTGGTTCTTGCAGAAGCTCAAACGTGCTGCGTAACACGAGAATGAACCTCATTGGTTCTTGCTGAAGCTCAAACGTGCTGCGTAACACGAGAATGAACCTCATTGGTTCTTGCAGAAGCTCAAACGTGCTGCGTAACACGAGAATGAACCTCATTGGTTCTTGCAGAAGCTCAAACGTGCTGCGTAACACGAGAATGAACCTTATTGGTTCTTGCAGAAGCTCAAACGTGTTGCGTAACACGAGAATGAACCTCATTGGTTCAGGAAGAACTGTTCAATAAAAGGTTCTTTTTCTATGGCATCACTGTGAAACCCCCCTTTTGCAACCTTTATTTTTAGTATTTGTTGTATATAGAACGAATTGTAAAATAAAGATAAGCATTTACATGCCTCAGAAGTCATGTATAATACTTTTTATGGTGCTTTTTTGTCCCTGTTGCAGTTTTACAGTGTCTGCGCACATTCACTTGCATTGTATACCAGTAGCAGTGTGAAAATTCTCCAAAACATTGTATTTTGTGTTGCTCAGAAGAAAGAAGGTCATAGGTTTGGAACATGATGGTGAGTACATGATTTGTGAGCGAACTATTCCTGTTAGAGAAGGAGATAAGACCATCTTACAGTACTCACAACATCTTTTTATACATGTTTCCACAGTTTTTCTACTGCACAGCATTCTGTCAGTTCAGGACGTTAAATCTGGTTTTGCTGAAGAACATTGTGATTTCATCATTGACATTTTTGTGCATTCAGTTGGAAAATGCACTTCTGTCTTGATTTTGTTTTGCTTGCATTGTAGACGCCAGCTTTCTGTTGTGCAGCCATTTTTGCTTACCTATTTATACGGCTAGGATATACTCGCTGAGTCTGCATCTTGTCAAGGTGGTTCTCAGGTTTATTTCTGTCACAGTGGACGAATAGTCTGCCACTGTGTACTGTCCTTTCAGATACATATTGTCTTTTCCCACAAAGTATAAATGTAGTGCTCCAGTAAATATATTGTTGGTAAACATCTCAGTTTGAAGTTTTTCCATTTGTTGACTTCTTGAAGTGTTTATTGACTTACAATGAAGTATTATGGTATTTTGGGCATGGTACCATAGAAATACTATGTTTTTGGACATGCATTTAAATATGGTAATCATGTATATTTAAAAAAAAAAAAAAAAAAACACATCGGCTGTGGTCTGCTGCACGGTTTAAGTATGATTCAATAATATGTATGTCATATGAATGCCTACATATTAACAGAGCGTTAACATGCACACGATCAAGCAGAGACATCTCCAGATTAATGAACCATTTAAATGGAAATCTATTTATTATAAATGATTTATCCATGCACATCATCATTTATTCAAATTCATATGCCCTCATAATCTTTAATCAAAATAACGTCCTGTCTCTCTTGCAGCATCTCTTCTCTTCTCTGATGACGAGGGCGGGGCAACCTGTCACTCACATGAGATCCACCAATAGCAAACCACAACCATCCAATCAATTCCCCACGGACAAAATCAAGCCCCGCCCTACATTTGTTCTTGTTCAAAAAGCTGTTTCACTTGGCTATATGGCACAATATGAAAGAAAAGACCGTCACAACTTACGTTTCATGTCTGTGTGTTACAAACCTATTTGGAGGCATGTTCACATTACATGAAATTCAGTTATCATTAATGTAAGAACAGACGGAAAGTACACAAGAAGTATTAGATTAGTCCTGTCAGTTTCAGTTTGCATGCAGTGTTTTAATTTGACAGGCTGGAGCTATTTTTGCAGCTGTCTGGAGCATCAAGGTGCTCGTCCAGATTGTTTACCCTTTCAAGCACTTACTCTCTTTACAACTGAACCAGAGCGATAACATTTGCATTGCACTTTCAGATTGCTCTCTCACACATTTAACAAGATTTTGAATGTGGGAGAAACAAAGACTTTTTTTTTTAAATAAACCTGATTATAATTACTACAGACTAACCCTAACCTTACACCCTAAAAGAAACACACTTCCATTTTTAGCTTTATGTATAAGCAGGTCTTCTTGAAGACGTTCTCATGATGAGGATTTGTCAGATTAAGCAAAATTATTGGGATGATTTTCAGCAGTGTTACTGGGTTAGAAACACACTCAAGGCCAGCGCCAGGATGATATGACTCAAAGATCAACTTTAGTTACATTTAAACAAATTTCCTATTCATGACACGCAAAGGTGACTCCATTTGAAGTGTTTTATTTGAGCAGCAAGAATGTCAGACACTTGTCACCACTGGAATAGGCCTGAGTGTAATTTTGCTCTTGTGACAGCGGTGATATTTGTAAAGTGCCACAAAACTGGAAACATACCAAGATGCGTATAGAACATTATAATCTGAAAGCACACAAAACTGATTCATTTTTGAAAATATATCTCCCTCTTTTTTTGAAAACAAAAAACAAGAGTGAGATATTTTATACAAAAATATTAAGCAACATTGATTTTCAATATTAATGATAATAAGAAATTTAGAGCAGCAAATCATCATATTAGAATGATTTCTGACACTGAAGACTGGAGTAATGATGCTGAAAATTCAGCTTTGCATCACAGAAATAAATTACATTTTAAAATATATTCAAATGGAAAACTACACAGAAGTAACATAAACCAATCTTAACTTTGAAGACACCAGACAAAGAAGTGAACTGAACAGAGGGTTTAAATACACAGACCCAACAATTAGGCTAAACAAGACACGTGAATATAATGGGTTGCTGCGAAAACAAATGCAGAGCATAAACATGGGAAACAAAGGAGAAACAATCTAAAGGGGCCATTTACACGACACCGTTTTTATAACTTTTAATGCATTTTGGCCGTTCATTTACATGACAATGGCGTTTTGGGAGCCTGAAAACACAAACTTTTGAAAACTGATACCGTTATCATCTCCATGTAAACTAAAAAAACAGGAATTTGTGAAAACGGTGACGTCATGCTCACGCGTATTACATGTTCAGTTTATAGGTGTGCAGTGTTTCTTCATAGTGACATCGCCATCTACTGGCTTGGCATGATTAATGCAGCATTTTAGTTGTCTGCGCGGACCCGTGTGAATGGGGATTGTTTTAACAAAGTTGTCTGTACGTGAAAAACCGCTCTTTTCAGTTTTTAGTACATTGTTGTCATGTTAACGTGCCCTAAAAGTCAATAAAACGAATAAAATAAAATAAAATGAAAAACAATCTCATCGAATCTAATCAAATCTATAGTACACATTTTAAGTGATTGGGTTGTTTTAACTAGGGATGCACCGATCCAATATTCAGATCGGGTATCGGCTCCGATACTGCCATTTTTGCCGGATTGGGTATCGGCCGGACGGGACCGATCCAAATCCGATACTGTGTGTGTACTATTCTGTGTTACTGTTAAGCTCCACAAAAGGCAAAAACATTAAAAAGCACCATAAAGTTTCTGTGCACTATATTCCAAGTGTTCTGAAGCCATTCCATAGTTTAATTTGAGGTACAGATAAATATTTAAGTCGTTAAATTAAAGTTCACGTAAATTCATTCTCCATTCAGCATTCAGACTGCATGTCGCGTTCGGTTACAACAGTCAACACAATGAAACTCTCTCCAAGATGAATCAATGTTTCTATTATTATACTTCATCTGTAGATAACGATACCGGTAATACAATACGCATCAATATATCTTCACTTTGTGCCTTGAACTTTTCAATGCGAAGCTCTGCCGCTGCGCGCTGTGACTCCATGATGCATTTTCAGTTTTCATCTTGAACACTTTTTGAGGATCATGAGTGAACGCGATCATCTCTTCCTCTTTACTACTTTACAGAAGGAAATAAAAATGAATGAAAATCAAAAAATATGTTGAAAGTTGCCGCAGCTTACCGAAATCTGTATCACGTCAGTTCAATCAGTGTTGCAAACAATGTCACGTATATACCTCAGAAAAGCCATTCGTTGACCATAAACTTATAGTCAGCAGCAAGAAAAATAAAATGAACTATTTAAAACAAAACAAAATGGATTAGAAACTTAATTATGTAAGTATAAGTATTATAATATATAATAAAATGGACAAACTGGGTGCGTGTAATCAAACGCATCGTTTTCATTTTATTCTGGAGACTGAACTCGCGCTCTGCTGCCACACTGGAGCGCACTCACCACCAACTGGACAGGAGTGTGAATTACAGTTACAAGCAACATCAGCCTCAGTAATCTGTCAAAATGACGGACAGGCTGCAGATTTTTTCCGTCGCTGCTAAAAAAAATTCCATCAATGACAGTTAACACGACCTTTGAGATTATATATTATATATATATACACGTCACATTACCGCCGGTGACACTCCATGAGCGCGGTGGCGCGGTTGTCATGCAGACCGTCACAGCCCTAAGTGAGGCATACAGTTTATTAGGTAATTTAGCACTTTTTTATTATTACTTGAATATCGGATCGGATCGGTATCGGCCGATACTGAATCCCAGGTATCGGTATCGGAAACGAAAAAGGCGGATCGGTGCATCCCTAGTTTTAACCCAGTGGTTGGGTTAAATGTTTGCTCAACCTGCTGGGTAGTTTTATTTAACTCAACTATTGTTTAAAAATGACTATATGGCTGACTTAAAATGAACCCAAAATATGTTGGAAATTAAAAATCAGACATAATTACTAGAGGCAACAATAATAATCGAAAGGTGAACATTTATTAATAAGCAATTTAATAAATGTTTATTGTTTAATTATTATTCATTAAACTTATTTATAAATGTCCATTTATTAAACATATTATTAAATGTTAATTTCCAACATATTTTGGGTTCATTTTAAGCAAGCAATATAGTAATTTTTAAACAATAGTTGGGTTGAATAAAACTACCCAGCAGGTTGAGCAAACATTTAACCCAACCGCTGGGTTAAAACAACCCAATCACTGGGTTAAAACAACCGTACGTCAGTGACTTTCACAAATGAGCCCAGTAAAATGTAGTTTGACCACATCGTTTTCCAAAATATACCGAAGATAATGATCTGCATCAGTTCCTTCAGAACTTTGCGATTGGCTCAAAATCTTTGACAACGAACTTCTCGCATGCTCAGACTATTTGTTTCAAAAGGGAATATATAAAAAACATGTTACAGCTTCTTAAGCTAATTGCCAAAGCTGATGAACAGATGAATCATTTAGGCAGATGTCAACATGAACAGGTTGTGTGACAAAAAAAAAAAAAAAAAAACAAGGTAAAAGAGAGAAAAAAAGTCCCAGACTACATTAAATAAAGGTTTGCTTGCCGGATAAACATAATTTGTGCCAACCATGTCTTTACATGTCTGTCAGACAATTTCTGATATGTGAAAAAAGCTGCAATGTGGACCAGACTTCATGCTGATAGTCCTGAATCTAATTACGTGATAGTAAAAGACACCTTACAAACCAGTGATAGCTAAATCCATAATTTGCATAATTAAGGAGAAACAGGGCCCTCTTTGGCCCCTGTAGCCTCAACACATTCAGTGACAAAGCACAGTTCTTTTAAGTGAACACATCTAGATGTTCCTGTGAAAATGAAAGCATCACAAACCACATGGCACTTGGCCACTTTCCCAGATTCAGCAAATCAGTGTTAGCAAGAAAAACATGGTGTGATTATATTTATCGGATCTCCAACAGCCTGTTCAGATGGAATATTATCCTGTGATTTGTCATCAACAGGACTGTTGAATCACTCTCACATATGACGCTGTTTTACTGCGCCATTTTCACCTCGCAGGTTCCAGCATGTTTAACTCAAGACCTGTTTGGGTGACTCTGTGATTAATTCATGAATACACACTGAAATGTTACAGTACATCTCAGTTGTGTGGGCGACTGCAATAGCTCATGGCCTTTTAAAAGACACAGATTGCCTTGCACACACAAACCCTTTTTCTTGCTTATACAAACAAGGTTTGTGCACATAATCAAGCGTCACGTGATGACAGGGTCAGTTGGGTTACGTGCTCAAAAATGTCTAAATAGTGTAATATAGCCTAAATAAAACTATTGTGGCTGTTTAAATTGAAAATCACACCCCAACATATATGTCACAATGACAAAATTATACCCCATACATAATTTAATGATAAAATTCCCATGCCTGCATGTTAACAGCAAAGGTTTCTCATTGAAAGCAATGGACTAACTTGCATATCAAAAAAAAAATAACGCTAAATGGGTACCCTGTGTGTTAAAAAATGATGCCAAAGGGTCCATATGTGATGAGTTGGGAGTGAGAATGTGCTGAGAAATTAATATCAACCTAAATATTGCTTTGCTTCGCTTTGCTTTGCTTCAGGTGGTTCAACACACAAGGCTTCTGTATAGGATGCACCTGTGTTTTCTCTCTAATGAGGAAGCATTAAATTGACTCCTGAGCAGTGTAATGCAAAACCAAAATTGGCATTTACCAGTCAGTAGCCAATTTCAAACTACAATAGATGTTTTTCAATCATTTTTCAACAGACTTGCTCAAATCATGAAGGCCCACCCCTAAACCAAGCCTCCAGTGGATTAGAGCAAATCGGGTAAAGGGGTTAAAAATGCCCGTCATGAACTGACACTCCCCGCTGATTGGGAAACACTAATGTTCTGCAGAGATACATACCTGCATGATCTTGTGATCATCAACTACAAATCACTGTTAGTTCAATGTACTGTCTCCATCCATGTGTGCTGTCGATGTTTTCAGTGCTGATCCAACACACTTTAAACATTGAAATATCAGTCTCAGCCAAAATGATGTTTTGGATCAAAACTCAACATTGTATCAATATCACCATGCTATCTGGGTTAAGTCCGAGTCAAGACCGAGTCTCCCAAGTCAACAACAAAATCAAGGCTATGAACATATGGTCTTAGACCAATATTTTCATGGTCTTTGGTTTTGGGAGCATGTGGACTGGGTCTTGACTCAGACTCGACCCTTTTCTAGTCTTGGTTTTGACTGACTTGAATAAGCTGTGCTCAACTACAACATCGTGTAATTTGTCAATTTATGTTTAAATACATTAAAATGTACAAAAAAGTATTCCATTGTTGGTTTATTGATTTGTACGTAAACTCTTTTAGCTGATTTTTGATAGTTATCAGCATTTACATGTAAACACACTAGAGATGCACCGATCTCTGCCGATAGCTGATTATTCAGAATGATATTGGTCGATGCCGATACCGATAGTTTGTTTTTTCTTAAGGAAAAAAAAAATCTCTCCCAAATAATGTTGCAAACTATACAGGGAACCCTCTCATTTGGTACACTACAATATTAGAGGTTACAATTAACAGCAGAGGTATTATATTCAGCTGCTGTTTATTTTCAGATATAATAATTACACTCAAATAAAAACTGAAATGTATAAAACTTAGTATCGCATAAGGTAGTTTTCATAAGCACTTGTCTTCATGGCAAATTTGCACAAACATATAATTGACAGTAAATAAGCTCCTCTCTAGTGTTTTTTTTTTTTATATGTAGATAGCTAAGGAACTGTGAACATTGGAAAACATTCCTGAGGTAAAAGTGACATGATGTGACATATTGTTCACAAGCTGTTTTATTGACGTCTTTCCGCGGTTGAAACACAAATAAAGTGATTACATGAGACATGATACATTCTGGTAAGTTGTACTATATCTTTCAACATACCTTTGATGTTCATGCATGTTTTTCGAGATATAACTTGTATTGAAGAGGAAGAAAAGATTCGCGCTTCGAGCTGCCGCCCGAACTGAGGCATTCCAGCGATCTGACACGTCACATTTAAGAGCGTCAAAACGCCATTTATTGTTTGAATTTCATGATAAAATGGACAGAATTTGAAAACTGAAACTTTAATTCTTATCAGAAGTAATAAAGCACAAATCTTTTTGCGATTATTGGATGGGAGGTGCTACAAATAATATTTGATGTAGGAAAAAAAACGCAGACCTGGCAACCCTGGCTTGAACTACGGGTGATTCATAGGGTCAAAAAGAGCCTGCTTTAACGTCACTATTTTTAAACTGTTAATGCGTTAAAATTCAACACAAGAGTGATTTTCTTCACACACAGTATGTATGAGTTGCAGTCTGAACACGTCTTTCCGCACCCTTTTGATTGACAGGATATAATCGGCCCTGACCATTGGCAGTTTTTAAACAATAGTGATAATAATAGCTTTTATCGGCCGATACCGATTGTTGGCCGATACATCGGTGCATCTCTAAAACACACTTAATATATTCAAAAAACAATCTCAGTTGATTCTACTAAACAGCTGAGAGCTTCTATGTGTGTCGCTTTTACAAAAACAAATGTCTCTTCTACCTGAGCTGCTATGGAAACACAAACATCCACAAGCTACAGCATCTGTTTGCTACAGCACAGAGCACTGCTTCTGTTTGTGTGACCTCAGATTAACATTACACCAGATTTTGATTAACAAATCGCTAATATTTGCATTCTTAATGTGAGATGAGTGTAAGCATAGCAAACACTGAATGTCTGTGTCAACTCGAGTGTTTAAACAGCTACTGTAGAATGTCACAGGCCTTTATAAATACAATCCCCAATGTTTCTGTAGCGAATACACATTATTTTGTCACTTTTACAAGATGTAATATAAGTCTCTGGTGTCCACAGAATGTGTCTGTGAAGTTTCAGCTCAAAATACCCCACAGATCATTTATTATAGCTTGTTAAATTTGCCTATATTTGGGTGTGAGCAAAAACACGCCATTTTTGTGTGTGTCCCTTTAAATGCAAATGAGCTGCCGCTTTCCAGAAGAGGGCGGAGCTTTAACAGCTCGCGCTTCGGTTGCTCAACAACAACAAAGCTGGAGAATCTCACGCAGCCAAAATGAGGATTGTCAGTAACGGTGTTCAGCCTTACATTGTTCAAACCGGAGTCGACACTGATGGAGAGACTCAGGAAGAAGTTACAACTTTTAGGACGTTTCTGAATGGTTAGTGGATAAATTTATGTAGTTGCTGTGGAGTTGATTCAACTCATCCACTAGCATGTGCCGTCATGTTAATCTTGTGTACAAATCCAGTGTTGAATTGACCCTCGTTTGTGAAGCAGTCCGGCGTAAAATGACGGCATGTCAACAACACTCTACTACAACAACTCTTCCTCTTCTCTAAAGCAGCCCAACATGGCCTCGCCCCCTTTGTTGTGTGTTCTCAGGGGCGGGGTTTATGGAAATTTTAGGGTTAGTGATGTCACTAACCCAGGAAGAAGCTCGTTGTAGTCCCTACCAGCCGTTTGTTGTAGTCCTTAAACAGAGAAAATATCTCCCTTTGCATTGAACTTTGAGCGTCGTAACTTTGCAGATGTTATTTATGCTCAAACAGCAACATTACACACTAACTAAAGTTAAAAAAGTGAAATCATAGTCAACCACCACATTAAAAAGGAAACAAATGAGTGCCATTTGACTGTTTAAAGGCTTAGTTCACCCAAAAATAAAGATTCTGTCATCATTCACTCACCCGCATGTTGTTCCAAACCTATATGCCTTACGCTAAAATAAGAGATGTTTAGCAAAATGTTCATGCCGCTCTTTTACATAGAAATAAAGTAAATAAGAACAAATCCTACTGACTCTGAGTGTTAAAAACACCATCAAAGTAGTTCATATGACTCATAAGCTATATTTCAAGTCTTCTGAAGCCATAAAGTACCAAAATTTAAATGAAAATCTTCTCTTCGGTCACAGATCTCAAACATCATTCGCATTTATATTCAAAAATATCACCTCAGGACAAATCAGGCCAGGTTTGACGTCAATGATGACAACCAATACAGTGCAAAGCTGAGCTCAATGGCTGTACCCTTTTATTTTCACTGTATGGAAAAGATTGACTCAGACAAGCCTAAGAATATTATCGAACACATTTGGTTCTCTTGGAGACAAATAAGAGAGAGCAGAGAAACATGAGCACTCAAATCCTTAGAGTCTTACAGATTGAATCCCAGTGTTCCTCTAACTCCTCCTGTGATGCTCTACCCTGGGGGGATGTTTTCAGTCACCATCTGGGAAACGGGCCTTGCTTGCTGAACACGGAGCGCTCTGATTAGACTTCCTCTATTCACATCTCAGACTGTTTGCTGTGTGTGATGAGAGGTCGAATGTCGAGTCGCTTTAAGGTCAGAGCGAGTTAATGAGGCCGAGCTGCTGAAGATGTTCAGGGATTTCAGAGAATGAAACAATCTGATATCCACGTCTCTAATTAAAATTCAATTAACTCAGACAGAGTTAGCATGCATGAGGAACTGTTAATACATAGGATATTGGAGGTTCAGTACCACAGAGCACACACTGGCACTTTTTGTTTTTTACCTTAATTAATTCTTCAAGGTCCAGTGCAAGTTAAAGGAAAAGTTTTCCCGAAAATGATCATTCACGTTATTTACTCATGTTTTTCCAAACCTGTATGCCATTTTATTCCCCCATGGAACACCAAAGTAGATTTTTTTAACTAAACATTACGGGCCCTATTTTAACGATCTAAGCATGTGGTCTGAAGCGCATGTGCACTTAGGGTGTGTCCGAATCCACTTTTGCTAGTTTAACGACAGAAAAAATGGTTGGCGCCCCAGGCGCATGGTCTAAAAGGGTTGTACTTAGTCTCTTAATGAGTCATGTGTGTGTTTTGGGCGTAACGTGCAATAAACTAATCAGAGTGTCATCTCCCATTCCCTTTAAAAACCAGGTGCGCTTGCACCATGGAGGATTCGCTATTTACATGGTGGAATATAGACACCCTCAACCTGACGAGTCAGTTTAAATACATGTGTGTATTGCCACGATTGGTCAAATAATTAGCCAATTTCATTCGTCATTACTGCAAACAGGTCATTCTGATACATGCAATGACTATCCATTATGACATGTAGGCATTTTTATCTTTATGTACACAATAATAATCTTATACATTGTAATCCTTTTATTTTTAATATTTGGCATGTTTGTGTGTGTAACAAGCGTGTTGTGTACCCACCTATAGGTGCATATTACTAAGGCACCCTTTAAATAACAAAAAAAATACTGCGCCATTGACTTTAGAGCAGGTTTTTGTTGGTCAATGGCGCAGTCGTTTTCAGTTCCTCAAAATAGCAACACGCCAACAATGCACCTGAACACACCTCGTTTTCAGACTAGTAGGCGAACAGATGGGTGCGAGTACATTTGCTATTTAAACAACATGATGCTGGACGTGAAAATGATAATTGCGTCAGGCTGAAACTAGCAAATGTCGCATAGGGCCCTAGATGTTAACATTTTCATATTTTCAACTCCGTTGTGGCCATATAAAGCCAGTAAACTTTCACACAAAACATGTACACATACAAAAAAAGGATGCAACTATTGACAATTCTCCTTACATTGATCAAAAGCCACCCACTACATTAATAATGCATAACCATCTGCTTAGATGAGTACTCCCCCTGCTAAATGTAAGACTTAGACTTTGCTTTTGACTTTACAGCTTAATAACATATTTTTAACAAAAACAAACTTGACATTTCTGCTTTAAGCTCTCCAGAAATGTCCTTCCCCGTTGACTTCCATTATGCAGTACTCAACACGATTTTGTTGATTTTACAAACTGAGGGTCAATTGTATCAAAATGATTTTCTGTGGTAATGGACGGCGTGCCACAGATGCTGCAGATAGATCTTAATTTGTGTTGAACCCAGAGAAAGGGCAAATGTTGCTCTCTGTCAGAGCTCAATGTGTCCTGTGGCTCTTCAGATGTTTGTTGATGAGCTGTAAAGGCTACAGGTCTTCAGTGCGATCAGCGCACGTGTTCCCAACAGCAGCAGCAGACGCTAATGAAAACTAATGGCACCTCTGCAGCGCCGGCCGACACGCCACACCAGCGGCTACAACGAGTCGCTTTCAATTAACCGCGTGTCACCGCCGCTGTCTTCAACACAGCTCTTATTCAGGGAAACCTGATGACTGTGTTGCTTAAGGGAACCAATCCCAATTTAAAATTGTCAAGTTCACATTAAGTCATTTGTTTAATTGGATAAAATGATTTAAATTGCTAAGCAAGTGATGCATGTGCTATTTTTGTTGGCTTTTTTATAAATATCATACAGACAAATAGTGCTTACTTTGGGGGCATGAAGCTAGTTTGCTGCTAAAGCAAATTTATTGACTTCATGGCTGGTTGATGATTGATAATTTTTGAAAAAATGTTGAAATGTGATGTCTTTGGTTTGATTGACACTCAGCAGTACAGTTTATCTTGGCACCACCGATCTGTGGCAGATGCGAGGAGGGGGCTCGTGTGCCACAAGAACGTTTCATTAACACAAGAAAGGAAATTCAATTTACAGCTGGCGTTTCTACTGCTAATTTAGCTCTTGTTCCTGTGTAAGAACATGTTTGTACACTAATAGTTGTTGTTTCTTTAAGATTCTCAGAATTATGCAATGCGGCTTGGACGTGTTTTTATATGTCCCTTGTGTTTTTCGAGCGATTTGGCCTTTTGGGGGTTAACCTGCCAAAGGGGAATATTCTCGGCCATTGTTAGCACACAATGATATAGTATAGTGGCTGGCTTCAACTATTCTCCATTTTCACAAACAAAACTGCATGCATTGTGTTTTTCTATTCAAATAGAGCAGCAGGGAAGAACATCAATACATCCTTTGCATAGACGAGACTATCAATTATTTTTGTGAAATTGAATTGACTCAGATTGCTGGAGTTCAGTGTACATCAAACAGAGAGTTCAGACTCAACATTCTGATTGGATCAGCAGCGCTTGAAGCCATTAAAAAACGTTGTTAAATATATGTATGTGTGACTGAACAATTTGTACATTCTGATTCAAATTGTTTTGGTTTGTTTTTTGAAAGAAATGTATACTTTAATTTAGCAAGGATGCATTAAATTGATCAAAAGTGACAGTAATGACATTTATACAAATGATACATAGTGTTACATGATACATGATATCTGGGTTAAAAACAACCCAAGTTGGGTTGAAAATGGACAAACCCAGCGATTGGGTTAAATGTTTGACCAAGCTGCTGGGTAGTTTTATTTAACTCAACTATTGTTTAAAATTTACTGTATTGCTCGCTTAAAATGAACCCAAAGTATGCTGGAAATGAACATTTATTAATAAGTTAAATAATTAAGCAATAAACATTTATTAAATTGTTTATTAATAAATGTTCACCTTTTGATTATTATTGTTTCCTCTAGTAATTATGTGTCTGATTTTTAAACGGCAAACATTTAACCCAACCGCTGGGTTAAAACAACCCAATTTATTTATATTTCAAATAAATGCTTTTGAAATCATGTGACACTGAAAACTCAAGTAATGATGCTGAAAATTCAGCTTTGCCATCACAGGAATAAATTATATTTGAAATATTTTTGATATTTGGGTCATTGACGTGACGGGTCATTTTTTTTTTTTTTTTGGTCCAAAGGCCTTAATAATAATAAAACACAAAGATATGACATCCAAAGTATGTAAGGTAGTACAACTAGATCTCTTTTATTGAATCCAAAAGGTTTTAATTATATTTTGCTACATATAAATGTATTTTAAAGATTTTGAAGTGTCAAAAGGTCATTTGGTTTAACCGTCCAAAGGCCAATACAGCCATTTCATTTGTGATTAAAATATCTTAAAATGTAATAAATGTGTATATTTTTTATTCTGGCATGATTTTATAACATCATATATCAACATAGTGCAAAATGGTATTGAAATTATGTGTAGAAGTCGTTGCTTTGTTATGAGAAAGAATGTCAAGAAAAATGAATTTCATTGATGTCATTCGGAGTAACCAATATAAAGGGACCATTTTGGATCAAGTCATGTGGTCAATATCATGTGACAGGATGTGACATCATTCAGACACCTGCAAAGGACCACATGGTCGTGAAGCAAAGTAACTAACTCTCTTTTAACTATTTGAAAAATTAATGTTTTCACTTGCTCATACGCATGTCCCGAAACATCAGGTCATTCGGTACAACCGCTATAAAACATGGAAAATGTTGTAATATTTTAAAAACTTGTACTAGCTAGCTAGATATCAGCCTGTTAGCATTGTTTGAAAATATTGTCATTCGGTATAACCAAAAGTGTCATTTGGTAAAACCGAAATTTTGGTGACAAATTTTGTCCATCTTGTAAAAAATGACAAAAGCAGTATTAATTGATTATAAAAACCACATAATCTCATTGTTAACACTTAATAAAACTTCAAAATTAATTATATCTCCATTTTGTTTTTTTTTTTACACTTTTAAAAACCTTATTCTTCAATGACCCATACATATATGTATTTTTGATCAAATAAATGTAGCCTTTTTAGGTTTTTTATCTTAAAAACACTGTAAAAATGGATGCACCGAAATTTTGGCTACCGAAAATTTTCATTTGTTCAGTTTCGGGCCGGTAATGGTTTTGGAGGCCTGAAACCAGTAAACCAGTGACCAAACAGACATTTAATTAGCCCTTCGATGGCACGTTTTGTTCAGCACACACAACATGGATAAGCTACAGTTAAACATGTCAGATGTTTGGACACTAGCTCTGGATTGACAGTATTAGTTTCTTGATTTTAATCGGTAATGATATGGTTTCTTAAATCTAAAATCTTTTAGTCTGTGCTGTTTTCTGTTGATGTGTGAACAAAACATTTGTATAGCACACCTGCCATCCAATAATCACAAAAATCTTTGTACTTTGTTACTTTTTAATATGAAGCAACATCTCAACTTTAAAATTCTGATGATTTCATTACAAAATTCAAATAATAAATGCTGCTCTTTACTAGGGCGTGACAGATCGCTGTAGCCGCCTCAGATCAAGCGCACATGATGCGATCATCTCATCCTCTCTTCACTAGCATGAAATAAACATGAGTGAACACCAGAAGGAATGTAGAAAGATATACAACTTACTGAAATAAATCCTGTCTCATGTAATCTCTCAATCAGTGTTTCAACCAGGGAAAGACATCAATAAAACAGCTTGTAAGCTATACATTGTCACTTAGTTACATTTAATGCCCATAAACACATTAGATAGAAAAAATAACTCTAGAGAAGAGCATTTTGATAAATATATGCACTGTATTACATAATCATTATATTTTTACTTAACCTTGTAGTGATGTCTTCATTATTTAATATTTGAATAAATCTGTCATGAAAACAAGTTATTATAGTTTATTGCCATTTAAATGTTTATATTTCACCAACAAGAGTAGAAACAATTCTAAAATCAATGCACTTATAATTAGGGATGCAGTACAGTGCATTGTTAATATCTTGCTGCGTGTTTTTTTTTTTTCATCATATTTTTGTCAACTGTTTTAATTAAAAATGCTCAATTATGGTCATTATATGAGGGACAAAGATTTCAAGCATCAAAACAATAAGTGTAACACAGCTTTGAATTGTTGTTGTTGTTTTTCAGTACATCAGAATGGGTCCTGTTTAATTTGTTTGTTTTTTTCTGAGCAAAAAATTAATATCATACATTTTTACCATGATTTACAGAAGACACCCACCGATAACATTCAGCGTAACAATCTTGTCAGGGATATTTACAACAAAAATCTAATTATGCCATATTAAAGACTAATTACTTTTTTAAATTTTGCCACTATACTAGGTTTTGCCTATTTGTCAGCAAGAATTTTTTACTCATTTAAAATGCAATAAAATTTAGTATGCTCACTTATTCTTTTATATATTTTAATATGTACAGGTCAGAATAAGTATGTTGTTTCAATTTTTACATAAATAAAAGTGTTACACTGAATGACAATGGAACATTTCGACATTTTATTCTCCCAAAACTTATTTGAAACCTTAAAAGTAGATGTTTTACTTGCATTTAATGTGCTTTCTGTGTATATAAAATCACTTTTGTAAATTTCTATTGATGCAGACATCTAAATGTCTTTGACCCTTGAATTTTGTCTTATTTGTCTTCATTATAGTTGACAGTCAAACTCAGATATTCATTTTGTGCCCTTTGTATTCTGTGTATCTGTGTATTCACAGTAATTTGGTTTAATTTGTTATACTGCATGTGTTTTGCACATTTTACCGCTTGCACGGAGGTGTGATTTATTACACAGCAACATCTAATTGACTGCAGCTCAACAGGAGGCAATGATAAAAACACTCATGATTGCCAGCATGTCTCACCCTTCGTCATCCTTTCACTTGCTCTCTATCAACATCTTTGGCTTCCACATTCTATCACTTTTGTGTCCTTTGGGTTTTGTTATCAGCCTACATTTTCTCTCCAGTTATCTTTCACATGCCTCTTACGGTGAGTTCTCAGATGCTGTGTATGAACATGACTGCACTGCGGTAAAACAAGACTGCTGAAAACTGGAACGTTTCCGCAACAGCCATCTACGATTCAACCTACTTTTCGAGTATGTTTTTCTGGGACTGTTGGATGTAAAAGCATTCTGCAAATGAACATACTGTCGCTTTCGAGACACTCGCCGTCCACCCACACAGCTTCTGTCTGCTTGTCGAGAGCAGCTAGTAAACAAACAGCATGATTATTACCCTCCAATACTACAAACGTAGAGTACTTGTATGATTTCTATGGCTGTTTCTCAGAGAGTTGTTCTCGTCATAATGACTACATCATGAGTAATGAGTATTCATGATAATGAAAGGGACTAAACACCTTGAGTTAGAAGTGAAATGGAACTTACTATTAGATAACACAACTGCTGATTAATGTCTTCATCACTCTTTCATGTTGAATAGATGTGGGCCTCTCACACAGTCAAACAAAATGAACTGCTTCACACAAAGAGCAGCTGTGATGATGACGCTGGAAAGAATCAGGAGTCCTGCAAAGTCAAACTGAGCTACTTACAGACTGGTTTAGGGCTGGTGTTGGCACAGATTTCCCAATTCAGTGTGATTCTAATTCATTGCTTTTGTTTTGATGTTGATTACGTTTTTGACTCTGAATGAATTTGAATTACATTTGACTTTGAATTCAAATATGAATAATCATATTAATCAGTCTAAGTCCAATATGATAAGGCAAAAAACATGTCCATCGACTATCTAATAAAATTGCATCACTTTTAACATTGTTTAAAGGCTTTGACATGTTTAAAACAGCAATTTGAATTTTAATTTGCATTTGAATTAAAATACGAATCTAAGTCCAGGTCCAATATAAAATTAATATTTGATAGACACATTAGACACATATATACACATATTAAAGGACAGTCGTGGTGGCAAATATCAGACAAAAACATGCCCATCGACTAATAAAATGATCACCTTTAACATTGTTTAAAGACTTTGACGTGTTTAAAACAGCATTTTTTTATTTGAATTTAAATGTGAATTTTAATGAGTGTGAATGTGATTTTGAATGTGAATTTGATTTGGAATGTGAATTTTATTTTGAATTTGAATGAGTGTGAATGTGATTTTGAATGTGAATTTGATTTTGAATTTGAATTTGAATGTGAATTTGAATGAGTGTGAATGTGAATTTGAATGTGTGTGTGAATGTGATTTTAAATTTGAATGTGAATGTGATTTTAAATGTGAATTTGATTTTGAATTTGAATGTGAATTTGAATGATTTTGAATTTGAATGTGAATTTGAATGATTTTGAGTTTGAATGTGAATTTGATTTTGAATGTGAGTGTGAATGTGAATTTGAATGTGAGTGTGAATGTGAATTTGATTTTGAGTGTGAATGTGAATTTGAATGTGAGTGTGAATGTGATTTTAAATTTGAATGTGAATGTGATTTTAAATGTGAATTTGATTTTGAATTTGAATGTGAATTTGATTTTGAATGTGAGTGTGAATGTGAATTTGAATGTGAGTGTGAATGTGAATTTGATTTTGAGTGTGAATGTGAATTTGAATGTGAGTGTGAATGTGAGTGTGAATGTGATTTTGAATGTGAATGAGATTTTGAATGTGAATTTGAATGTGAGTGTGAATGTGATTTTGAATTTGAATGTGAATTTGATTTTGAATGTGAATTTGATCACCTTTAACATTGTTTAAAGGCTTTAACATGCTTAAAACAGCATTTTTTAAATTGAATTTGAATGTGAATTTGAAGGTGAATGTGAATTTGATTTTGATTTTGAATTTGAATGTGAATTTGAAGGTGAATGTGAATTTGATTTTGAATTCAAATACGAATCTTAGTCCAAGTCCAATACGATTAATTTTTGATATAGACACATACCTGTATATACGCATATTACAGCACAATTGTGGTGGCAAATATAAGGTACAAAAAACATGCCTATCAACTATCTAATTTGAGGAACAGGACCCATTTTTACCATCACCACATGCATAATTGTTGTGCAAATTTTCCTTGATATGCAAATGAAGTATTGTAAAGTATCATAACTTTAACAAAAATGCATCACCTTTAACATTGTTTAAATGTTTTACCATGTTTAAAACAGTGTTGATTAAAAGATTGATCTTGGGATTTTAAGAATCAATATTGGATTACTCAGATTAAGAGCTCAATTAATCAGAAAATCAATATTTCTTGACCCAGTAGATGTCAGAGGGCTGGAGCCTTTGAAGCACCTGTCACATGCGTGTCTTAATTCACACTTTATTTAATCAATCATCAGATAATGAAAAAACGCCCAGCACATTGTTTCCATCAGCCGCAGCTCTCAGTGTAATTGTACAGATGTTAATTGCTCAGTCAAACAAGGTTCTCTTTCACCTTCAATGCTCTGATATTTTAATAACTGCTCTTGTTCATCAAAGATAGTGATATATCTGCTTATCTGGGGTGCGTCTCAATCAGCTCACGTCTCAATCAGCTCCCTAGGTTGTGAATCAATATATTGCAAATTGCATTCACAAATTTGGGCACTGGTCACTCACTTGGGACACTGATGGATCTGTTTCCGGTGACATGGAAACATTCTTGTTGTACAACGTCACTGGCATTTATGAACAACAGCAGCACAGATATTTTTCTGACATTCATTGTTTATGTTATTTAAAAGTACATTATGATAAATACCTTAATTGTTACATATCCCTGCAACGTTTCAGCCATAAATAAATTAGAAATGTTTATTACCCGTCCAGCAAAATATAATTAAATTGGTTTATAATTAATGGTTTGTTTTTAAAAAAACATCAATGCTCCCTGGTTTTCACAGTGCATTGTGGGACTTTTAAGGGAGTGAATGTTTCAATGCCTTGAAAGGATTTTGCGAATGAGACTGGTTCTGTTACTGTTATTTTTCCACACACACACAATCATTCTCCAGAGTGACAGTGATCTCCAGACCTGTCTGCCATCTGTTTGATCTATCAGAGTTTTTCTCAAAGGTAGAAATAGGACACACTCGAGGTAAACCTTACTTGTTAAAGCTGGACTCTTGGTGTGATCATTCTTTGATCCATTTCTTTCAAATTTGTGCCTCAGTTTAAACAAGCTCATCATGTCTGCAAGCTTTCCTTTGAGAAAGTGCCACTCTGCTGTGTGTTTGCTTTTCATCGCAAGAAATCATTTTCTTTAGATTCCAAAAAAGTACAAATACCAAAAGGATTTATTTAATAAAATAAACTAAAGATGAACAAACATAACACAACAATACTAGACAATGAGGGAGAGGAGGTGAGGAACTTAAAGGGGTGGTTGATTATGATTTCACTTTTTTATCTTTAGTTAGTGTGTAATGTTGCTGTTTGAGCATAAACAACATCTGTTACAAGTTACGATGCTCAAAGTTCAATGCAAAGGGAGATAATTTCTTTTTAAGGACTACAACAAATGGCTGGTAGGGACTACAACCAGCTTCTTCCCGGGTTGGTGACATCACCCCAAAATTTACATAAACCCCGCCCCTGAGAACACACAACAAAGGGGGCGAGGCCATGTTGGGCTGCTTTAGAGAAGAGGAAGAGTTGTTGTAGTAGAGTGTTGTTGACATGCCGTCATTTTACGCCGGACTGCTTCACAAACGAGGGTCAATTCAACGCTGGATTTGCACAAAAGATTAACATGACGGCACATGCTAGTGGATGAGTTGAATCAACTCCACAGCAACTACATAAATTTATCCACTAACCATTCAGAAACGTCCTAAAAGTTGTAACTTCTTCCTGAGTCTCTCCATCAGTGTCGACTCCGGTTTGAACAATGTAAGGCTGAACACAATCGTCATTTTGGCTGCGTGAGATTCTCCAGCTTTGTTGTTGTTGAGCAACCGAAGCGCGAGCTGTTAAAGCTCCGCCCTCTTCTGGAAAGGGGGCCGGGAGCAGCAGCTCATTTGCATTTAAAGGGACACACACAAAAACGGCGTGTTTTTGCTCACACCCAAATAGGGGCAAATTTGACAAGCTATAATAAATGATCTGTGGGGTTGGTTAAAAGTCAATGCAGTTTTGCAGTTTTCTGCACCTGAAGCTGGACTGAGCATTAGCGGTTGTGTTTTCTTTAGTCTCTGAAGAAATGAAGTGATCGAGTACCAGCTCACCTGGATAGGTAACCAATGGACTATTCCTATGTTCTTTTCTTTATGAGGACTCAGACAGCCAGTGCAGGCTTGGCTCTTTCTCCTCGTTTCTCTGAGTTATTTCTCCATTTGGATTCGTTATGAAGTACATCTGCTCCTACTCAAAGCACCTGGACACCAACGCAAGGGGCCATTAGCTGAACACACACACACACAGTTACACCTCATAAAACAAGTTATTGAGAGATGCTTGTATCCAGTTTCACACGGAGTAACACTCCCACCCATCAAACATTTGAGTTTTCTGTTTGCCGGGGGACCCTGGTGTGTACACAGTCTTTTCCTTGAAAAACTGGATCCTACACAAACCACATACACAACTTCTCTTCCTCTGTATGTTCAGTCAGTGATTTTCTAGTTTTGAACCTCAGGCTGTTTTTTCCCACACTGGCTTCCTGAACAAAGTTTTCATATCCTTGTAAACACCCTCATGTTGTCATGAGAGATATGTTGTGATATTGCACTCGACCAACCTTGTTGCATATCTTTCTGACCAAACACTGCAAAATATATACAAAAAATCCTAGATACATTTACATGTGAAGGATAATTTTAAAGTATTTTATTTTTCACACCCCACTGGCAAATGGTTTTGTTTGGTTTAAATTTAGATGTTGATATACTCTAAAAAACACTGGGTTAAAAACAACCCAAATTACGTCGAAAATGGACAAACCCAGCGGTTGGGTTAAATGTTTGCCTAACCTGCTGGGTAGTTTTATTTAACCCAACTGTTGTTTAAAAATTACTGTATTGCTTGCTTAAAATGAACCCAACAAACAAACAAAAGCAATTTGTCAATTGGACAAGAAAAAAATACCTTTTAATACCTTATACAACTTTGCTGCTGAAGTACTGTAAATGTTTTTAATAAAAAGTGTGACAAAGATAGACTCTAAAAAATGCTGGGTTAAAAACAACCCAAGCTGGGTTGAAAATGGACAAACCTAGAGATTGGGTTGTGTTAACCCAGCGAATGGGTGGAATGGGTTGTTTTAACCCAGCGATTGGGAGGAATGGGTTGTTTTAACCCAGCGAATGGGTGGAATGGATTGTTTTAACCCAGCGATTGGGTGGAATGGGTTGTTTTAACCCAGCGAATGGGTGGAATGGGTTAACCCAGCGATTGGGTTGTTTTAACCCAGCAAATGGGAGAAATGGGTTGTTTTAACCCAGTGATTGGGTTGTTTTAACCCAGCGAATGGGTGGAATGGGTTGTTTTAACCCAGCGATTGGGTTGTTTTATCCCAGCGAATGGGTGGAATGGGTTGTTTTAACCCAGCGATTGGGAGGAATGGGTTGTTTTAACCCAGCGAATGGGTGGAATGGATTGTTTTAACCCAGTGAATGGGTTGTTTTAACCCAGCAAATGGGAGAAATGGGTTGTTTTAACCCAGTGATTGGGTTGTTTTAACCCAGCGAATGGGTGGAATGGGTTGTTTTAACCCAGTGATTGGGTTGTTTTAACCCAGCAAATGGGAGAAATGGGTTGTTTTAACCCAGTGATTGGGTTGTTTTAACCCAGCGAATGGGTGGAATGGGTTGTTTTAACCCAGTGATTGGGTTGTTTTAACCCAGCGAATGGGTGGAATGGGTTGTTTTAACCCAGCGATTGGGAGGAATGGGTTGTTTTAACCCAGCGAATGGGTGGAATGGATTGTTTTAACCCAGCGATTGGGAGGAATGGGTTGTTTTAACCCAGTGAATGGGTGGAATGGGTTAACCCAGCGATTGGGTTGTTTTAACCCAGCGAATGGGTTGTTTTAACCCAGCAAATGGGAGAAATGGGTTGTTTTAACCCAGTGACTGGGTTGTTTTAACCCAGCGAATGGGTGGAATGGGTTGTTTTAACCCAGCGAATGGGTGGAATGGGTTGTTTTAACCCAGCGAATGGGAGGAATGGGTTGTTTTAACCCAGCCAATGGGAGGAATGGGTTGTTTTAACCCAGTGAATGGGTGGAATAGGTTGTTTTAACCCAGCGATTGGGTTGTTTTAACCCAGCGAATGGGTGGAATGGGTTGTTTTAACCCAGCGAATGGGAGGAATGGGTTGTTTTAACCCAGCAAATGGGAGAAATGGGTTGTTTTAACCCAGCGATTGGGTTGTTTTAACCCAGCAAATGGGTGGAATGGGTTGTTTTAACCCAGCGAATGGGTGGAAAGGATTGTTGTAACCCAGCGATTGGGTGGAATGGGTTGTTTTAACCCAGCGATTGGGTTGTTTTAACCCAGCAAATGGGTGGAATGGGTTGTTTTAACCCAGCGAATGGGTGGAAAGGATTGTTGTAACCCAGCGATTGGGTGGAATGGGTTGTTTTAACCCAGTAAATGGGAGAAATGGGTTGTTTTAACCCAGCGATTGGGTTGTTTTAACCCAGCGAATGGGTGGAAAGGGTTGTTTTAACCCAGCGATTGGGTGGAATGGGTTGTTTTAACCCAGCGATTGGATTGTTTTAACCCAGCGAATGGGTGGAAAGGGTTGTTTTAACCCAGCGATTGGGTGGAAAGGGTTGTTTTAACCCAGCGATTGGGTGGAATGGGTTGTTTTAACCCAGCGATTGGATTGTTTTAACCCAGCGAATGGGTGGAAAGGGTTGTTTTAACCCAGCAAATGGGTTAAATATTTGCCCAACGTGCTGGTTACTATTGTTTCAAAAAAATATTGTATTGCTTGCTTAAAATGAATCCAAAGTATGTTGGAAATTAACATTTATTAATATGTTTAATGAATAATAATTAAACAATAAACATTTATTAAATTGCTTATTAATAAATGTTCACCTTTTGATTATTATTGTTGCCTCTAGTAATTATGTGTCTGATTTCCAACATATTTTTGGGTTCTTTTTAAGTCAGCCATACAGTAATTTAACAATAGTTGAGTTAAATAAAACTACCCAGCAGGTTGGTCAAACATTTAACCCAACCGCTGGGTTAAAACAACCCAATCGCTGGGTTTGTCCATTTTTGAACCCAACTTGGGTTGTTTTTAACCCAGCATTTACAGTGTACTTATAATAAAATGATTTTGTTCTGTGCTGCCACAAAATGCAAAACTCATGCAATATGCATGCACACATTTGTTCCCAGTTTGTACTCTTCTAATGATACTGAATCATCTGAATTGGTTTGAAGATTAATTGTTTTCTGTTCATGAATAGTCCAGCCTCCCAGTGCAGTATTGTCTGTGGACTTTGTATGACTAATGAGGGCAATTGTATGCACAAATCTTTGTGCTTCCACATTTTCCCCAATTCCTTTAGTGCATCCGTCTCTCAAGCCCTGTGATTTCACACCATAAGTCTCAGAGGAACCTCTGTTGTGGGTTAAAAGACATATCACAAAGCGTAAAATAGTTCTATTGCAGAAGATCTGGTCACAGAAGAACACTATTGTTGTTGTAATAGTATATATACATGATCAGCTTTGATGTGGAGCTATTGTCAAAGAGAGAGTATTAAAGTATAACAGATTTTGAAATAATATTTTTTCAGCCTTAAAAGCTCATGATCAAGAATAAAACGATGGGATTTATGAACTCTTTTGCTGCAGCTACAGAAATAAGGAACACAGGAGAGCAATAAATCATGAGGGGTGTGATCTGTTCAGGACTTGAGGAGCTTTTTCTTGTTGGCCTTGTGCTCTCTGCTCTATTTCAGAGCTACATTAGATTCGCTATGTTTATGGTTTTAAAAACCTCATGATGATTAATTACAGCACAGAAGCAAAGACTACCAGAATGAACTGTGTTTATGTGCTGCAGGATCCGTGCTGAGTGTAAGAATGCCTTTCTGGTCATTACTTTAAATAAAAATGTACGTATTACACATTCATGGTCTTATTGTTCACAATTCATCAGTGAATGTTAATGACCATAGTGTGTGTATATGTATATATGTCACAGTTCTGCTTAGTTTAGTCTGTTTAGGTTTCGTTTTCAAGGACTTTTAGTGCACTCTAAAAATGCTGGGTTAAAAACAACCCAAGTTGGGTTGAAAATGGACAAAGTCAGCGATTGGGTTGTTTTAACCCAGTGGTTGGGTTAAATGTTTGCCCAACCTGCTGGGTAGTTTTATTTAACTCAACTATTGTTTAAAAATGACTATATGTCTGGCTTAAAATGAACCCAAAGTATGTTGGAAATTAAAAATCAGACACATAATTACTAGAGGAAACAATAATAATCAAAAGGTGAACATTTATTAATAATGCATCAATTACAACTTGCGCTCAAAATGATTATAAGGAGCTTTGTATGTCAATCCACATAAAATATCAAAATGCTGCATTAAGATAACTGCTTTTTGTTTTAGGCAAGTTTCTTTGTTTACAGTGCTATTTTAGTAAATATTTAGTAAAATTTTAGTAAATAAATTTTAGTAAACAGAGATACTATATAGTTTTTAATAATATTTTTAATTAATTTAAAAAAAAATTATTATTGTAATTTTAAAGTTTTAATATTTTTTTGTTGTGTGTTTTGGTCATATTTTATTTGTTGTTTATTTTATAAATACATTTATATAGTTTTTGTTAATATTTTGAATCATTATCAATAATTATTATTGTAATTTTAAAGTTTTAATATTTTTTTGTTGTGTGTTTTGGTCATATTTTATTTGTTGTTTATTTTATAAATACATTTATATAGTTTTTGTTAATATTTTGAATCATTATTACTGTAATTTTTAAAGTTTTAGTCATTTTTGTGTTGTGTTTTGGTCATATTTTATTAGTTGCTTATTTTATAAATACATTTATATAGTTTTAGTTAATATTTTGAATCATTATTACTGTAATTTTTAAAGTTTTAGTAATTTTTGTTGTGTTTTGGTCATATTTTATTTGTTGCTTATTTTATAAACAAGTTTATATATTTATTAATTTTTATTACAGTTTCAAGTCATGTTTTTATTGTTTTATCTTTGAGTTAATTATAATAACCCTACAGACAGAAAACGCTGCGCAGTGTGGCTCTATTTATAACCACAGGGGAAGGCATTTCTGCAAATAACTGTACAACACAAGAATCATCTTTTCTTTAAATAGCATATATAATTATCATCACATTGATTTAATGTAACGGACATTCTTGCTGAAGAAACAAAACCTTCTGTGCAAGTTTCTTTTCCAGGTTAAAGAGTTAGAGCAATCTAAATGCATTTATGGATAATTACACGAAATCACAGATGCTCAGCTGACAATAGACTGCATTATAATTCTAATTACATCAATCAAACTCTAAAGTGATTTGTCGAACAGTAAGCCTTCACCAAGGACAAAAGCGTTTCATTAGAAAAGAGCACACAAAGACAAAATCGATTCAGTACTTGTCTTATTATATCATTATTGGGATGCTCAGGGTTCAGTCTCCTTTTGTGATCTATAACAACATTCCAAAACAAACACATACAGTACATTTCTTAAATTGTATATGTAATCGTTTATATAGATATAAAGTTTGGAAACATTAATGATCTTCTGCTCACCAAAGCTGCATTTATTTGATCAAAAATACAGTAAAAACTGGAAAATTGTGAAATATTATTACTATTTAAAATAACTGTTTTCTATGTGAATATATAGTAAAATGTAATTTATTCCTGTGATCAAAGCTGAATTTTCAGCATCATTACTCCAGTCTTCAGTGTCACATGATCCGTCAGAAATCATTCTAATATGATGATTTACTGCTCAAGAAATGATCTTAGAATGATTTCTGAAGGATCATGTGACACTGATTGGAGTAATGGTGATTAAAATGCAGCTTTAATCAGGAATAAATTACATATTAACATATATTTACATAGAAAAGAGTTATTTTAAATGGTAATATTTCATAATATTACATTTTTCTGTATTTTTGATCAAATAAATGCAGCTTTGTTGAGCAGAAGAGACTTCTTAAGAAAAATATTAAAAAACCTTAAAAAAACTGGTACTATATTAAAACTCTACAGTATTTTAGAGAATACCATGGCATTATTACTATAGTAACATGTCCGAATAAAAACACGAGTGCCAAGATAGTACTTTTTGTTAGTGTCCACATCACACATCACTGCGCCCTGTAGATGTCGCTGTGTTCTACCCCGCGCGCATACAGCACGTTGCTCCTCCAGATTCCCATAATGCCTAGTGTTTACCTCCGCTCTGAGTCTGACAGCACCGATGCTGCTCACTGGCTCTTCTAGTTACCAACTGGAGCCCGGCATATATCCAGCAGTGCTGCATGCATCGGAACGTCACCATATACCGACACAAACCCAGCATAGTTCTCCAGACAAGCACCGGAGATTGTCGCCAGCTTTGGACAGTGTTTATGTTCGCGGCGGTGGGGCTGGACACTTCCTCGCTCCTAATCTGAGGTGAGCGCGCGTATAAACTTATATCCATGGAGATGATTCTCGCGCACTGCAACACGAATGCAGGAATGAACCGCAAGTTTATGCTTTGGCATGTTATTTCAAGCGCAACGAGCGCGCGCAATCACTCCACGCGCCGCACTGCGCTTTAAAACACTTTTAACATGTCTCGTGCTGTCATGTTTAATGAAACGAATGAATAAAATGTACTTTTATGTAGGTAATTTGGACCGCGTCTTAATGTTTTTGGGGAGTTTAATCGTTCTGTTACAAACAATACTATTGTAAGACTGTAGTAACTTTGTGTTAATCGCCACTGTTACTAAAAATGGCAGAAAAAATATAGTTTTCTGTATTATAGTAATTATTATATTTTGGTGTAACCATGAATGATAACAACAGTGTGTCATGCTAAACAGTTTTACGCCTCCCGGCTGTTGCGTCACCAGCAAACATCAGTGTGATTGATGTGTAGCGATGTCCGATTCATGAAACGAATCGTTCATTTGAATCGGATCTTTTAAATGAAAACGACTCGGTCATGATTGATTCGTTCAGTAACCGATACAGGTGTTTGACTAGTTTTTTTTATTTTTTTTTATTTTTTATTATGGTTTCGAACATTACAAAGATGACATTAATGATATACAATTTTGTATATAGTATACAACATGCATCAACTTTATGTACAATGTCATCTGAACATACAGGTGTTTGACTAGTGATGAGTTGAGAACCAAGCTTCGTTACGTCAACACACGGATATAGACGGAAATATTTTATTTTTATTATTATTAAAACACTTATTTTTTCGCCACGAGCTATATCAATTGTTATTAATAATATTCAATATTTTTTTAATATTAAAAATAATAATGGACCCTTTTCACAGACTGTGATGACGCGTTTTAACGGTCATCAGCATCGTAAAAAGTTTTTTTTTATGTTTATTAAAAAAAAAAAAAAAAATGTATATACATTTATAACACTATACTTAGTATTGTATTGCATTTTCATCAAATTACAAAACAACAACAACAACAACAACAAAAAACTAGTTAACACTGCTGTGAGGGTGTTTCTAACACAGCGGCTGTGGGAGTGACGGTAAAGTTGACATCTTTCTCTCTTCTGACTGCCGTTATCAGTCTCTCTATTTTTTCCCCTATTTTGAAAGCTGTGAAAACATTGTTGCTGAGTTTTTCTTTTGCTATTTGAGAAAATGGGGACATAAAAAATATATTTAATGTATTCGCCATAGAATTTTACCCAACTATGACGACTTCCGCTTCGAGAAACCCGGACATTTGAAAAGAGTTTATTGAAAAATCTTAATTACATCTTATATTTATGTATAATATTTACTTATATGACTTTTATTAACTGAACTGGCACACATGGATATACAATAAACATCCTTATTGATACCTGTGATTATAGGAACGTTTATTAAATGTATGATGTCATGCATGAGATGGCGTAAAAAATACATGTATTGTTTAAACTTGTATTTCTCTATTATTTGTGTCATTTATTCCTAATTTTTTTTCTCTGACATTATGGGTTTTGCTCTTTTCAGTTATTTAAACTTTCCAAAAAAAAAAAAAAAAAAAGCTTTAATGGAGAAATTTCTCATTCCTTAAACTGCCAGGTTTCACTTTAATGTTACCACAAGTTTTATATCAGTTTAAACTAAGCTGAAATATTACAGCACATCTACAGTATTAAGTTTGCACTGGTCATTGTCAAAATGCTTCATATTTCTCAGATTTTCCTCGGCTAATTTACTTGATTTAGTCTCACTGCTCGATGAGTATTAAAAAGTAATTCTAAATAATTAGTTGAATTGTGCTGTATGACTGCTGACAGATAAACATTAAGATGTTTACAGCAAAGTGATGTGATGCATTTAAACTGTTGTTAAATAAGCTTTATGACCGTCTTAATATTCACACCAGGTGTGCTTGTAGAAATGGGCTCTTGGTAGTGTAATGATTTAATCGGTCCCTGTCTTGTTTTTCTCTGTGCTCTGCTTCTATATTGTAGGTTTTAAGTATTTTTAGAGTGCGGACCATGTGGAATGGCGCAAAGCGTGTGAGTGTCAGGACTGCACCAATCACATGAAAAGCTTTGTATCCTAGCAACACAAGAGATATGCACAACCACTGGCTGGTATCAGTGGATGACAGATATAGGGCCTGTTGTCAGTACGCTGATGAGTGGCCATTTACTTGTAAACTTATCAAAGTTTGGGTTTTTGAGACTCACAAATGCTCAGATAGGTAATTCTAATGTTGTGCAAAACACAACTGAGTGCGATCTCTATAAATATTGATTTGGACATTTTGCGCTTCTGTCATTTTTTCATCCAGTTATTTAGGTATAGATATCTCAAAAATGCAGACTTTTAAATCATAATTTTGAAACTTTAAGTAGTGTACTTGTGCCATTTCAAGTTTCAAAAAAGATCACAAAAGTATCATTAATGTGGTCCATATAACTTGTGCACTATATTCTGAGTCTTCTAAAACCATAATTTCTTGTGATAAACACTGAAATTTAGTTTGAAGTTTTTAGTTTGAAGCAAACTTTGGAAAAGGAATATTTATGATCTATGCAATTGAGCTGATAGAAAAAAATTGAGATGCATTTCTAGTTTCAACATTATTTGTTCTTCAAATATTCCTCTTTAAAAGAAAACAGTATCAGCTGCAAAGTGACCCACATTTGGTTTTTGACCACTGAAAATGTGTACAATTTACCAGTTTACTCATGGAGCCGCATTAAGATCTCCATATCTCTGGGACTGAACGATCGAGGGCCTTTAAAATGAAGATACCAAAAGGAAAGTTTGTTAAGAACCAGAATCTAAAAGGATATTAAGATATCTTTAATACTTCTTGAGTTACAGGCATGCAAACTTGAGGCAAAAACACAAGAAGTGCTTTTTGCACTTTTTTTTCCCAAAGGCTTTAATAATAATAATAAAAAACAAAGATATGACATCCAAAGTATGTAAGGTAGTACAACTAGATCTCTTTTATTGAATCCAAAAGGTTTTAATTATATTTTGCTACATATAAAGGTATTTTGAAGTGTCAAAAGGTCATTCGGTTTAACCGTCCAAAGGCCAATACAGCCATTTCATTTGTGATTAAAATATCTTAAAATGTAATAAATGTATATATTTTTATTCTGGAATGATTTTTTAACATCATATATCAACATAGTGCAAAATGGAATTAAAATTATGTGTTGAAGTCGTTGCTTTGTTATGAGAAACAATGTCTGGAAAATGTCATTCGGAGTAACCAATATAAAGGGACCATTTTGGATCAAGTCATGCGGTCAATATCATGTGACAGGATGTGACATCATTCAGACACCTGCAAAGGACCACATGGTCGTGCAGTAAAGTAACTAACTCTCTTTTAACTATTTGAAAAATTCATGTTTTCACTTGCTCATACGCATGTCCCGAAACATCAGGTCATTCGGTACAACCGCTATAAAACATGGAAAATGTTGTAATATTTTAAAAACTTGTACTAAATATAAAATGTTTGATTGTCCTTTTGCTAGCTAGCTAGATATCAGCCTGTTAGCATTGTTTGAAAATATCGTCATTCGGTAAAACTGAAATTTTGGTTAAACCAAATGAATTTTTTGTGACAAATCTTGTAAAAAAAAAAAGACAAAAGCAGTGTTAATATATTATAAAAAAACACATAATCTCATTGTTAACACTTAATAAAACTTCTAATTAATTATATCTCCATTTTTTTTTTCTTTTACACTTTTAAAAACCTTATTTGTCAATGATCCATTAACAAAATCCGAAATTTGAGCCGGGGAAAATTTCCGAAATTTGGTTGATTTGACACAGATTGATCCAACCGCTTTTTTGATACTTCTGCATCCTTTTCGAAGCTTGAAAGCTTCATGCATTGTTATTGCATAGAAAAAATGGCATTTTTTGCATATTTGGATGAACTTTTCCTTTCTTCATCCCAAGTTTCTAAGGCGACTTTTGTTTTATCCCAGCATCTTTATTCCCCTCTTATCCTTCAAGTTTTGTTCCCGTTTCATGTTCCTGGCCCTTCTCCACACAAATACTAAACTGCTCAGGCTTCACTTCATATAAGGTTTATCAGTTGTGTTGAACACATTGTATTCCTCCGGCTGAAGTGTAGATCGAGCAGTCTGTCTGTGGGTCTCGGTTTTGTGTTGTACTGTAGTCTGTTCTTGTAGATCTCAATTTGCTGTTCTTAACACTGCTGCTTACTCTGTGCGGCGAGGACTTAGATGAAATCCTGGCTTAGATCCTGCCTAGTCTTTGACTAAAGGAAATAGGGGATCAGCAGTGAATGTGTTTATTTCCTTATGCTTGTTTGATATTCGGCTGTTCAAGAGGAAATTACTGCAGGCTTTTAAAAATATCTTTGTGTATCGTTTTATCCTGCCTTATAGCATTCACAGAGATGTTTAATGGTGAGAGGGTTTGGATACCAGTCATATAAAGGGATTTATTTCACATTTACCAGCTTATAGGGACTATTCATAAGTGTTTACGTTCAAAGACGGCAAATATGTATGATTCAGAGCAACAACTTCTTTACAGGAAACAAAATATGGACTGAAAAGTGTGCAGGATCAGTAATCTTTGCACTTCGAATCTGGCAGAAGGCTGGATTGAAAGAAAAGGTAAATTTCTCATCATAACCTTCTAAACGCACACGCTCGTCTTTTAATGGAGGACATTCACACAGCTTCACAAAGGTTCGAGCATGAAGGATGCACTGGTTAGTCAAGGGCAGAACTTGTGTGGCTTTTATATTTGTTTTGTTGGTTTATGTTGTATTGCGTTGTTGAGAGATAGCAGGTGTCATTTGAATATTCTTTCAAGCAGAAATACACTGTCACACAGCTCGCTTCTCTCTCCTCACAAAAATAGAAATGAGCGAGCGTTTCCCTTTTGACATTCCTCTGATAAGATAATCAATGAACCATGGTTGGTCATTGAGTGGAAGGTGTGTGTGCGCTTAATACTAAAAGCCTTCTGTCACTGACAAATTCATTGTATGAATTTGCTGTTCCTCATTTCACAGAAGAAGCTTTTACATAGGGAACCATTTTGACAGCTTAATTTTAACATTTTAAGACAGAATAGACTTGATTGCTGGATGGAATCACTAATGAGTTGTCAAGATATTTTCGGTGCCTTGATAGCAGCATGAAAGCATGCATTAGATTCCAAAACAATAAAAATAATTTTCCATTTGTACAAATTATAATTTGGGTTTATAATTAATGGAGAGATGGATTCAGTCTAATAGTATTTATTTTAATTCAGATAAGTAAAATTAAATGGGCCCCAAAAAGTATTGGGTCATTTTAAGCCATTTTGAAGAAAGTGGCAATTATTGTAAGAAAGATAACTTTTCAAGCAAAACATGTCAAAAAGTTTTGGTTTTTTTAATTAATGACCATTTAGATCAAGTATATTTACCTGAGTAAATCACAGACAGAATTCAGACAAATATAGGAGAAAATATCGAATGTAGGTAGTTACAGAAACTCAAGAAAAGCAAGTCTGAAATGAGCTTACATGCCTGAAAAAACTTTGAAGAGTCTCAAAATAATTGTCAGATGGAGAGAAGACATGAACAGTGATCTGCTGCTAAGTAACTGAAATAAAGCATATGGGAAAAAAGCAACTGGCATTTAAAAAAGTAAGTTTTTAGTGGTTTACTTCTCTTAATTGAAGAAGTTTGGCAGTTTCTTTTGACAGCGGCAGTGGTGAGGATCATAGAGAAATGCAGTCAAATGCCTTTATTTGGATTCATCAGATCATTAATTTAGTTTCATCAGTTTAAATATTCAAGCAATTTTAAACCATCGAGCGCAAGAAGACGCGAAAGAGAACTATATTTGTACTTGACACACACGCAAAATTATGTTAAATGTGTGGTTGATTATGATTTCACTTTTTTAACTTTAGTTAGTGTGTAATGTTGCTGTTTGATCATAAACAACATCTGCAAAGTTACGATGCTCAAAGTTCAATGCAAAGGAGATATTTTCTTTTAAAGAATTCACTGTTTAAGGACTACAACAAACGGCTGGTAGGGACTACAATTAGCACTAACCCTAAAATTTACATAAACCCCGCCCCCGAGAACACACAACAAAGGGGGCGAGGCCATGTTATGCTGCTTTAGAGAAGAGGAAGAGTTGTTGTAGTAGAGTGTTGTTGACATGCCGTCATTTTACGCCGGACTGCTTCACAAACGAGGGTCAATTCAACGCTGGATTTGCACAAAAGATTAACATGACGGCACATGCTAGTCGATGAGTTGAATCAACTCCACAGCAACTACATAAATTTATCCACTAACCATTCAGAAACGTCCTAAAAGTTGTAACTTCTTCCTGAGTCTCTCCATCAGTGTCGACTCCGGTTTGAACAATGTAAGGCTGAACATTGTTACTGACAATCCTCATTTTGGCTGCGTGAGATTCTCCAGCTTTGTTGTTGTTGAGCGACCGAAGCGCGAGCTGTTAAAGCTCCGCCCTCTTCTGGAAAGGGGGCTGGGAGCAGCAGCTCTTTTGCATTTAAAGGGACACACACAAAAATTGCGTGTTTTTGCTCACACCCAAATAGGGGCAAATTTGACAAGCTATAATAAATGATCTGTGGGGTATTTTAAGCTGAAACTTCAGACACATTCTGGGGACACCAGAGACTTATATTATATCTTCTAAAAGGGGCATCATAGGTCCCCTTTAAAATGCCTGTCTCTGCGAGTATCCTCGTAAACACAGTCGCTTGTGGCTTACGTGAATGTAAACAGTTGAGAAAGAAAATGGATGCGTATCATTATATTGGATCAGTGCATTCGGTCTTAAAGTGACAGCAGCCTAATATTCCTGCTGCCGTCTGTGCCATTAATGTTAATCTTTTAATTCTTTTCATTAATTAATTCTTTCCAAATAGAGCTATGTAAGTCATCTGGTTAATTGTTTTTTGTATCGCAATATATATTGCAAAGACTAGGGTTGTGTAACCCTAAAATACATCCATGTAAATAAATAAAATCAGTGAAGTGAAATATAAAAACTCAATGGCCCTTAAAGAATTTTGGGGTAAAATCTGGGCTAAAAATGTTTTGTGAGATTCCCCCTGTTACTGGTTGTGCTGCTAAAGACAAAAATGAAGAGGTGTCCTTTGACATATTGAAATGTTGTAGAGTAGATTTTACATTAAAATGACAATGTAGGATCGTTTGTAGTGCTGCAGTGTAAATGTCAGTCAGGCGACAGAGAATATTAATGAAAGCAGAGGTTTTACCGAGATGACACTTGTGCAAATATCTCTAATATGAGACATTTATGAGCAGACTGCAGCGGAAACACTCGGCCGGCCCTCTGACTCATTCAACACAATGAATCTACAGACATTCAGCTGTTACTGTGTTTGTTTTACCTTGATCCTGGATTGACCTTTTTTGATTGGTGAAAGGAATTACTTACTGGGCTATTATAATATTTTTGAAATAGTAGGCCTCACAGATGTTGCGTTTGTGTTGCGTCCAAAAAAAAAAAAAAACACTTAGTTTGTGCATTTGTGTTTTCAAGTGGGGATTGCAAATTGCAGTGTAAAACATTGAAACATTACAGTTTGTTCCAGACGGGTGAAGATGCTGCTTTTTACTGCGGATCTGATTAAATTATGCATAGTGTCCATGTGTAATCAAGACTCCTTAAACAAATCAACTGATCTGTGCAATGTTGAGTTTTAGGGATTTATCCCAGCTGTGAGCCGGGATATCATATTACACCTTCATTTAGAGAAAAACTAGACATTGCACATTTTTATTTGGCCTAGTTTTTTGATGAATGTTTCTTCCCCTCCTAAAGTTTCTTTATTGTCTTTATTGTCTTTGCCACTGCCAATTAAAGTGCAAATCCGTAAGAAGATTTTGAGGAAATGTTAAAAAGATGTCTCAGAAATATTGGCAAAATCAGGTGCTTGCAAATGAATGCAGGTCTGCTGGGACACGTCGTTCCTCTGATGGAAGATTAACGGTCAAACGGCATTCTTACTACAAGTAATGGCCGTGGCAGAAAGTCAGTCTGATGCCTGTGATCTTTCTCTGTTACTGGTTGAATAGCCTTCATCTCCTGCTCTCTATTACTGGCTAAAAGAGGATGCTGGCAATTTAGTAATATGTAACTCGTTTCAAATGACAAGCTGTGATGAATTGCAAAATAGTAGCAAATAGGGATGTATCTATATTGTGTCACAATATATTGCAATACAAAAATGTAGCGTCAAATATAGGGCTGGGATACTATCACAATACTTTGGTGTCGATACGATATGTATTGCGATTTTTATTTATTTATTTTTTAAGAATTGCAATTCTACAAGTATTGCTATTCGATATTGCAATGTATTGCGGTTTTTAGGGATGCACCGATATGAATATTTTGGCCGATACCGATAATTCTTTATATTTGAAAGCCGATAACTGTTATATTGGTTGATAAATCTAAATCAAAATTTTTATATAATTTTTGAGAGCCTGTTTACAAAAACAAAAGTTTCACCATTAAATCCATGTCCCAAACACACAATTATAATGTTCTCATTATAATTTTATGTAGCTTATATGATAGACTTTCGCTTTACATGTTGCACTTAACTTTTCTTTTTGAAGTGATTTCAATCATATTTCAAGCAATTCAAAACCATCATAGTAAATAATGAAGTGTCTCAGCTGAAGGAAATAATCCATTATTTATTGGCCTTAATATATTGGCCAAATTTTCTTAACTGGCCGATAACGATAACATAAAAAATGAACATATATTGGCCGATATATCGTGCATCCCTAGTGATTTTGCTTTTTGTTTTTTTAACACTAGACCATGGGGAAAAGTTGAATCATACACTTATACAGACAGTACATAATGTATAAGATGAGTCATATTTACAAAAACAATTCATCACATCTTTGAGTTTTATTTCAGAAGCATCATACATTACAGGACTACATTCTCTTGAATAAATGATTCAATGACAAACACATTTTTAACAGTCATTTGTCGCCACCTAGTGGCGAAACAATGTAAACAATACAGTCGTTATTTGAAGCGCCGTTTTTAAAAGATGACAACTATTTTGATTGCTACCATAGACATCAGTGTTTATATTTGAACTATAAACATTTATCCAAGTACTTCTATGATAATTTGAACTATTGTGTCACAGAAATATACTATGAGGTTGAAATAACTGCTCTCTCTGGATCAGAGGCAACGCCAACACAGATTTGAATGTTGCGATATGATTTTGTCAAAGGTTTAATAGATAGACGAATTGTTGTCATTTAGAAATAAGATAGCATGGGTGTTTGTTTCGAGATCACAATCTTTTAAAGCTTAATTGTTCCGCTCTACTGTCTCTCTCAGCATTGATATCTGATGCAAAGCGAGTAGCGCGAGGGCTTTTCAGTCCATTCATTACTATATAATATTCATGAAGTGAGACATCGCTATTAAAAGATGCAGCGCTTCTCCCACACATCCCACCAGAACCGTTTTAATCTATTTGTTGATGTTGGAACAAAAGTGGGTAACTTATCTCCACCTCATCTATAAGCAATGACTAAAATTTAATTTGATTTAATACCGATTCTGGAATTAAGAAAAAAAAAAAAAATCGCAATAGTTAGGTGAATCTATTTTTTTTTTTTTTTTTTTTTTTTTTTTTTTTTTTTTTTTTCTCTCTCCCAGCCCTAGTCAAATATAGTAATGGCACATCAAATATCATGTGCACAAAAGGTCACAAAATTAAGCTTCCATGTTTAATAATTATTATTAATAAATATGGCCAATCAGAGGTGTTGAAGAATCCACTCAACAGCGCTCAAAATGCTAGGGGGAAATGCTGGTATCGTCACATTTTTAAAATTTCAGTACTGACTTGGTACCTTTGACAACAGTCGGTACTTTTGACAACACTATTTTTAATTCTGTTTTGGCTTTGTTCAAAGTATCGTGAGATCAGTATCATGTATCGAACCAAATCCTGACATGAGTGTTGTAGCAGCCTTTGTAGCAACGTTTTTTGGCATGAACTGTACTCTATGCAATAACTCACATTAGTATGTACGATGAGATTTCGCTCCTGAATGCGTTGGCCAAGCATTTGCATTTGTATGCTCGTGCAGAGTGTTTCTGGCCTTAGTATGAGAATATGACTGTCCAAGCAGACCAAAAAATCCAATCAGTGGGTGGAATAATGTGATGAGGTCCTTACTGCAGACATGGACACATTTCATGCGGTCACGAACATATGTGGTTGGTAGACTCTAAGGGGTATTTCCCCCGCAGACCTGTCCTCTTTTTAAAGCTGTATTTTTTTTCCTCCCATGATGATTTCAACGTCACTTCCATTACCTCCAGTGAGTGTCAGAGCCAAGGGATTTCAGTCTTAATCTCATCCATATGAAAGCAGTGCCATGAGAGGTTTTCTTCCAGTGGTTTGAGAAGTGCACTATTTTAAATAATATAAACTGTTGATCTTTTAAATGTTTTTAAAGGACAGCATGACTCTGCTGAAGTGGGACTTTTTTCCAGTTGTGTCTGCTACTGATAAGGATAAAAAAAACATGGGCTGTTTTATTTTATTATTGTGAGTATTGCTATGCAGTTGGAAGGTTGTTCGTGCTCAGATTGAATGTGCAAATATTGTGGTCTCTAGATGTGTTTTGTGTCCATCCTTCAATTTAAATGGGACATATCATGAAAATCTGACTTTTTCCATGTTTAAGTGCTATAATCGGGTCCCCGGTGCATCTGCCAACCCAGAAAACATGAAAAAGGACAACCCAGTAACTTTTGGAAAAAATATTAGACCATTCACAGCATTTAAAAGAAATACTAACAGACGTCATTTCGGCTGCGTGAGATTCTCCAGCTTTGTTGTTGTTGAGCAACCGAAGCGCGAGCCGTTAAAGCTCCGCCCTCTTCTGGAAAGGGGGCCGGGAGCAGCAGCTCATTTGCATTTAAAGGGACACACACAAAAATGGCATGTTTTTGCTCACACCAAAATAGGGGCAAATGATCTGTGGGGTATTTTGAGCTGAAACTTCAGACACATTCTGGGGACACCAGAGACTTATATTACATCTTGTGACAGGGGCATTATATGTCCCCTTTAAATGGTAAGATGTTCAGTCCGTTTTAACATCCAATGGACAACAATTTTAAGTCAGATCGCCTGGTAAAGTAATAACACATCTCTGTAATTCGAGATATCATACATGTTTGTCACAGACAGCAGCAGGAATATTAGGCTGCTGTCACTTTAAGACCGAATGCACTGATCCAATGTAATGTTACGCATCCATTTTCTTTCTCAATTGTTTGCAACCATATTCCCAAGTAATGCATTTTAATTATTAATAAGCACATTTATATCTAATTCTCAGTCTACTTAGTTAATCATGGGTTTTTAGTGTTTAGGGGGTGGTGTTGAGTTCCTGTGATATTGCTTTTTCCTGCTTTCAGTGCTGTTGAAGAGCCTGACTTGAGAAAACATCACACCCTGACCTCAGTGGAACGTGTTTTGAAAGCCTTGGGCCACACTCACTGTCCTGTGCAGACATTGTTATAATGTTTGAAACAATAGCCCCATTTAGGAGACATTTTTTTTCTGCCTCGGCTGCTGTTGTATTTGTTCATCTTCTAGAAGGGCCAGTAGTGTCTCTCATCACAGAAGTTTGTTGACCCTCAAGGGCAGTAAGAAAATAAGAGAAATGTAAATGGGAATTGATGTCAGCGTCACCGATCAATAAGGCTGTTTGGTCTTCATGTGCCCATCAGAACAAGCTTTGCCTTTGATAAACGTTCTCTTTGTGTTTCATATGGTTTTGAAAAACATTTATACAATTTTCTTAAAGTTCCAATTTAATGTCTCTTGAAAAAAATGTAAAAAGTAATAACATTTTCTTTACACTTGTGAAAATAATTTACTTTTCAAATATTGTGAATTATTAAATCATAAATATTATACAGTTTGAGAAGTCGCACCACATGACATTTTACACATTGAACTAAATCAAATTAACTGATATTTTAAGAAATTTATTGATCTTGACACAGTCATGAGGGTCTGAAGGGTCGTCTCTATGACATAATTTCCTGTTTTACTTTCTACATGTTTTTGCATGTTATTTTGAGAACTTAACTTTGATTGATGGACAGAATATGTCCCCCTCCACCCCCCAAGAAATAATAAAAGTTTATGCCAAACTACTCCAAAATGGTTCTTTTGAAGTTCTTTTGTCGTTCTTTTTATTGGGCCTGAATATATTCTGATATCAGGTGTCTGGACAGTTGTATCACCCTGACATTTCTGACTTTATTCCCCCCACAAAAAATATAAAAATTAATTTTAATACAAAAATGAAAAAACTTCTCATTATAGAAGGGTTTTATGCAAGTCACTGTATTAAGGTCATTGATGAATAAGGTTTTTAAAAGTGTAAAAAAAAAAAACCCATAATGGAGACATAATTAATTTTAAAGTTTTATTAAGTGTTAACAATGAGATTATGTGGCTTTATTAATCAATTAACACTGCTTTTGTCATTTTTTGCAAGATGGATAAAATTTGTCACCAAAAAAGTCATTCGGTTTAACCAAAATTTCGGTTTTACCGAATGACACTTTTGGTTATACCGAATGACAAAATTTTCAAACAATGCTAACAGGCTGATATATAGCTAGCTAGCAAAAGGACATTCAAACATTTTATTTTTAGTACAAGTTTTTAAAATATTACAACATTTTCCATGTTTTATAGCAGTTGTACCAAATGACGTGATGTTTCGGGACATGCGTATGAGCAAGTGAAAACATGAAATTTTCAAATAGTTAAGAGAGAGTTACTTACTTTGCTTCACGACCATGTGATCCTTTGCAGGCGTCTGAAAGATGCCACATCCTGTCACATGATATTGACCGCATGACTTGATCCAAAATGGTCCCTTTATATTGGTTACTCCGAATGACATCAATGAAATTAATTTTTCCGGACATTCTTTCTCATAACAAAGCAACGACTTCTACACATAATTTTAATACCATTTTGCACTATGTTGATATATGATGATATAAAATTATGCCAGAATAAAAAATATATACATTTATTACATTTTAAGATATTTTAATCACAAATGAAATGGCTGTATTGGCCTTTGGACGGTTAAACCAAATGACCTTTTGACACTTCAAAATCTTTAAAATACATTTATATGTAGCAAAATATAATTAAAACCTTTTGGATTCAATAAAAGAGATCTAGATGTACTACCTTACATACTTTGGATGTCATATCTTTGTTTTTTATTATTATTAAGGCCTATGGACAAAAAATGACCCGTCATGTCATTGATCCATGTATGACTTGCATTTTAAATGCATTTTTGAATAAATGATTGAATGCAGAAAAAACGTAGTGTCATGCCATTGACCCTATATGAGCAATACACTTGCGAATAGTGATGCTTGCCTTAGCAAGCACTAATAATGATATTTCATAAGAGTATCATATTCATTGAATTTCAATATTTGGACACTGTAGCTCATCAACACACATATAGGCTGTGCTTTTTAATCAGGGATCTCTTTTTCTCTCAAGAGTTGTACTTGAGAGGCTGATAATTTATGCATTATATAATATATTATCCGCAATAATCCTTATCAGGGTCTCAGAAAATCACCTGTCATCTCAAGCGAGAGCTCTGTGCTCTAATTGGCCTCCCACTGTTTATTGCAGAGGCGGCAAGATTGAGCAACAGAGCGATGACTCTCACACCGGTCATTTAGCCACGACACCTGGAAGCCGGAGTGGTCAGGTAGCGCCATTATATTCACTTCAAGAAATTCATTAGAGTTCATCCTCGTCTGAAATTGAATCGCGCAATTGATCTCGTAGGCATTCAGACATCTTTTGTAAAGTTTCAGATGCTTGATAAGATGTCATGAAGATCACACTATATGTAATATTGTTTTTATCAAGGCGCAGTTTCACAGACTTGAAATAATAAGCGTCAATCTGCATAAATTTCTTCAACAATGCTGAGGTTTTTGCATAAAGCCATTCTGATTTGTTTGCATTGGCATTGTGGAAATATGTTCATGTGATAAAGACGTTTAATCGGTCCCCCTCGTCTTTCAGATCCTCTTAAAGTTGAACATGAGTAAACTTTTTTTTCTTTTGGATGAAACGGGAGTGAGGAGAGTGACTGTTGTCAATCCCTAGAGAGATATAAATATAGCAACGTTAAAGACTCTTTCTTTCAAAGCCTGAAGGAGAAGTTCACGCAGATGCAGCGTGTGGGTGCCTTTGCTATTTTTAACAATGTCATTTGAATCACAGGCCTATATCTTTATTCTCAGATATTAATGTCTCGGATAACTTGAGTTGGTTTGATGTGTTTCAGGATGTGAATTATCCAGGTTGATTGGGTCGAATAGTCTGGAGTCATTGGGCGCATTGTAATCGTTTTGTTAGGGAACTTGTTTTTGTCTGTTCCTGTTGTATGATGTCCTTTAAGCGCATATGTTTCTGCCTAACAGCTCCTGACTTAGGATCTTATCTATTATAGTTTATTCTTTAAATAAGAGGGTTTCTTTGTCAAAAGAAATTATAATAGATGATACATTTAGTCCTAATTCACTTAGCGTTCACACTGTCATTTTTAACACCAAACCTAAAGATAAAAAAAAAAGGTAGGCTTGTCCTTTTTAGGGTCGCATCTGGTGAGATCATGTCCTGTTTTTGGTCCGTGTTGCGTTCATATTTCAGTCAAACCACACCAGAGTTCTTTGGAAGCAATTCAAATTCAATCCGAACCCCGGGGCGCACCAAACAAGGGGACCGAGAGGAGGTCTCGATTCGCTTGTTTGGTGCACTCCAGGGTTCGGATTGCAGCATTCACACTTATTCAAATGAACCGCACTAACAGAGCCATCTCACCAGAGTTCGTTTTAATCCAATCAAACCTGCTAAGTGTGAACACACCCTAAAAGTACTTGGACTGTGTAGAGCATAGACACATTCATTGTTAATCTATAATTGAATAAAGTGGCATAGCTCTGGTTTAAAGTGTTGTCTGTCAGCTAAATTTACTTTGGTTTGACTGTGTTTAATTGTTTTGAAACTACAGCAGATTGTAGACCATTATGCACAAAAAACATTTTGAATTTGCTGAAATCTCTGATCCATAAACCTGATTTAGAGGGCTCTCCTGCCAGTTTGTCTAGAGTCCTGCCAGAAATCTCCTGCCTTTTTTTGCCCAATGTTTTCTTTTTCATTGTGTTTTTGCTCAATACACACTATCCTTCAATTGTCTAAGGGTCAGTAAGATTTTTTGTTTTTTGGAAAGAAATTAATACTTTTAAGTTTGAATTGCATTCAAAAGTGACAGTAAAGACATTCATAATGTTGCAAAATATTTTTGTTTCTATTCATCAAAAGAATCCTGAGGGAGAAAAAATATGTATCAAGGTTTCCACAAAAATATTAAGCAGCACAACTATTAATAACACCAGGAAAATTCAGCTTTGACATCACAGGAATAAATTGCATTTTAAAAATATTAAAATAGAAAACGGTTATTTTAAAGGCACATTATGTAAGATTATTTGGATTAGACTAGAACAATGTTATATATTTTGTTGACTTGTGAACTTACATTATCCCAAATGTTTAAATCCAGAGAAATAAGCAATTTTAACCAGGACATGGAGCGTGTCCGTCCATTGCCTATCAATGACATCATACCCTCGATTTCCGGTTTTATTTTGTAGAAACCACGGAAACACCAAAGACACTTTAATATATTATGTGTTTTATTAGACAGGTGAGCAACTGTTTGGATACATTCATCAACAGAATACTAATCATGTTATGTAGCTTAACACAGTAAGTCTTATTGTTTAAATCCCGCGAGTACCATGTTTTACCATGCCTAATATCAATCTAGCTTACTGCAGTGTGCAACAAGTGTCTCATAGCAGCCGCCGAGCAATGCAGAGTAGCACTATAACAACTTTCAACACACAAATGTATCTAATATGATAAAACAGCACGTTTACCCCCTATAAACGCTTGACCGGAAGAAGCGGAAGTGGCGGCTGTGGCATAATAAAAGTCCCGCTGCTCTCGAGCCGTGTGTCACGCTCGTCTCTCATTAGCAATCGCTCCAGCGGCCTCGTTCCGCTCCAGCGGCTTTCAGCCACACCCTGCTTCATACTACAGTAATGTTAATAAATCTTTAATACATTAGCTCATCCATGAATATGATTTCTGCCCGAGTCCTGTCGGATTATTTTCCACCAGCTGTAGACGTGAAGACAACACCTCCCATGATTCCGCAATGTCTTCATTCACGTCAAAGGAAAGCATGTTTACACTGTCTGAATCGTTCCCTATTCTCTATATAGTGTACTATGTGCCATTCACCATGTAGAAACTAGTAAATGTGTGAATAAATGACAGATTTCAGCCGAGGCTTCAGCGTCTGTAAGAGTGTTGGAGGAGGCGGGACTTCAGATTCTAGAGAGCATTTGGTTGGACCGAAGATTTGACGAGAAAATGAAGTGTGATGTGATGTCATGAAAATCCGTGATCCATTTTAGTGGAAGTGAGAGACTGTAAGATTTGAATGCTTATATCTCCTAAATGCGAATTTTGTCATTGTTTTGGAACACACCAGCTTATTCATAACCTTCATGGTGCGTTCACACCAGATGCGAATGAAGCATTAAGTGCGAGTGATTTACATGTTAAGTCAATGCAAAGACGCGATAGACATCCTGCAGCACGATTCGCGCGAATGACGCGGCGTTTCGGGCATTTGACGTGTGATTCGCGTGATTCGCGCGAATCGCGCAAGTTGAAAAATCTGAACTTTGACGAATATTCGCGCCGCGTTAACCAATCAGGAGCTTGCTCTAGTAGTGACGTGATTACGACGTAGGGAGCGGAGGCAGAATTCCGAAACAACAATGGAGGACAAAATTATCATCGCTGTACAATACATCTTTGTACTTTTATAGAAACAGGAATAAAAAGGATCTTGCTTAGAAGAAAGTGAGTGAGGAGGTCGGACAATCTGGTAAGTTGTAAAAAATGCTCTTTACTCAATTTGAGCTATATATATACATATTGAGACTACAAGTTTAAGTAAATTAAGTAAATTGAGCTTATTCACCGTATTTTACAACTACTTTCCCGCTGACGAGTTGATGTGTTTATTTAGAGGAAGTGTGCAGAAAGAAGTGGAAGAGTCTGAGGGACACATGTATTCCCATCACGTCTGTTGTGAAGTGATTTTCACGTGCGAATGAAGCGAGTAAACTCAAAATGTTTAAGCGTCCAACTACGCGTGAATAGCGCGATTTATTCGCGCAAGCTGCGTCTGGTGTGAACGCCCCATAAGGCTAACATATTCATACTGAAAGCTAAAAAACTTAAATTTTGATTTCAGGGGGACTTTAAGGCTTAAAGATTCCAGTTAGGCATTGTTTTTTTATGTATAATGGCAAATGAAAGAGTTCGAGCTCTGTGGGCTTCTGTGAGTATACAGAAAGGCATCGTTATTACTATTTCTTATAAGAAAGCTAAATGAGTGTGTTTCATTTTTCTGCTCTATAATTAATATCCTTGAATGTGTCTGTTTTGAAGCTTGAAAGCTACATAAATCTAAAACAGATAAAACATCAGTGTATCATTGCTCTAGGTTTAAGTCATAACAACATCGGCCCGCAGAGTTCATTTCAGTTCGAAAATTGAATTACCAGCCTGCTCCTAACATGATTGAGGGGCTGTCCAAACTCCCCCACCCATAAACAACAAATATTTCTCATGGACAGTAAATCAATGTGAATATTAGTCACTGAGGGATCCAGACCATTATTTAGGTGATGAATTCTGAATGCAATGACATGAAGCAACTATGATGACAGACGCCTGGTTTTCCTCTCTTTGCCTGCTCTTTTCACGATCTTGCCATGTGATGTGGATCAAAAAAGAGAGTACTACCACAACTATCCTAATCTTTCAGCTAAGCTTTTAAAGCTTGGCGCTCTTTAAAACACCTGGAAAATCAAATCCGGGTGGTTCTTTGAGAGACGGGAGGATATCTTTAGCCCCTGCAGACAGAACAGCTGGCTTCATTTACACATTCACAGGACTTTTGACACCCCATGTTCATGTGAAGTATGAATATCTTTCTTCTGTGGCAGAAAAAAATCTATATTTTTGTAAGAATCTCACTACTGTTCAGTACTATTAAGCTGACAAAAGATCTTCTGAAGCTTTGTGTAATTTAAAGAGGTGGTTGATTATGATTTCACTTTTTTAACTTTAGTTAGTGTGTAATGTTGCTGTTTGAGCATAAAAACATCTGCAAAGTTACGACGCTCAAAGTTCAATGCAAAGGGAGATATTTTCTTTTAAAGAATTCTCTGTTTAAGGGCTGGTAGGGGCTGCAACGAGCTTCTTCCCGGGTTAGTGACATCACTAACTCTAAAATTTACATAAACCCCGCCCCCAAGAACATGCAACAAAGGGGGTGAGGCCATGTTGGGCTGCTTTAGAGAAGAGGAAGAGTTGTTGTAGTAGAGTGTTGTTGTCATGCCGTCATTTTACACCGGACTGCTTCACAAACGAGGGTCAATTCAACGCTGGATTTGCACAAAAGATTAACATGACGGCACATGCTAGTCGATGAGTTGAATCAACTCCACAGCAACTACATAAATTTATCCACTAACCATTCAGAAACGTCCTAAAAGTTGTAACTTCTTCCTGAGTCTCTCCATCAGTGTCGACTCCGGTTTGAACAATGTAAGGCTGAACACCGTTACTGACAATCCTCATTTTGGCTGCGTGAGATTCTCCAGCTTTGTTGTTGTTGAGCAACCGAAGCGCGAGCTGTTAAAGCTCCGCCCTCTTCTGGAAAGGGGGCCGGGAGCAGCAGCTCATTTGCATTTAAAGGGACACACACAAAAATAGCGTGTTTTTGCTCACAGCCAAATAGGGGCAAATTACATGTACCGTTACACCATTAGTAAATATGACAACGTTGGTTTCCTTTAAAGTAATTTGTCACACAGTCAGCTGTAGTTGACACAAAAATGTGCCCATATCCAAGCATGGATGAGCTAAGATGGCAGCACGCAGGTCGCATACTACTAGGAGTATGGAACAGTGTCCATATTATTATATTATAACCAGAAGTTTATCCATCTGGAAAAGTAGTCCCACCTCAACAGGATGAAGTTGATTGCTCGAATAACATGCTTTTTATTGACCTGCTGTGCTCTGTATGTTGGAACAACCATATTTCTTCCTTCAAATAGTGTGTCATTTATCAAACCCACTCAACTAAACGTTATCTATTAGAGGCATCAAGTTAGATCCTCCTTTGATCCTCCGGATAGTTTTTATGAGACAATGTTTCGATTTTCAATCTTCAATCTTGATCGAAGGAAACCAGTCAGTTCGGTGAAAAATCTTTCTAATATATCCGCAGACTCTTTTACTGGTGTCAAATCCGTTTGTTTGACATGCTGTAAATGTATTCACCCCTCACCCGTCTTGTGTGGATTTATTGGATTTTGGTATTTTCATTTGTGATGCATGTGTGGTCATCCGTAATATCCCCGCACAGCTAGGGCTGTTGTCTCAGAGGGGCCAACTAATAGCGGCTGGGATCAGAGCTGAGGGACGGGGGATTGCAGTGATTTAGAGACGTCTCATTTTGCTCTGCTCTCTACAATGACTCTCTAAACTTTGTGGGATTAAATGGCTTGGGTTAAAAGCCCTGAAAAAGTAATTTAGCTGTTTTCCACAGGCCGTATGCTCTGGGGTCAGGAAGAATGTTCTTGTCATGCCATTTTTATTATAGCAGCAGTTTCCTGTATTATTCAAACTGGGCCTGCACACATTGCAGCAGATTTTACTCTATAAGGTCTACACACCCCTGGTAAAACAGCTGGTTTTTGTGATGTAAAAAATGAAACAAAGATAAATCATATCAGTATTTGCAATGCCGGTGAAATCCAAAGTTGACATTTTCAGAGAAAAAAAAATTAGGGATGCACCGATATGAAAATTTTGGCCGATACCGATAACCATCATGGTGAACAGTGTGCGTCTGAAGTGTCTCAGCTGAAGCAAATAATCCATTATTTATCAGCTTTAATATATCAGCCAAATTTTCTAACATTACAAAAATGAGCATGTATTGGTCGAAACCGATATGGTGGCCGATATATCGTACATCCCTAAAAAAAATATGCACCTATATGAACATTTTGTCTGATACCGATAACCAATAATTCTTTATATTTGAAAGCTGATAACCGATATATTGGTCGATAAATCTATATAAAAATTTTTATATAATTTTTGAGAGCCTGATTACAAAAACAAAACTCTCACCATTAAATCCATGTCCCAAGCACACAATTATAATCTCATTATAATTTTATGTAGCTTATATGACAGACCTTATATGACAGTATTTTCCTTTTTGAAGTGATTTCAATCATATTTTAGGCAAAACCATCATGGTGAACAGTGCGCATCTGAAGTGTCTCAGCTCAAGGAAATCCATTCATTATTTATCGGCTTTAATATATCGGCCAAATTTTCTTATTGGGCCGATAAAGATAACATTAAAAATGAACATATATCGGCTGATACCAATATGGTGGCCGATATATTGTGCATCCCTACTTGGAATAACTAACTGCATAAGTTAGTTATTCCATTTTTAGTTAGTCTTAGTCCTATCAAATGTACTTATTAGTTTTTGTCCCATTTAGTTAACCTTGTTCTGTTTTTGTTTAATCAAGTTTTAGTTGACTAAATGTCTGGGCATTTTAGTCTAGTTTTAGTCAATTAAAACTTAGTCACATTTTCGTCATGCTGCATAATGGTTAAACTGATAATAATGATTATTTTGCTCAAAATTATAATCGCAATGATTGGTGTCATTTGAGAAATGTACTTTTTTTTTACGTTTCATAAGCACAAATGTGAGAGGATGTCAACTTATACGCATGATTTATTTTACCTAATCTAGTTTCCTGATTTATTATAGACTATTTAAATTAACACACTATGAAAACTGGTAAAACAAGAAACTTCTCTCAAAAATTAAAACAATGAAACTCCTAAAAGTAATTCCAATAATTACAAATTACAAAATTAAGTTTTTATATATATATATATATATATATATATATATATTAAAAGAACAGCAAAAAAAAAAAAAAAAAAGGCTTCGTATTGTCACAGAAGTTGCATAAGTGCATTTATTCAGCAACCACAATTGAAAAGGTTTGATTGCAGATTTAGTCGCAGCAAACAGCAAACAGTCGCAGCAAACAGCGAAAGACCGACTGTGACACTTTCATTTGAGCAGAATATCTCAGATGGAGATCAGTAAACTCCAGCTTTCATGTTTGTTGGTGTTGTCAGATCATCCGCGGTTCTTCCACAGTGTAGAGAGAGAGCTTGCATGCGCATGGTTGCCAGATTGCAAAGATTAAGTAAAACACCGAGCAGAAAATGTAGACTATCCTTTTAACAGAAAAGCTCTGATTAGGGGGTTTAAACTCTTGACATCTGGCAACCGCAAAGGCTTGTACAGCAGTCTGTATTATATTTTGTCTTCTCTTTTCTTAGACAAACTTTACCAAAATCTCTATTTTTCTCTCGTCTTTTTTTGTCAATGATATTGCATGTTGAATTATGCTGCCTTCACATGTGGTCGAAATTAATGTAAATTATTGTAAAGGTAGTTAAAAATTGGACATGAATGCCCTCTCATGTCATATTTACCACTGGGAAGCATTTTGAAACCCAAGTTCAGTGTTGCCAAGTCTGCGATTTTTGCGGAATTGGGCTACTTTTAAGTTGTTGCCGCAGGTAAAAAAATTTCTGCGGATTGATTTCCACCCCCATACGTATGATTTCGGTGCTCCAACACCCCCAAAACACCCCCCAGACATACAAATTCAGTGAAGAATTCAGCCACCCGATGTAGAAAATCGCATTGGGCTATTTTTGGGCTACATTTGACAGGCCATTGGCCTGCTTTTGTTGCACAGACCTGACAACCCTGCCCGAGTTCCCGAGATGGGAGGGACATAAAGGAGAACGATTGCTGTTGTTGTAATTACGACTTCAAAAGTTGAAGTGAAGGCAGCAATAGTCACAGTTAGCATTTAATGATCTCATCAATGTTTCATCTTAGTCGTGTGAAAAAAGCTCATCGACAAACATTTTTCATCATAGTTTTTGTTAATGAAATTTACTGAAATACATTTTATTTGCATGACTTGGTAGACTTCAGTCAGAATAATCAGTGAATCATACTGTTGTGCGAATTTTAAAACGGTACAATTTATTAAACTTCCTGCACTTTAAACCCACGCAGCCTCTTTTCCATCTGCATCAAATTAAATGTGCTTTTGACTCTGTATGTTCCAGTATGCAGTGGCTGTATTAATCCATTTAACCTGCTATAAATCACGCTGGCCCGCACACTAAAGGTAAATTGAAGGGCTGTGTGAAGCAGTTCCTTGTAAATCAACACCCAGTAATCAATGTTTAACCTTTACGTTTGATCCATGACATAAATTAACAGTGATTACATAGTAGCTTGAAAGGCGTGTGGGGATAAGATTAGCTGCACCGGTAAGATCCAACACAATACGAGTATAACTTGGAATTGTCTCATTAAACTAGTGTCAATCTGATATTGATGTGAGTGTAATTAGGACCGTTGCTGGATGCTCTTGGGTTGTAAATGATCAACGCCAAAATTTGCATAGTTACAGGATTTTCTGTCATAAATTGTTCAGGCCCAATCAATTTTGATTAACAGGCTTGCATAAAAATGAAAATCCTGCAGCCTCTTTAAAATGCACTTAGAAACCATAAGCATGGCCATTATTGCCTTTCTCATTATTTTGGTTGCAATAAATAAATGCTGTATGTGTTAGCAGGCTATAGAACCCCATTACATTACAGCCCTGGGTGCTAATTAATTAGCATGTACGTTGGAGAATTTGTTTGTTAAGTCACAACGGGTGTGCAGTTTTTTCCCCTCATGGGTTACATATGCATAACTTTGGCTCTAGTGCTTATTTTCAAAGAGAAGTGTCTTTTTTGCCTCTGGCTGATTATGAAGTATCCATATAAAACGTAGCAGCGCTGAAGCTCCAGGAAGTTCATCGCAGAGAAACGTTAGGGAAGCTCATGAAAGACGAGTGTAATATCCCAGCAGACTCCGAGCCCTGAGTTCCCTGCTTCACACTAATAAATTGTGAATAATTTTTTCCTGAAACCGAGCTTGTTCAGCAAGCAGCCTAAAATTCATTTCAAGTCTTCGTTTTATAAGTGCCTAGCTCACAAGTTTCCTTATGAAATTGCATCTAATTCAAGTGATCAGGGTGTTTGAGGCTTGTAAATGTGATGTCACTGAACTCACTTTCAGCTGGTCTGTGCAGTATTCAGGACTTCTTTACCATACTTGAACTGATGTATTTTAAAGGGGACCTATTATGCAAAATTCACTTTTGCATGGTGTTTGGCTATAAATGTGTGTTGGCAGTGTGTGTACACAACCACCCTATAATGATAAAAATCCAACCACTCCTTTTTTTTTTTTTTAATCCCCTATAAATCATAAGCAGTGTCTCAGAACAAGCTGTTTGCAGGTTCCTGGCAATGTGACGTCACATTAGCCACAGGCCCCGCCCACGAATGTTGACAGACACTGCCGTTTTAACATAGAACCGTTCTGAGCAAGTTCACAGTCCGCCATTGCTGCACTGACGAGAACGTCTCCCAAGCGTTTTAGGTGTTCTGTAGCTGGATGAATTAATCCACATAGCTCTCTCCATTTACTCCCGAAAACTGAGCCGCTGAAGACGAGGTGGATTCATTTTGTTTTCAAAGAAAATGCTCCCTCAACTCTACCAAAATTCGTTTATGTCTGCGCGAATCATTTCACACCGGACTGCTTTGTGAACCAGTGTCAATACAAAGAGACAATACAAAACAGAGATTGTGCTAAAAATTTGTTACTCAAGGATAGATCAGTACAAACTGTTCGTGATCCAGCTTACAGTCTCCAGAGTGATACTGGATACGGCAGTAATGAAGGTGAGAGCACTTTATTACAGTTCATCGGAGTTGATTTACGGATATAAAGTTCACCAGTTTATTAAGCACCACCCGAAAAGGCATAAGATCTTTATATATTTGTTTACTGTTAGTTGTAACGAGTGTCTCTGTGTACTTCGCTGTGTATGTTGATGATAATGCAAGGGAGAGAGAGAGAGTTTATGGATAATATTTTAATGCACACTTGCACTGTGTTTTATTAAGCTCTTACAGAGATTTTCTAGAGTGAAAACAGACGCTTCATATTACAATAAACGTTATAAAACTCATCGGTAAACAGGCTTGTACTAATATAGTGGATAAAAACAAGACAATATACGTTATAACCGTAATTAAGCTAAACTATACCTGTTCTATCTCCATGCAGCATATATTCGCAGTTTCTGCATCCTGACTGACTCCTGACACCGGAGAACAAGCTCTTGAAGCTCCGCCCTCTTAGGCCGAGTGCAGCAGCTCATTTGCATTTAAAGGGCACACACTGAAATGGCGTGTTTTTGCTCACACCCAAAAAGTGGCAATTATAATATGCTATAAAAAATTATCTGTGGGGTATTTTGAGCTAAAACTTCACATACACACTCTCGCTCTGGGGACACCAGAGACTTATATTACATCTTGTAAAAGGGGGCATAATAGGTCCCCTTTAACAAAATTTAAATGAGCCACTACATCATCAATTAGGCTTGGACGACAAAACGGTATCTGTATTTATTGACGGTATACCTTTATTGATAACAATATAAAAAAAGTTCGATTTGGACCTTTTCAACGCTGTGCTCGTTGTGTTCTGTCTTCTGGTTGGTATTTCCACAGCATGAAGGTAAGGTACCGATTTATGAATGAATGCTCATTTTAAAATCTTCGATTAATTCGAATTTAATGTTTTGCCTCGATTTTATTATTTTTGAAATCGAGAAATCGTGATTTTGAATAAAAATGTTAACAAGCTTTACAATTAGACTTGTTGACAATACAGCAATGATAACCGTTACCGTGCGTTCACACCGCCGCCGGCGAGAGCGTCAAAGTGACAGGAAGTCATTAATTTTCAATGTGAGCCGGTGGCGAGCTCCGGCGAGAGCGGCGCGCCGCGTCTTGGATGGTGAGAGCGTCGAGGAGAGTTGAAGTCAGGTCAACTTTATGGTAATGAGCTATGACGCGGTTCAGCGGCAACCAATCGGAATGTAGAGGTCCTCGCTTGAGAGGATTCCGATTGGTTGCCACAACTTGTCATTTCATTTGACCCTCCCGCCGGGGGCGGTTTGAACGCACAGTACAGCGTTGTTGGCAGGGCGAATTTTGACGCTCTCGCCGGCGGTGGTGTGAACGCACAGTTAGGAGAAGAAAATGATCCGACCACATGATGGCGCCGGCGCACCTGATTAACCGCTCTCGTGTGATGCTCTATGAACGTAAAACACATCACTATTCTTAAGCGGCTGTTCATTCAGAAATGCGTTATTGCGTTATAAAAATTAGACGCAGGCAGTGGAATGAGGAAAAAAAAGGCAACGTTATTAAACGCGAGTTGAACTTTTTTTAACTTGACCGCCTTGTTTTTAGAATGCCGGTAAATAAATATGGATATTTTTCTTACAAAAACGCATCGCTTCGTTTCAGAAGGACTTTATTAACCCCCTGGAGCTGTATGGATTACTTTTATGATGGATGGATGCGCTTTTTTTTGGCTTTATAACTCCAATTGTGTTTGACTGAAAGAAGAAAGTCATATACACCTAGGATGCCCTGAAGGTGAGTAAATTATGGGATAAAACTTGACAGTGTGTGTTGGGTTTCCCTATTCTCGCTTGAATAAAATATTAATTGTAATCAAAACAATAATTAAATGCATCTTTGTTAATGAATTAATTAATTAAGTAATTTAATATTTTAATTTGCTAATATTTGTATTGATATTTAACCTTTAAAAACATGGAGTAAGCTCAACTGTGTGCTGTGATTATTAATTTAACCACTGTAACAAACCTACAGTGCAAATTACCAACTAATGCTGGTGCGTACAGTATTACATTAATACAGTGTTAAAAATGACCTTTGGTTCAGTTTAGAAAAGCCCATTTATCCCTTACAATTGATTGAAATGTATTATATCTGCACAATATGGTGTTTTCAAACATCCAAAGAGTTGAGAAGTGATAGTAAATTGCTTCTTGCTGTATAAGTCATTCATAATGCTGAATAGTGTGTGGGCTTTTCAGGAAGCCCCTGTCCTCTATTTGAGCTGTTTTCTTCAACACGCCTGTGCAGAGTATTACAATTCACAGAATAATTACTCCCGCTGCCAACAGATATACCATCAACACGCACACACACACCAAGATTACTGTATTTAATGCTCATCAGGATGGTGTAAAGGCAATTTCTTTGCTTTGCTCTCATTATAAAGAAGCTCTTTTGTGGTTATATAGGACAGTGTTGCGTAATTATGGTCTACTTTCGCCTCTATTTTGTGTTGTAGCCAATTGGAGTTGAGGAAAAAAATCCTGTGTCAGACAGGCATGCAAATTGCTGATTAAAGCCACATTATAAGGAAATGCACAGAGACATAAATTATCTGCCTGTTATATCTATTAAATACAGCCGTTATTAATGTTCTTCAGATGCTCCACAAATTAGCCCTAATGTCTATTAAAGTTTGGCGGTATTGCTCATTTGTGTTATGTCATAAATTAGAAGCATGTTAAAGTAGCAGTCTCAGCATCCAAATAAATTCATCACTCATCTGTTGATAATCGATGCACTGTGTCATACAATCCCTCATTCTGACCAACTTTCATTGCTGTATGTGTCATGGTTTCTGGCAGGTCATTTATATAAAAGTTGTCAATGACAAGTAATGCTACTTTTTGTTATTAACAAAAAAAATGTTTCTGTCGAACAGAACAAGCAGTTTAATTGCATGCTGTCAGTGTTTACCAGCCTCCAGTTTCCTCTCAGGCTAAAAATAAATTGATCTAAGAATTATTCAGGAAAGTTGGCTATTGAATAACCTCAAGTCTTATTACCTAAAGCACAAGAGAAGACTTTCTTTCAGAAACGTTCCCCTAGTGGCCGATAAAATGCTTGGAAAAACTCATAGAATCATAGAAAATGTACATAGCAGTGCATTAATAGCAACACATTAGCATCGACATCGACATTTTTCTCATATTTGTATGTTTCTGGTTTTATATTTGGGACACCTAAGATAGTTACCTGAGCTGTCCCGACGACACCACCCTTCTTTAATCAGTAATCGACTTTCTCCATCTCTCCCAGATGTTTTGGTCTATTTCAATTAGACTGTGTTTGATTGCTTTTTTCATAGCAGACCGCGTCCAAGAGGATTACAATTAAACTTGTCAGTCAGGAGCCAAACAGCTTTGTTTACTGAGATTAACATTAGCCCTCTGTCTGAGGCCGAGCTAGACCAACCATTCTGAAACTGTGCTTGTGGGTGTCACAGAGGCTTAAATGGCATTAAGCAGGGTATCAGGCGAAAAGCTAGAGTGAGAGAAATGAACCTGACAAGTGCCCAAGTGTAAGGTATTAGTAACATGCTCTGAATAGTTCTCTCTTTTACACAAGCACACAACCCCGCATACTTAAAACAGCTGTTCTTATGACTCAAACCGACATGCAGCGCTTGACAGCTGGGTTGCTAGGAGAACGAGCGCTGTGTGTTCATTGGAAAACATACGGTAACACTTTAGTTTATGGTCCAATTCTCACTATTAGCTTATTAGCATGCATATTACTAGGATATTGGCTGTTTATTAGTCCTTATAAAGCACATATTAATGCCTTATTCTGCATGACCATATTCTACATCGCATAATCCTACCCAATACCTAAACTTAACAACTACCTTACTAACTATTAATAAGCAGTAATTAGGAATTTATTGAGGCAAAAGTCGTAGTTAATAGTTAAAGGGGACCTATTATGGCCCTTTTTACAAGATGTAATATAAGTGTCTGTGAAGTTTCAGCTCAAAATACCCCACAGATCATTTATTATAGCTTGACAAATTTGCCCGTATTTGGGTGTGAGCAAAAACACGCCGTTTTTATGTGTGTCCCTTTAAATGCAAATGAGCTGCTGCTCCCGGCCCCCTTTCCAGAAGAGGGCGGAGCTTTAACAGCTCGCGCTTCGGTCGCTCAACAACAACAAAGCTGGAGAATCTCACGCAGCCAAAATGAGGATTGTCAGTAACGGTGTTCAGCCTTACATTGTTCAAACCGGAGTCGACACTGATGGAGAGACTCAGGAAGAAGTTACAACTTTTAGGACGTTTCTGAATGGTTAGTGGATAAATTTATGTAGTTGCTGTGGAGTTGATTCAACTCATCCACTAGCATGTGCCATCATGTTAATCTTCTGTGCAAATCCAGCGTTGAATTGACCCTCGTTTGTGAAGCAGTCCGGCGTAAAATGACGGCATGACAACAACACTCTACTACAACAACTCTTCCTCTTCTCTAAAGCAGCCCAACATGGCCTCACTCCCTTTGTTGTGTGTTCTCGGGGGCGGGGTTTATGTAAATCATAGGGTTTGTGATGTCATTAACCTGGGAAGAAGCTCGTTGTAGTCCCTACCAGCCATTTGTTGTAGTCCTTAAAAAGAAAATATCTCCTTTGCATTGAACTTTGCAGATGTTGTTTATGCTCAAACAGCAACATTACACACTAACTAAAGTTAAAAAAGTGAAATCATAATCAACCACCCCTTTAATAGTGAGAATTGGACCCTAAACTAAAGTGTGACCAAAAATACTTATATTTAGATGATTTTGGAATGTAAAGAAATCTATCAATTGTATAACTTCTCGGCAAAAAGAGAAGCATGTTGTCTGAATCTAGTGTGTCGAGACCTAAAAATGGGTCACGGGGCTGTTCCCAAAATAATGCTGAGTTCAAATGGTAAAGGTCAACAAACTATACAATTTATGCATAGTTAAAATAACAAAATAAACTGACATAATGCAAATTGCAAGTTCAAAGTGCAAATTGTTTACTTGATATTATGGCCAATATTAATACAATATTTGGCCCAGTGTTTGCCATGTTTTAGACTTGTTAAATCAGACATCTGCTGTTGTTTATGGGTCAATGACGCGACCGGTCATTTTTTTTTTTTTTTTTTTTTTGGTCCAAAGGCCTTAATGATGATAAAAAACAAAGACATGACATCCAAAGTATGTAAGGTAATACAACTAGATCTCTTTTATTGTATCCAAAAGGTTTTAATTATATCTTGCTACATATAAAGGTATTTTAAAGATTTTTAAGTGTCAAAAGGTCATTCGGTTTAACCGTCCAAAGGCCAATACAGCCATTTCATTTGTGATTAAAATATCTTAAAATGTAATAAATGTATATATTTTATATTCTGGCATGATTTTATAACATCATATATCAACATAGTGCAAAATGGTATTAAAATTATGTGTAGAAGTCGTTGCTTTGTTCAATGAATTTCATTGATGTCATTCGGAGTAACCAATATAAAGGGACCATTTTGGATCAAGTCATGTGATCAATATCATGTGACAGGATGTGACATAATTTATACACCTGCAAAAGACCACATGGTCATGAAGCAAAGTAACTAACTCTCTTTTAACTATTTGAAAAATTCATGTTTTCACTTGCTCATACGCATGTCCCGAAACATCAGGTCATTCGGTACAACCGCTATAAAACATGGAAAATGTTGTAATATTTTAAAAACTTGTACTAAATATAAAATGTTTGATTGTCCTTTTGCTAGCTAGCTATATATCAGCCTGTTAGCATTGTTTGAAAATATCGTCATTCGGTATAACCAAGAGTGTCATTTGGTAAAACTGAAATTTTGGTTAAACTGAATGACTTTTTTGGTGACAAATTTTGTCCATCTTGTAAAAACTGACAAAAGCAGTGTTAATTGATTATAAAAACCACATAATCTCATTGTTAACACTTAATAAAACTTCAAAATTAATTATATCTCATGTTTTTACACTTTTAAAAACTGTATTCGTCAATGACCCACATACAAAAATTTTAGTATAACCTCCTATTCAGCCAATGTCATGTTAATAAATACATTTCACTTTTGATTTTAAGGACATTTTTGTATGAGGGTTGCACCAATAATAACATTCTGGCTGATAAGTCAGTTATTTTCATGTTATGACATGTATTTTCTTTTTACTATTTTGTCTAAATAAATAATAATCATAAAAACGAAACCTATAATTCAACCATTTTAAATTGGTACTAAAGAATTTAGACATCACATTATAATGTACATTATGACAAATGGAGATTCATTATGAGATTTGCTATAGATTACATTTAACATTAGTATTACAGTAATTTTAAAGATTAACTTTAGTCACCATTAGATGACAAAGGTGATCTAAATGTAAAAATAAAAGAAAAGGAGCATGAACAATGAAATATATCCAATTTCAGTCATTACACGACAATCTAATATTGACATGTAAACAACAAGGCACCACTATATTGTGCATCCCTATAAGAGTTTTGGTTCTGTATTTATATCTAGTATAAATTCTGAGTTCTGAAACAAAACAACAGCTTTAAACCAACATATATCTTGTTCCCCGCTCTTCCTGTCAGTGCTGTCTTTTTGTCAGACTGTTCGCTGTTTCAACAACTGAACGCAAGAAAAGATTTCATTTGCGTGCACAAAGCGAAACTCATGAAAAGATGTCAGCCCACCAGAATGCGTTTCTTGTTTGTTTACAGCCGACAGCAGATCTCCTTCAAAGCATCTTAGTTTACCTGCACTTTTATGTGAAGCTACCTGGCACAAATAACTGGCGTGAAGAAACTCCATTCCTCATTTAAAGTGAAATACTGAATAAGGTCACCGCTGCGTCCATTAGTGCTTGTCTTTTTCTCACGGCTCATATGTAGAGGTGGCCCCTTTTTTAGAGCCCGGTCTCCAGCTCGCCAGCAGTAATTTATTGTCATGGGTATAAATAGGATGGCAGGATTGTTGAGGCAGGTGGTCTAATCTGCAAACTCAGCTCACTTATCCCGCTGCGCTGCAGAGGTTGCCGGGAGTCTCTGTGACTCCAGCGAAAGCTGGGAAAAGTAGACCACAGGAAGGGGGCCATTCTAGCTTGCTGACTGTGTCATGAGCTTTCTGAAAAATAGTCTGCGTGAGTACTGAGTGAGTTTGTGTGTAATTATTCAGTCGCAAGGAATGTCTGTTAAGTCCCTGAAGGTGAAGTTGTTTTTCATTCTTCGCTTAAAAAAATTCAAAACACCTTTGCAGAGATATGCTGTTACAAACATCCCGATGCGCTTTCCTCTCAATACAGATGTCCCGATTCGATTCCGATTCACAAGATCTTAAGTCGATTCAATTCTGATTCCGATTCTCAATTCAATTAATTAAATTAAGTTATTCAATTTTCACTGGCCCCACCACCAAAAATTATAATAAATGAATGAAATAGTTATTGTTTTTATTGTTTTTGACCCATGTATCCTTTGTGTCCGATAGCACAAATAAGTAAATACAATAGAACAAAGATGCAAATGAAATAATCAGTTCTTTTCAGGTAGATCTAACAGTAGTTTTCAGGTACAGAAACTGAATAAAGTATCAAAGTATAAAGTATGCGGTACCAAATGTAAAATAACACTGCATATAATCTTCACTGTACAATTTAAATAAAGGTTCATCCTTATTAAAGTTACAAAAAAGTTATTCAGTGAGTGATTTCTTTGTCATTTGTAGTTTAATTAACATTAAAAATACAGACAGCAGCAGGAATATTAGGCTGCTGTCACTTTAAGAGCTGCACTGATCCAATATACTGATACACATGTTGTCTTTCTACTGTTTACATTCACTTAAGACGTAACCGACTGTTTACCGATGCAGGTTCTCTAATGCAGGTATTTTGGAAGAGAATGAAATTGAAAGATAATTCATTTTATTATTTGTATGCTGTCTGAGACGCACAGATTTCTATGCGCGCTTCGGATGTTTGCGCACACAAATCTTCTCACACAGTGCGCGAGTTCTCTCTTTTTGTGCTTAAATTGGCAAGGCTTGAAAACGCATGCAAATGATAAACTTTCGTGATCACGCAGCGCTGGCCTGATCGGGACACTGAGAGTTCCTTCAATTGTCCGTAATGTTTCCGCCATGTTTTTGAATTATGAATTATCCGCCATGTTAAGCACTGAATGAATGACAGGGTAAATAAGAGGATGACATCTAGTGGAGAAGACTGGTAATAAGAATAACATCAATCAGATATTATGTTCAGTGTTTGCGGAAAAAAATTTGGAAAAAAAGATTGATTCGTGGCTTTTGAGAATCGATATCGAATCTATAGTCGACTCGCATCTGACCTCAACAAACTGAACAGAAGAAATGAACTAAAATCTGCCAGTAACCAATATGGCACAGATATATTGTGTTTCTCTAGATTTTATTGATCAAGAATTGGTTGGGTTGTGGAAATTGGACGTCCCAAACCAGCACCTGGGTAGAATAATGTTGTCTTTTTTGTTGCCTTGTAAAGGGTATTCACAGCGACGTAGCTGAAGTCTTTCATTATAAGTGAGTGTTGATGACTGAGCAACATCTTCACATGTGCCTGAGTCTCCACCCACTCACTGTGCCAGTGTTTCTGAATGAGGGTGGCCGGCCCTTCCCAGCAGCACTCTGGCTGCTAATCACGGTGGAAGCTGCCTGTGCAATGCCAGCAGCAAAGCGAGGGCCAGAAGAGCATCACAGACTACAGAGGAGTTGTTTATCTTGGGAGGCAGGCGCTCTCTCCATCATCCTGCCAATAAAGACAGTACAGTCCAGCACGTTCCTCAGCAAGATAAGGTGCCTGGACACTGCCGGCCCTGACAGCCTACAGCTTATACAGGACTAGAGATGAAATGGTTAGCGGTTTGATGATAAACCACAATATAATTCTCAATGGTTAGTATTTCCATTTCATATGTGAGTTATCATTAAAACCGCATTTTATTACTGTGATTTAATGTAAATACTATCCAGCATTAAAGTCACCATGAAATCAAATTTGACAATTCTTATTTGAATATTGCAGTGTTTATTATAAATGATTAATTGGTGGACATCATCATTATTGTTTTAAATTCATGTCTCGTAATCTTGAAGCAGAATAACTTCCCCTCCCTCTTGCAGCAACATCTCTGATGATGAGGGCGGGGCAACCTGTCACTCACATGAGATCCACCAATAGCAAACCACAACCATCCAACCAATTCCCCATGGACAAAATCAAGCCCCGCCCTACATTTTGTCTTGTTCAGCAAGCTGCTACGCTCAGATATACATCACAATAGGGAATAAAAGACTTTCGCAACTTACGTTTCATGCCAACATTACGCAAAGTTAGTAACAGTCTTAAGCCCCGGGTATACTGCAGTTGCGTCCGCGCATCTTTTAAAGTATACTAAACCACGGATGCACGCGGATGACCGAGTTCGACACATGCGCAGTACAATTTTTTTCTATACTCTTACCAGAGTATAGAAAAAACGGGTGTCATCAAACGGGTGTCATCAACGGGACATTCGCTGGGCAGGATCGGAGAAGAAAAATAGTGCATCCACCATTGCAACATAGTTCAGAAGATACACCAAGAGAACAGGAATCAAAAACGATGGAGAAGGCATGCTTCTGAGTTTACTCGTCTTGTTTTTGAATCGCTCTTTACACACTCTTCTTCGACGACTGCACATTGTGCTCAGTACTGTGCGTATTGCCACCTAGTGGACTCTTCTGTCCTGCTTGCACATGCGCTGTTGCACGCGCACCGTCCGCACGGTCTCGAAATTTGGGCTGCACGCGGACGGGGTGTGCGGCCCGACGGTGCACGAACGCGGACGGCCGAAGTATACCCGGGCTTTACACATCCAGCGTAGTTTTTGTTGTGCGTGAAAACATGGCGGGAACGGTGAGGATTTATGAGAAATTATCTTCAGAAAAGTACTATTCATAAAAGTGGTGCTGCGCCACCTACTGTCAGAGAGTAGATTTTCAGAGAGTAACATTTTCATTCAGCTTGTCTGCCTTTTTTTTTTTTTTTTTTTTTTCAGACCAATGCGAAAAATCTGACCGAATATTTATGCGCTGTTGTAAACTTTAACTGGCTAATGTGCATTCAAAAAAATCTCAACATTTCGGATAACAATTGGGGGGGGGGGGGTTATATAAAACTTTTTTTGTCAAAACTTTGTTTGAACATGTAGTGCATTTTAGTAAACTAGAAGCTAAACTTTGTAAACAAACTTTGATGTTGGCTTGAGAAAGCCTAAATGGGCAGCCTGAGTCAAAAGAGCCAAAGCACACAAAAAAACAAATAAATTAGGTTTAAATAGCATTTCAATATATTGGTTTTCTCAAGCCAACATAATAACGCGTTATATTGTAAGTCATGCAATCAACCTTTTTGTTCATTTAAATTCCGGCCATCATTGTTAATGTTATTATTTTAATGTTTATGTAAACAAAAAGTGCATAGTTCTGCTAATTGTATTTATTGTTTGTTGGTTTTCAATATAAAACTTGGTGAAATGATTTCACTGTTTGTATCAGTAGTTTTTGAACATTTCCAGCACATTTTGATCATTTTGGGTTACTATAATCGTGTTATATACCGTTTCTCATCTCTAGGCGGGACACAAGGAAGCTGCAGCCGAAAGAATCTGAGGTGTTCAATCTTTTGCTATTGTATTTTTCCACCTAGTTATGCTAATGTTTACATCTGGGGAAGAAACGCTTATTCGCTACATATTGCGATTGGATAATGTGATTTATTTCAGTCCCTTGAAGAAAGCGAGAGTCCATGTCTGTGGGTTTGGTCTCACTAAATGTGAATGTTTTGTTATATTTTCTTACAGCAAATTTTTTTTGGAACGGTTGTGCTTTTTGTGTCTTGGACAGTGATTTGGCTCTGTGTTAGCCCAACCATGACAGTCCCCTTAAGGCACAGACATCCAGAAAATATCTGGGTCAGCCAGACTGTCTTCATGAATAAAAAGAGAGGTATTATTTTATTATACTGAGGTGTGAGTATGAATAATGTGCAGATCCTTGAAAAGACAGGGGATTTCTTTAGTTCCCAATCATTTTTTTCTTTCACTGTTCAGATCTCGTTATCACTCTTCGCTTTTGGTCGGCGGGGGGATTGGGAACATTTTTATGTAGGATATGAGGCAGTTTTCTCCATCAGGAGATGATCCTTGTTTAAGAGTTCTCCAGAGCACAGTTGGAAGATTTGGTGTCTTTGTCTGTTGATCTTGTGTTGATCTGTTGTCTTGGCTTTTTAAGTAGCAGAAGATCCAAATATTATGATACTGAAGATGGAGTAGCCACTTTCTTTATCTGACATCACATGGCCGTCTTCAAGGAAGAATTGGGTTCTGTGAAGAAGAAAAAAAAAAAAAAAAAAAATATATATATATATATTTTTTTTTTTTTATAATAATTATAATAAAAGTTACACTCTTGCAAAATTACTGCTTCATTCTAGTCAGAAATTATGAGATAATCACTTTATTTTTTCTGTTCTGTTCTATTCTATTTTTCTGTTGACTGATAAGATACAAAAAAGATAGAAAGTAACTTTTTTCCAATTAATATTTTGCACATATTTTTAATATTTTACTTTTTACAGTATATATGGCTTGTTATATGTGAAAATACAAAATTGCCTTATTTTAGAATGAAGGTCCCTTGCAAAAAGGTCATCAAGTTTGGGGATGATAGCACTGCATCATATTACCATAACTGTGGTGATCAGCATCTCACTAAACGGAAAAATCGTTTATGACCACTTGGCAGTCGTGATGAATCCCAGAGTTCCAGTGAGCAAGAGTGTTTTGGCATTGGATTCTAAGTAGGGATGCACCGATCACGCTTTTTAATGGTCGATTCCGATTTTTTTTTTTACAAGCAAATGGGCCTATTCCGATACTGGTTGCCTTTTTTTTTTTCTTTGTTTAAAGGGTTAGTTCACCCAACAATTAAAATTCTGTCATTAATTACTCTTCCTCATGTCGTTCCAAACCCGTAAGACTTTAGGAACACAAATGAAGAGAGCTTTCTGTCCCTCCATTGCAGTGTTAATTTTGACAGCAAATTTTGATTTAGTTTTAGTCATAGTCTTTTGACTAAAATGCCATTTAGATTGTCATATTTTAGTCATCGGAAAATGTTTTAGTCTAGTTGTAGTTGACTAAATATCATAAGATGTAGTCGACTAAAATCTAATTTAGTTAAATTGTAATGCATTAAGTAAGCATTTCTCTAACAATACACATATCCAATACACTGATATAGCCTACATCTGATATTCTCCAAATTTTTTATGTTCACTTAAGACAATCAACTGTACTTTACTCGCCAAAGAGGACGGTTTTTGACCGTTCAAGTGCAAAAAGACACGAAAGAGAGCTCAATTTAGGACTTGTCAGGGACTGACACACTTATCATTGAGGTACTATTATAGTTTTTGTTTAAAATTTTGATTAGATTTTATTTTTAGTTTTTCTGCTTTCATTGTAATTTTAGTTAAAAATTTAAGTTTTAGTTAAAGGTTTATGTCTTTTAGTTTTTTTGTCTATATAGTTTTTTTATTTTTTATTTCTGTTTTAGTTATTTTAGTACATCAGGTTAAGCTAAAGCTTGGAAACTACACTGAAAAAAAAAGTGTGTTGAATTTACATGATTTAATAGTGTACATCGGTCCCACATTAATCAAATGTGGTTATACAAAAAGTTATACAAATATAATTTGTTAATGTAACTTCAACATGATGAAATTAAGTAATTTTTAAGTGACCCAATTAAGTAGTCTCAAAGTGAATTTTGTAAGGTTCACCGCCCATTTTCAGTTAATGGAACAAAATTCATTCATGTAATCCCAACACAAACGGATTAAGTAAACTTCAATACTAGATCTATTTACATGGATTAAACACGATGAAATTAAGTTAGGACAAAATTTGTAGGAATTGTGTTGCTTTAGCTCATTTTAATTAAGTAATTTGAACAAGCAGCATAAATAATTTTTTTCAGTGTAGATGAAATAAAATAAGTTTACTTTTTTTATATATTTATTTTTTTATTTCAGTTAATGTTTATTTCAAGTAATGAAGATTTTTTTATGGTTTTAGGTTTAGTTAACTATAATAACCCTTATACAAAATAACAATAATGACCAGGTAAAAATAATTATAAACCATCCCGAAATACACCGTGACTCTTATTCTGAAATGTCTGCAGTCTGCACTGTAGCAGGCTGTTCATTTAAGTTCAGACGAGGGAGATAAAATATGCATTCTTACAACCGTCTAAAACATATGACCATATAAACATTGTGTAGTAAACATTGTCATAATTAATCAACATTAGCTTATAAGCAATCGCTTGGCATAAATGTGCGCTATTCACTCATTGGGAAGCAGTCTGAAAAGCCTGCGCGAACCTGTAGAGCGCGCAACAGCGCCGCGGTTAGATCAGCACGTTACACTTCAAATGTGCGCGTCTTCCACACAGGACAGCAGTCCTGACTGGATATGTTCCCAAATCGTCCCTCTCTATCATATTCGTCTCGTTTTTATTCGTTGACGAAAATTCATAGTTTTAGTCATTCAAAACGCATTTTTATTTAGTCATCGTCTTGTTTTCGTCCATGAAAAAACAAAATTGCTCCATTGACAGCTACGTAACCGACACTTTGGCGCTTCAAAACGTTCATAAAGAGATCGTAAAACTAATCCATATGAATTGAGCAGTTTAGTCAAAATTTTCTGAAGAGACATAATCGCTTTATATGATGAATAGATTGAATTTTATGCTTTTGGAACAGACTCGGATCTTTGAGTCTTGTTCAGCAAAATTAACTTCTGTTTTCTTTTTAAGTAATTTCATTCACTTCAGCAGAATATAATTGAAATGTTATATGTTAATAACCAAATTCCCCAACACATTTAGAATAAGAAAAAACTATAATGCAGCCAATGCCAAATTATGAGAAACAGGAATGATTATTTCATTGCTTAGATGGTTCTTCAGGTAACACAGTCTGTTAGATCACCTCACCTCCCGATCCGAATCGCTCGTTCTTTTGTAACGTCACATCCCCATAAACTGAATCTATGCAGTCTGTACCCGAAACCAAAATGATTAGTCACGTCTCGAGTCTTCGGGTCTGCGCGGTCAACACAAAATGAACGAATCACTCTCTGAGACAACTCGTTGTTCCCAAGTCATATTAAAGATTCATTCAAATTCAACAAATCATTCATGATCGACCCATCACTAAAATACAGTCAGTTCCCTTCAGAGACACATTCATATAAACCCACACCCACAATTCAATATTTATGTTTTTCTTCCAATATTTCCAACATTGTGAACGGTGAGCTTGCTGATGCTGGTACAGTATTCTCTGTGCTCTCCTCCCTTGTTTACGTCCGTATTCAGCGTGTTCCATCTCTGGCCTGTGTTAAAGTGGTGATTGATTATGATTTCGCTTTTTTAACTTTAGTCAGTGTGTAATGTTGCTGTTTGAGCATAAACAACATCTGCAAAGTTACGACGCTCAAAGTTCAATGCAAAGGGAGATATTTTCTTTTACAGAAATTGCTTTTTAAGGACTACAACAAACGGCTGGTAGGGACTACAACGAGCTTCTTCCTGGGTTGGTGACATCACTAACCCTAAAATTTACATAAACCCCGCCCCCAAGAACACACAACAAAGGGGGCGGGGCCATGTTGGGCTGCTTTAGAGAAGAGGAAGAGTTGTTGTTGACATGCCGTCATTTTACGCCGGACTGCTTCACAAACGAGGGTTAATTCAACGCTGAATTTGCACAAAAGATTAACATGACGGCACATGCTAGTGGATGAGTTGAATCAACTCCACAGCAACTACATAAATTTATCCACTAACCGTTCAGAAACGTCCAGTTTCATTCTAAAAGTTGTAACTTCTTCCTGAGTCTCTCCATCAGTGTCGACTCCGGTTTGAACAATGTAAGACTGAACACCGTCGTCATTTTGGCTGCGTGAGATTCTCCAGCTTTGTTGTTGTTGAGCAACCGAAGCGCGAGCTGTTAAAGCTCCGCCCTCTTCTGTAAAGGGGGCCGGGAGCAGCAGCTCATTTGCATTTAAAGGGACACACACAAAAACGGTGTGTTTTTGCTTACACCCAAATAGCTATAATAAATGATCTGTGGGGTACTTTGAGCTGAAACTTCACAGACACATTCTGGGGACACCAGAGACTTGTATTACATCTTGTAAAAGGGGTATTATAGGTCCCCTTTAATGTCCCGTTTACAGATTTAGTAATATTTCCACACTATTGACATTTTGGGAAATGATTGCAGTGAAGTCAGAGATCAGCCAAAAAAAGTGCATCTCTAATCCTCTCTAAATTAAACAACTACAGCAGTTAATCTGAGACATTTGTTGTCCCGTCCTGCTGAAGTTTGTTTTATTCATATTTATTTTTTAATACCAATAAGACATGACAAAAGCTAACAGTGCTGGCTCATGCATCGAGTGGGACTGCTTTCATTTTCGGTTTTTATTTATTGCTTATTTTTCACTTGAGTGTTTTTTCCCACAGGAAATTAACTTAGTCGCAGTGTTATGGGACAATAGTGGGCAGAAATCGCTGATCCAATTGCACTACCCAGGGACCAGCAGAGCCATTTTTCTTCGGCAGGTCATTTAATGGCTCATGGTGATGCAGGGGGTTGAAACCCAACAGTCAATTGGATCAGACAGAGATCAGCGGTGTGCTCAGTGCCATGTCCAATGTGTTAGGGGTCTCCTCAGCAAAATGAAGGGCTCTTCAATCTGTCAGCTGAAGATACCATACCTAGCGTCCCATACCGGAATCATCCATTGTGCACAAGAGAATAGATGCACTTGGTCCAGACCAGCATGTATTGCTCCAGGCAGCATAATCTATATACATTCATAAAAAAAGCCAATTTAGTAGCAGACAGGAAATGAATCATGTTCAAAGTTTACTCTGTGAACATATTTTCAAAGGATGCCCAAGCTCTTTCTGTGACCTTCCTAAAGTTAGGCGGCTTGTAGCACCTGCTGTCTGGCTTCAGATTCCTCAGGGAATGTCAACACAGCTGGAGGGATATAAATTGCCATGGAGGTTATTGTTCTAGCGGTATTTAACCTGCAAAAAGCTTCAGATTTCAGGCAACTTACATCTTTTAGCAGGGTTATTGTTATGCCCTAGACATTCAGGCTATTGGGGAATATTTGATTTCATTTATTGCACTGCTATTTCAGGTAATAATTTCAGTGTTGCCATGGCACCTCGCTGGGAACGGGGCCATCGTGAATGCACATCGTGAATGTTTCCTTTTTACTGGGGCGAAAGCCATAATTCATGTTTTTCACAGAGCGAAGGAGCCAAACGAATAATAAACGGAAGGAGCGCGCAATGTAATTTCCCTCTTCCCCTCATCTGGCCGGCAGAGGTTTAGATGGACCGACTAACAGGTTGAAGCGTAACCTCGGTGTCAGCAGCCTTCGACGGCCATTTACATTCGTGGGCACGTCACCCAGGATGAAGTTAATGACCTTAGGTGCCGCAATCAGCCTTGATGATGGTGCCTTGCAATATGAAGGAATTGGTATTCACAGTGTCCGCCGAAAACAATGAATTATTAATGCCGAGATTCAAGCAAACGCTCTGCTCTCTGAAGACACAGGAAGGACGGCTATGGGGTAAATGGTGGCTAGATAACAGAATATAGAGGTGGCATGAAACCGGTCAGGGGTGAGAACTTCAGCATGCTGGGAATTTGATTCACAGTTAGCCCACCTACGTTTTGGTGGTTCGTTAGAGATTCTGCATTGCATCAAAGGTAAGTTTAGTACAATTTGAGTGACACAAGTTTATTTTTCTAGCCGCTCTTAAAGTTCAGCATGCATTAATTGGATCTGATGGTGCGTTTGATTGATTCCTCCACACTGAAGTCTACCCGGTGCGGTTTTTAAGTTTGTTTTCTTGTCCAACTTCAATTGAGATGTATTTATTTTCTTTGTTGAAGTTAAACTGTTGCCAGATTCTCAACCTGCCAAAATCCGAGGATGAGCCATCAGAGACAGCTGTGAATGATTTCTCCATATTGGCACATTTTCCTCTCCAACATGTGGCCAGTGCAGTTAAACGAAGCACCTTTGGCCTTCTGCCTGGGAATTCATAACAACTTTACATCCAGAGGAAGCTGAACATTTTAGTGCCAGCCCTCATATTGTTTAGTGGCCGAAACTTTTATTCAGCAATGGCGCATTAAATTGATCAAAAGTTACAGAAAAACATATATAATGTTACAAAAGATTTCTGTTTCAAAGAAATACTGTTCTAAATGTATCACAACAATATTTAGCTGTTTTCAACATTGATAATAATAAGAAATGTTTCTTGAGCAGCAAATCATCATGATAATGAAACTTCAGCTTTGCCATCACAGGAAAAAATTACATTTTAAAATATATTAACATAGAAAAGTGATTTTAAATTGTCATAATATTTCACAGTATTATTGTTTTACTGTGTTTTTGATCGAATAAATTAAGCCTTCATGAGCATAAGAGAAAAAATCTTGCCAACCCCAAACTTTCGAATGGTGGTGCATGTTGTCTACACTGGCTATGTTTACATGCACCAGTTTTCGTCAATACGAATGAATTGAATCCGATTGCAGATCTGTTTACATGTTCTCTAAACTTTGTAATCTGATTCAAATATCCGTTTATATGTGTTTTATATGCATTTCGATTAAAACTTTTGCGCACGCACTCTGCACTTTTTTTATGGAAAAAGCTTATCTGACGCGACGCCAGTTCCGTTTTTTCGTAAGTTGAATACAGAAGGCAGTCTGGCGGAAGCTAGATATTTTACTTCATAACTTGTTAAATATAGTTTTTTTTTTTGTTGTTTTTTTTTTTTTACACAAATGCATCGCTTCACTTCAGAATGTGTGGAGTACGTTTATGATGAATGGATGCATGCAGTTTTTTCAGCTCATACTCGTTGGTATCACTCACTCCCATTATAAAGCTCGGATGCGTCAGGATATTTATTAATATATCTCTGATTGTGTTCATCAGGAAGAAGAAAGTCATATACACCTAGGATGGCTTGAGGGTGAGTAAAGCTTAGGCTAATTTTCATTTCAAAGTGAACTAATCCTTTAATCTTTAGCAAATCTCTAAATGATATTCATTTTCATACTGTGCATTATAATATGATGCCTTGTAACTAAATTATGTATACAACAGTATTTTAATATCAACGATATATCAGTTATCAGATATTACATGAATAAAATTTCTAGAATAATATTTTAATATTAGTGCATCCCTCATTTCCAGTTCTTTCTTCCATATTGTCTTTTAATCTCTACTTGACCTTCCGAACAGATGAAAACTGAACAGATGCCCTGGCTAGTTTTGTAGGCCAGGGGATAATTGATTTGCTAGTTACCCACCATCAAGTGCTAATGTTTCCTAAAATGGCTTTTATAGAGCAGTGTCCTGTGTGGCGCGGCCTTTAGGTGAAGCATGTCACGGCACAAGCACTATTACTCAGGAAGTCAGATATCATCAACACATCTGGAGTCCCACAGAGCTGCAGGCTGGATTCAATTGACCACGGTTCAAAGGAAGATAAAGGCTAATACAGAGGCCATTTACTGTCCGAAGTGACAGTGCTGGTGATTTGACCAATGTTGTGGTTTGAATGTATAGAATTGCTTTGGATAAAGCTTATTTAAATATATTTAAAAATCCATGTGGATGGCAGGACCCAAGGTTTCCCAGCAGAACATTGCCCAAAGCATCACACTGCCTCCGCCGGCTTGCCTTCTTCCCATAGTGCATCCTGGTGCCATGTGTTCCCCGGTTAAACGACGCACACACACCCAGCCATCCACGTGATGTAAAAGAAAACGTGATTCATCAGACCAGACCTTCTTCCATTGCTCCGTGGTCCAGTTCTGATGCTCACGTGTCCACTGTTGGCTCTTTCGGCGGTGGACAGGGGTCAGCATGGGCACCCTGACTGGTCTGCAGCTAGGCAGCCCCATACGTGTGTATTCTGACACCTTTCTATCAGAACCAGCACCTGCCTGATCAGTGTATATAAATGTATATAAATGCCCGTATTCTATTTTATTTCAATACATATTCACTAAAATACCAATTAGTTCTATTTATTTTGCGCTGCCATTACGCCTATACCATTATCTTTTATGAGTGCTATAATCTCAGGCGTCATATTACTGCAGGCAAAATATCTCCCACTCTACCATGAGCTTTATTTTCATGTGGCTCTTCAATCCTGTTTTGTAGTCTTGTTAATTGGCTAATATTTGTTCTTTTAATAGAAACTCCAAACAAAACCCATTTAACAGCACAAATGGTGTTGACTTTATGGTTGTGGCTGGACCTTGGATGCACACTGAACACGTCCTCCTCCTGAAGATTTTTATGTTAGTTGTTCTGGCTTGTATTCATCATCTTAAAAATAAAAAAACAGCAGGGAGCTTTTTTACTGACCCTGCTTGTAGTTGTTGTATATTGGCTAATAAACAAATCCTACTAAACATGGCTGGTTGTCTCAAGATGGCAGCCGCCACAGGAGGGTTCATGTCTCTTACGAGTCCACACTTTGGTGATAAATAGACTATTTGTAGTAGTTTGCTGTGATGTCTGCACCAGTTTATTCTTTGCAAAAAAGGGTGCTTGTGAGCATATTGTTGAATAAAGTCGTTATTTTTGTTTTGTTTTTGCGCACAAAAAGTATTCTCGTCGCTTCATAACATTAAGGTTGATCCACTGCAGTCACATGACTGTTTTAACGATGTCTTTAGTACCTTTCTGCACCTTGAAAGTGTTGATTATATTGCTGTCTATGGAGTCATATACCTCTCGGATTTCATCAAAAATATCTTAATTTGTGTTCTGAAGATGAACGAAGGTCTTACAGGTGTGGAACGACATGAGGGTGAGTAATTAATGACAGAAATTTCATTTTTGGGTGAACTAACCCTTTAAGTGCAGCATTTGGGACAAGGTGTAGCTTTTTCTAGGCCACTAAAATGACTGAAGTCTTCGTCATTATTTATGTGAGAGTGTGTCATTTTAAATATATTGTTCAAAATACCATTTATTTAAAGTTGGCATGAAACGGAAGTTGCGATAGTCTTCCCTATTGAACCAAAACAACGAGCTTATGCTGCGTTCACGCCATGTCTAACTGTAATTACGAGATGGAAACCCGTGACGTTTGTACCCAGAGCTGTTCACATGCTCAGACTCGGATTTATGTGTTTCTATATCAACACTATCAATGGCGAAATGAATCTGCAGCAGTCAGGTGGTACAACTAGAGCTCTGCAAGTTGTTTACGTTCATTATTAATGTGATATGTGCTTTGAGACATGAGGTGATTTAACACTGATTTTCATGACGCTTTTTCAGAATCCGCTGTGTGTGTGTTCATGTGTTTTGAAGGAGGCGTGGCTTAGGAGACGCTCTGAAGGGAGGGCGGGATCTCATGCTTTCAAAGCTAGCTTGCTATCAGTGTCGACTCCGGTTTGAACAATGTAAGGCTGAACACCGTTACTGACAATCCTCATTTTGGCTGCGTGAGATTCTCCAGCTTTGTTGTTGTTGAGCAACCGAAGCGCGAGCTGTTAAAGCTCCGCCCTCTTCTGGAAAGGGGGCCGGGAGCAGCAGCTCATTTGCATTTAAAGGGTTAGTTCACCCAAAAAGGTCCACACCCGTAAGACCTTCGTAAGACCTTCGTTCATCTTCAGAACACAAATTAAGATATTTTTGATAAGATCCGATGGCTCAGTGAGGCCTGTATCGCCAGTAAGATAATTAACACTTTCAATGCCCAGAAAGCTACTAAAGACATATTTAAAACAGTTCATGTGACTACAGTGGTTCAACTTTAATGTTATGAAACGACGAGAATACTTTTTGTGCGCCAAAAAAACAAAATAGTGACTTTATTCAACAATATCTAGTGATTGACGATTTCAAAACACCGCTTTATGAAGCTTCGAAGCTTTACGAATCTTTTGTTTCCAATCAGTGGTTTACTATTTGAATATATTTTAGAATGTAATTTATTTATGAGATGCAAAGCTGAAATTACATCATCTTCAGTGTCACATGATCCTTCAGAAATCATTCTAATATGATGATTTGCTGCTCAAGAAACATTTATTATTATTATTATCACTGTTTGGAATTGTGGAAATTGTGATTTTATAAATGTATACTTTTTTTTGCTTCATGCATTTTTAAAATATATAAATAATTGAATAATTAAATACATACATAATTGTTTGTTTTGCCATCAAAATTTTGTAATGTGTATTTAGTTTGCTTTTTATTTTTCTTCGGATCATATCTGCAAAACCCAATCTACATTTATTTGTGAATATTTTTAGACAGGGCTGCAGCATGTCAGTTCTTTATGTAGTTTAATGCAAACTTGAACAAGTTATGACAATAATAGACCCCGGTTTCTCACTTGAAAGCTGTATATTGGCTCTGAATTGTATAAGTGTGGTGCTCAGTGTTGTGTTGTTGAGATCAGGACTCTCTCTAGAGACATCTTCCATTCCACACAATTGGAAAGCACATTGCAGGTGATAATCGGCGCTCTAAACAATATTCTGATACGCCGCGTGCCCTTTCTGTCACTGCGCTGTGTTGTTTCTATGACAGTGACATATGAGGATAATAACTGCAGATAAAAAGGCCATTTTTGAGGCACTTCCACATCAGAGGCCAGGCCGCGGGTTGTTTCCTATGGTAACAAATGCTGCAGAGAATCGAGCGCCAATTCTGTTAAAATAATGCTCATCATTATAATGATTTGCTCCAGAGGCAAAGCACTTTTTGCCAATGTAGCGTTCAGTCAGAAATGCTTTTTTTTTTTTTTCAAACGCAATATAAAGAATTGCATCTCGTATACTTAACTACCTTGTTATGTTTGAATAGAGCCATTTTTTCAGAACATTAAACATCATATTGTCGAATGTTTTTGTTTATGAATTCAGCTGTTGGTTTGTTGATCTTCACGGCGGAGGTTGTAGCTGTGGATCTTGTGGTTGTTTTGAGCTGCTTGTCGTGTTGGAGATGAATGGTGTTAGATGGGCTGATTCGTAATCTCCTCATCTTCTGATGGTGGTCCGTTGGCGCTGTCTGATAAGGCCGTGCTCATCAGAGGAGGTCCACTGATCTGTGCCATCTGTGGCACGCTGCTCCTGCACCTTAATGCCAGTCTCAGGAAGAATAATGTTCGCAAAAATCACGTTGAAAAATCTGTTTGTATGACTGTCTGATATTTTGAAGAATGGAACAAATCAATTTTGAAGAATATCCTGGCCACTATTTTCATTTTCCATTCATGCATTTGACAGATGCTTTTATCCAAAGCGACTTACATTGCATTCAAGGTATACATTTTATCAGTTCATGCATTCCCTGGGAATCAAACACATGACCTTGGCGTTTGAGCCACAGGAATATTTTCAATATGTGACCCTGGACCACAAAACCAGTCATAAGGGTCAATTTTTAAAAATCTGGAATCTGAGGATGCAAAAAATTCAAAATATTGAGAATATCGCCTTTAAAGTTGCCCAAATGAAGTCCTTAGCAATACATATCCACTCACAAAAATACATTTTTGATATATTTACGGTAAGAAATTTACAAAATATCTTCATGGAACATGATCTTTACTTAATATCCTAATGATTTTTGGCATAAAAGAAAAATCGATAATTTTGACCCATACAATGTATTGTTGGCTATTGCTACAAATATACCCATGCGACTTATGACTGGTTTTGTGGTCCAGGGTCACATATAACAAAAGTATACAATGGCTTTCAAGCTGCAAACATGACAGAAAAGCACCATGAAGATGGTTCATGCGACTCGTGCACTTTATCCCAAGTCTTCTAAAGCCAAACAATAGCTCTGTGCAGGGAACAGATCGAAATTTAAGTCATAATTCAGCCGAATGCAACACGAAATCAACAGAATGTCTCTGCTTTTTTTTTTTGCAATACTGCATAATTCGCACTTTCACCATGAAAGAATCGCAAAAACTAAATAAATTATGGAAATGATCCCTTGATTAAAGTTGTAATGCATTATTTTCACAAGGAAACGGATGTCATGCATCGTTATGTCAGTGAGTGTCCTGTGTGAAACAAAGTGAAAACGAACATTTCTCACTTGCCGTTTCACATAAGTGCCAAAGACTGGGCAAAGCGGTTAAGAAACATGGATGAATGACCAAATAAGAAGTATTACATGCTTGATAGCACTAAAAAGAGTTAATAAAGCGCTGTATAATGTGAAAGAGAACTCAATTCGGTACTGACATACTGACCGATTTCAGACTGGCTGTGGATTTCTGTGCGTATGCTTGTGTCCTGTCAGCGTGTGAGTACTGAATTCTGTTCTCTTTCTAGGCTTATTGCACGTGATTGGTCAAATACACACAAAATTATTTCAAAATGTACATCTTGGTGATTATAACTTAAGTAAACAAACAGTTTTGGACGTGTGCCAGGATTGGATGCGCACATTAATTTGGATCTTAAAGTGATAGCAACAAAATTTACAACAACAATAGGAAAAAAAAACGCAATTAAAGAACTGTTTGTATCTGCATCTTTGTTGTGGGTTGCTTATGATTTTGGTCATATTGCCCACCCTAAGTGATAAATATATATAGATATATACTGTATAGATATGTATATAGATATATATGGCCATGTTATAAAAGAGAATTTGGTAAGAGACCAAAATAAACAATATTGATACATTTTGTTTGCCCTTTGTGTCATGTAAATGCAGTATCCTAATTTTTTAAAAAAATGAATTTTTTAATGCAAATGTCTGGGAATTTTGTATTTTATGCAGCTTTAAAGACACTTGTTATTTATTAATTTTTTGTTAAATGGAAAACAGCAGCTTGGTCATTCTTCAAAGTCTTCCTTTTTCATGTTCCAACAAGGAAGAAAGTAAATCAAACGGGTTTGGACCTACATGAGGGTGAGGAAATAATGACAGTTTTCATTTTTGGGTGAACCAATAATTAAAAAATGCCAAAATTCCACTGTAAACAATTAAGGCACTTCACTAATTTTAGCCTGCAGTTCTTTCTGATCCTTTTAGATGCTTGCAATTTGAAAGCCTTTTAATTCGTTCTTACACCATTGTAAGCCTATGCCATAAAACACAAATGCAAGCACCACTTATGAAACATTACTTCCAGCAACACTTTTTCTGAAAGGAATGTTTGAGAGAGGCTAAAAGCTTTCCTTTCTGCACATTACAGAGGAAAATTCATTGAAAAAGCTTCCAGTCTTACAGTAAAAGCCTCTAATGTCGGTTCTCTTCGGTTCTGAAGACCAAGCGGGCATTTGAGGTTTGGTCTTTATGGAGGACTTGGTACGTCTGGCCCACAATTTATGGTATCCTCTCAGACCATGAATAGTATGATAATTTGCCTCTCACTGTAGAGCACAGGAGATTTCTTCAGCACCCGAGCCAGGATTTCTACAGCACAGAGAGAAAGAACATTTAACAGACTTGGCCTAAAGTTCAACTTCTCTGCATTTTGTCTCTTAGTACTGCAAACAGGGTACATTCAGCTGAAGAAGATGGGAGCTGTCCAGAGGTTTTCAAATGATACATTTAAAAGATTATACTTTTATCTATGTGTTTCATGTGTATTGCGCTGGTTTGGTGAATTCTTGAACATTATATGGAGACGTTCCCTCGTTATACCCTGTCGCTCAGAATCTGATCTCAAATGAGCTGCATCGCTGGGAAAAATAAGACATCATTCTGTTTAGAGAACTAATCAGTTTTCGTGTTGCTAAAAATGGAGAGGAAAGAGTTTGTTTAACCGTAGCAGTGCATTATGCATCCTATTATGAAGAAGATGAGCTATTATCAGTGCATGAATCAGTCATTCAGAATGCCAACAATTATTATTTCCCGCATTATAAGCGCAGAGCTTATGATAAAATAATGCACAATACTCGTGAGCCGAAATTCAGGCACTGGAATAATTGATACTTCTCATCCGTGTGTCGGTTCAGTATCCCCACACACGATATCACAATACTATGCTGTATGTTAATAAATATCCTGACGCATCAGAGCTTTATAATGGCAGTGAACGGGAAACAACGGGTATGAAGCTCAAGAAAGTGCATCCATCCAAAGCAAAACGTACTCCACACGGCTCCAGGGGGTTAATAAAGGCCTTCTGAAGCGAAGCGATGCATTTGTGTACAAAAAAATATCCATATTTAACAAGTTATAAAGTAAAATATCTAGCTTCCACCAGACTGCGTTCTGTATTCAACTTACGAAGAAAGTGTAACGCCTCTTCGCATGTCCTACGCCTTCCCTATTCAACTTACGGAGAAAGCTTAACTGACGCGATGTCGTTATTATTATATACTATTATAAAGCTTAGATGCGTCAGGATGTTTATTAATATAACTCTGATTGTGTTCATCAGAAAGAAGAAGGTCATATACACCTAGGATGGCTCGAGTGTGAGTAAAGCTTGGGCTAATTTTCATTTGAAAGTGAACTAATCCTTCAAATAATATATCTAAAAAATGGCCTAGTTATTGTTTTCATTGTTTTTGACCCATGTCAAACTCATATAAATTTTAAATATTGTTAAAGAAAAGTAGACGGTAATAAAATAAAAACAAATAATCAAATTATGAGCAACAGCACAAATAAATACAATAGAACAAATATATAAATGAAATTATCAGTGCTTTTCAGGTAGGTCTAACAGTAGTTTTCAGGTACAGAAATTGAATAAAGTGATCAAATGTGAAATAACACCGCAATCTTCGCTGTATAAATTAAATGTAGATTAATCCTTATTAAAGTTACAAAAGTTATTCAGTCAGGAGCAGTGAGTGATTTTTTTTTTTTTTTTTCTTCTTTGTACTTGTTTGATTAACATTAGTGACAGACAGCAGCGGGTTTATTAGGCTACTGTCACTTTAAGAGCTGCACAGATCCAATATAATGATACACATGTTTTATTTCTCTACTGTTTACGATCACTTAAGACCGATTGTTTACTAGGATTCTCGCCAATACGAGCATTTTCACATAATTCTGTGTGAATCTGTCTGTTGAAGTGTAAAGAGAAGTGAAAGAGAACTAAATTCAGTATTTGCACGCCGTCTGTTGCGTGGCTTTATGTGAGCGCACTTCGGGTGTGTGTTGTGCACACAAAACTTCTCACACAGCATGTGAGTGCTGAATTGAGTTCTCTTTCGTGTCTTGTTTCGCTTGAATATTCAAATTGTCAAGGCTTAAAAACATGTGCAAATGATAAACTTTAGTGACAATGCAGCACTGACCCGATCATTTCCATCTACTGTCCCAAGCATCTTTCACGCCTGCAGATTTTGTCAGTTTATCCATCCATCCATCCGATGCAAAATGTCATTGGTGCAGAATCCTGCTGTCATTTGTGGGCACTTGTTATATCCAGTCAGAATGAATGAGTTTCAATTTAGCGAAAAATGCAATAGTTTAGCTGAATGTAGGCTGTTTTATCAACAGGTTGTGTTGGACAACAATGTGCTTGTTGTGTTATCTACCCGTTTAAAGTCCCCCGATGTTGCTACCTGCTGAACTGCCTACATACACAGTACTTCTGGGAATCATATAGGCTTGAAATACGCTAATGATGCGCCTTGGTTTTGAGACACAGTCATTGTCATAATGGGATCATTAGTGCTTCCATAACAAGAACCTGGACAAATCTGTAAGTACAAATCCCAGTGTCTGCTCTGCTGTAGATAGCATGTACAGTGATTTAATAGATTGTGTATTTATTGTTTTTCCCAGTTTTGTAGTACTGAAGGTGGGTCAAGACAAGAGGCATGTACATGTTATGCCTTATTGTTATGTTACATGTTATTTCTTGGCAATTCCAATCTCGTTGACTAAATATACCCTCATATGAGATGCATCCTCCGCTTGATAGGAGGGAAGATGATGTCTGTTTCATGCTGGCCAGTGCCATTACTGAATCATTTTCATTGGGCCACTGACTGAAATCTAACCTCGTATGAATTCAAATGCATTTTTAATGTCCATTTTGCCCAAATGCAGTCTTATATGCCTCATAAGTTCAAACACGTTGCTAACAGCCCTGCAAGCTACAGTCAAGTTTGAGGAATAGACATTATATAGTGGTGTTCATCATAAGGAAGGATTTTTTGCTAACGTTTTTCTGTCAGTTATGACGGCTGCGACCAATCACGTTCCTCTCCCTGCAGGCTCAACCTCAGACTGAAGACTGAACCATACTCGTTTGTTTTGGACACTTGACTACACTTGCTGCGTTTGAGCCACAAGATTAAATGCACACATTTGATACAGCACAGATAAAGATTGTGTAAGCAATTTTACGTAAACTGCCACTATACCGATGGGAATTAAACGTTTGTGCTTCTGTTCACTGATTATGATCACATTAACAATAAGATCTTACTCTGAGCAGTTAATCCATGCATACGTTTCATTTTTTCTGACCTCATAATCAAGACTTTTCTCTGGTGATGTATGCAGGACATTAAGGGGCCATTTATACGACACCATTTTCAACTAAAAAACTGAAAACTTTTAATGCGTTTTGGGCGTTCATTAACACGACAACTGCATTTTGTGGGTCTGAAATGGCAAGCTTTTGAAAAAGGGTTTCAAAGTGCAAGTTTTTGTCGTCATGCACATACATGTTACATGTTCAGTCTATAGGCGTAGTTTTTCTTTACAAAGTGACATCGCCATCTACTGGCCTAGCATGAATAATACAGCATTCTTAGTCGTTTTCGCAGATCCGTGTGAACGAGGATCATTTTGACAACGTTGTTGTCTGTATGCGAAAAACGCAAAGGAAAAACTTTCCCGTTTTTAGTACATCATTGTCATGTAAACGTACCATAAATTCACAGACTGGACAAAGATGTCATGCTAATTAATATGTGCACTCGCCACCAACTGGACAGTGGTGGTAATTACAGTTACTAGCTACAATAGATCACCCTCAGAGTAATCTGTCAAAATGATGGACGACGTTTAGATTTTTCTGTCACATTTTAGTACATAATCCAATTTTAATACATGTACATATTGAATAAAACATGCCTAAGTATTTTAAACTTGCATTTACCCTGTTTTGCAGTTGTATGTGTGCCCCAAACTGTTTAATTAGAGATCTGAGATGCATGATTTGTTTTGAGATTACATGGATTTGTTCTGTATGCAGGTCCTTGAATGGCCTTAAAATCTTAGATTTGATTTTTAAAACTCTGCAGATACCCAGTTGTATATATCAGGGGTTCCCAAACACATTCCTGGAGGCCCCCCAACACTGCATGTTTTCCATGTCTCCTTAATCAAACACACCTGATTCAAATCATCAGCTCATTAGTAGAGACGCCAAGACCTGAAATGGGTGTGTCAGACAAAGGAGACGTGCAAAATGTGCAGTGTTGGGTGGCCTCCAGGAACGTGGTTGGGAACCACTGGTATATATTATTTCATTTACACATTCATTTGCACGTTCTCATCTGCTTTATTCTCACATTCTTCTCACGTTTTTTGAGTTAAAATCTGTGTATTTAGGTCTGGCCGGCTAAAGACTCTGGGGCAATGGTGACTGGGAAAAATGTCAAGAGGTTAGAGTTCATTATTACCATGTTGAGGACAAAGGGTCAAAGAAGTGACAGGTGGCTCTTGGACATACTGCTATTTGAGGAAGACAAACTCGCTTCTGTACTGAAAACATTACATGAATTTCTGTCTAAAGAAAGGTTGTTTTTTGATTGTATTATTGACTGACTCTTGATTTCATAACATATGTTTCCAGAATGATGCTCTCTTTCTTAATCCGTGTATCAAAGCATTCACAAACCAAAGTGATGAAAGAGGGCACTCATGATTTCTGACATTTCAATTATAGATCTTAATGAAACCTAGATGTGTGATTACAGTTTTGAAACTGAAAAAGATTTTATGCATTTTATTTCATATTTTTAAAAAGTAAATGTAGAACAGTTCAACATTTACACTCACCAAGCTTTCAGCAAGTTACTCGCCAGCTGGTCATTAGCTTAACGAGGAACTGCAGATTCACAAAAATGTTCTTTGAAAAGAATTTAAGACATTTCTTAAGATAAATGCTAAGAAGTTTGTAAGAATATTCCTATGTACAATTCTTGAAAGGTTCTCTAATAAGAAAATTATAGGCTTTGGAGTTTCTGACTTTATGGCATTTCTTGCCAAAGACCCACTGATCAACTCAATAAAAACACACCATTATTTTGCTCTGCCTGCAGATTACTGTAATAATCATAATGGGCATGCACACTATTTTTGTCTCAAATAGCTTGACAGAAGTTCAGCACTTCCTAAGTTTTTTTTCCCCTTCTTTAAGAACAATCTGAAGAAACAAAATAAGAAAATTGGGAAAACAATATTGTGTTTCTGGGACTACAAAATATTCTTAACTTTATTAAAGGGGACCTATTATGCCCCTTTTCACAAGATATAATATAAGTCTCTGGTGTCCCCAGAATGTGTCTGTGAAGTTTCAGCTCAAAATACCCCACAGATCATTTATTATAGCTTGTCAAATTTGCCCCTATTTGGGTGTGAGCAAGAACAGACCATTCTTATGTGTGTCTCTTTAAATGCAAATGAGCTGCTGCTCCCGCCCCCTTTCCAGAAGAGGGCGGAGCTTTAACAGCTCGCACTTCGGTTGCTCAACAACAACAAAGCTGGAGAATCTCACGCAGCCAAAATGAGGATTGTCAGTAACGGTGTTCAGCCTTACATTGTTCAAACCGGAGTCGACACTGATGGAGAGACTCAGGAAGAAGTTACGACTTTTAGGATGTTTCTGAATGGTTAGTGGATAAATTTATGTAGTTGCTGTGGAGTTGATACAACTCATCGACTAGCATGTGCCGTCATGTTAATCTTTTGTGCAAAACCAGTATGGACGCCCACTATACATAGCGTACCTGTTTGTCAAACAGATCCATACACACCAGGCTAACGTTTATGAGTGCTATCAAATGCTGTGAATGGTCTAATATTTTTCTCAAAATATCGCTCGGCCAGAATCGCTCCTTTTTTAGCAATCGAGGGTCAACTTGCAGGCTATCCAAGCTAACGAGAGTCTAAATAGTGTTCTGTGCTCGTCTGTGCAGCCAACGACAGAACAGTTAGCATGCTTTGCTCGAACATTTGCCATGGCGTTAGAACTGGTACAACGTTTTCGCTTGCGAAAACAAAATGGCGGCTCTGTTGGTGGAAACGTGCAGATTAAGGGGCGGTAATCTTATAATAAGATCCCCTTCCTACGTCACTAGGGGAGCGAAATCTGAGCGGCTCGTTTTTTCACATGCTTGCAGAGAAAGGCTTGCCAAAACAAAGTTACTGGGTTGTCTTTTTTTTAAAAACGCTTTCTAGGTTGGTAGATGCACCAATTATAGCACTTAAACACGGAAAAAGTCAGATTTTCATGATATGTCCCCTTTGAATGGAAAGTAACACTTAAGAATAATTGTATTCTTAAGAAAGTTTTGTGAATCTGTCTCCAGATGTTTATCTAGGATGTTTAAAGTTTCTCCAGGACACCATGTGGCATCACATATTGTGGAATATTCTTCACTTTAAGCTACTGATGCAAAAATATGATGAATAAAATGACAATTCATCTTCACATTTTTGTGACAGGTGCTGTTTCACTGAAAGACTGGATAAATGTATTTTGGCAATTGAATATGTTTCTTGGTGAATTTAGATTGCTTTCTCCAAGACATTTACTATGCTGTTGCAAAGTCATCTGTGGTTTCTCACTGATCATTTCTCACTAATGATAAGACGGAAAACCTGAGCTGTTTCATGGAGATATCTCAGTCTCCCTTATTGTCCAAATGCAGCTAAGTCTGTATTGTTTTCTTCACAGGGTGCCGTCACCGGGAGATTGAGTGTCTGGTTAACACATGATGTTCAAGGACTACAGATCTGGCCGAGCTGTAGGTGAGTTGATATGCATTCTGCTGATGGAGGTTCTGTCTGCTTGATGTACCATCAGAGACACTTTAAGCTTCTCATTCACAGGCGGAGTGTAGATCTCACGGGCAGGAAAAGGATTTGTTGGCAAGATCTCTGCTGCACACCTGATAAGACTGTCAGTGAGAGGCTGCTTCTCAATAATAAGGGTTTTCTCCTCGAGTTCTTTGGCATTTATTTTGTCACGAACAGGTGGAAATGTCTGCTGGATCGCCTCCCATCACTTTTCTGTTCTTGTTTGCGCTTTCTAAATGACAGGAAGTTTAGATTTCAGAGCTCGCCGGAACCTTTTATCAAGTTTTGGGAGATTAAGCTGAAAGGTGAGGCTGATACTGCTTCAGATGTGTTTTGCGAGCCAAGAGAAAAGTATAGGGTTTAGTCTGATATTAGAGTGTAAAAATAGCCCAAATGTTTTTATGCCAGTGGAGGACTAGTGCATTTCAGAGGATAAATCATAAAAGCAGAGTTTTTTGTATGAGATGCCAGGTAGCCAGATGGACATTCTGCTCAATCTCTTGTGTAAACCCTATTTGAACTCTGTCCTTTTGAGCTTTTTCTGTGAGATAAAAGCTTTGTGCTTGTTAAACCAAACAATCAGTTTTTTGCTAAATGCATTCAAAAATGTCTTAACTAAATTTTGAGATCTGACATTCAGCGTGACGGACAGGTCTACAATCACACAGGAGAATAAGTGTTAGAATTCAATTCTTGATGGCAGAATTGCTGGGTGACTGTGAGGAAATTAATTTCTTGAACACGTGAAGAAGATGAGTGTGTCCTTTCTTATTAGACTCTGTGTGGGCCGTGCAGGTTGGCTGGCTCATGTTGAATCTGGAGGCAGGTGTCCGGGCCGTCACACTCCCCATAGGTGTCCGCACAGTCCTGCTGCAGCTGTATGAGGGCAGATTGCCTCATTTACACAGGAGCTTTTCTTCCACGTTCCCCTTATCTAGACCCGCACACAGAAACAGTGTTGACTGATGACTTCCTCTTTTCCACAATCAAGGACAGCCGATCCAGGAATGTATTTTAGTGGTTATGCCAACTATACTATATGCCATCACAAAAAGAGAACCACTTGTACAAAGTTTAAAAATATTAAAGTCAACATGAAATCCAAAGTGTATTTAAAGGGGACATATCATGAAAATCTGACTTTTTCCGTGTTTATAATCGGGTCCCCTGTGCATCTACCAACCCAGAAAACGTGAAAAAGGACAACCCAGTAACTTTGTTTTGGCAAGTCTTTCTCTGCAAGCATGTGAAAAAACAAGCCGCTCAGATTTCGCTCCCCTTGTGATGTAGGAAGTGGATCTTATTATAATATTACCGCCCCTTAATCGTACGTTTGCACCCACGGTGCCGCCATTTTGTTTTCGCAAGCGAAAACGGTGTACCAGTTCTAATGCCATGGCAAAAGTTCGAGCAAACTGTTCTGTCGTTGGCTGCACAGACGAGCACTGAACACTATTTAGAGTCTCGTTAGCTTAAGTTGACCCTGGCAAGCTCGATTGCTAAAAAAGGAGCGTTTCTGTCCGAGCGATATTTTGGAAAAAATATTAGACCATTCACAGCATTTGATAGCAATCATAAACGTTATCCTGGTGTGTATGACTCTGTTTGGCAAACAGGTACGCTATGTATAGTGGGCGTCCATACGGGTTTTGCACAAAAGATTAACATGACGGCACATGCTAGTCGATGAGTTGAATCAACTCCACAGCAACTACATAAATTTATCCACTAACCATTCAGAAACGTCCTAAAAGTTGTAACTTCTTCCTGAGTCTCTCCATCAGTGTCGACTCCGGTTTGAACAATGTAAGGCTGAACACCGTTACTGACAATCCTCATTTTGGCTGCGTGAGATTCTCCAGCTTTGTTGTTGTTGAGCGACCGAAGCGTGAGCTGTTAAAGCTCCGCCCTCTTCTGGAAAGGGGGCCGGGAGCAGCAGCTCATTTGCATTTAAAGGGACACACACAAAAACGGCGTGTTTTTGCTCACACCCAAATAGTTTTGTTTTGCATTATCCCGTTGAATGAAGTTGAAGGCCTAAAATTATTTTAGTGCTTCTTTGCCTTAACGTTAAAGCCCCATTGCAGTGAGTTCTAAAAGTTCACAAAAACAAACTCTGATTCAGTTCTTTAATTTTCCTCTTGAAAATATGAGCTAAATCTGCCTGGTTTTTAAAGGGCCAAAACACCAAATGGCACAGAACTGCAACTCAGCCTGCCAAAATTCAAACCCAAAAGCCATTAAAATAGCTGTTAACTGACTTTCACCACAAAACCTCTACAGTCCAGAAGCCGCCCTCGCCGGTACCAGCATTGTGAACTGGAACACAGTGTCCTGAAGTCCTTGAGTGATAAAGTGAGGATTTCTGCTGCTGTTCAGGTCCGTTGGAGACGTTCACTTCAGGTATTTTTCTGGTATAGGTCCTAATGCAGTTTTAATATTGACATTCTCTCATCTTATCCACCACCGCCCCACCCTTGCCTCCTTAAAGCCATAATACACCAAGCCAACGTCAGACAAATGTATATTTTTACGCAACTAAAACAGCTGCATGCCACATTTATTTCCCTAATTGCGTAAAAATTATTTAAACTGAGTGCCAAATACATAAGAATGCTCATTTTACCTCTGCAAAAATCATCTTGACAGCTGTTTGTATCCCCTTCGGCTTTTGAATAGTCAGAGCTAATTGTTAAGAATGGCAAAAGAAATTCCCTAAAAATGACAGTGACTGAATGACTCCAAACCTCAGTTACTGTGTCATTAGTGCTGCTGAACGGCCAAATATGAAAATGTAAGTGAAAATTATATAAGAAAAACTATCCATTATCTAATAACAACTTAAAATAACAACTGCTCCAAACATCTGTTTGTTTATTCTGAAACAGGTTTGATGAATTGCTAAGTTCAGTTGCCAGTTAAAATATTCACATTGCTATATTTACCAGACATTGGCATGACGTGTGTTATATTTTTAAAACCTTTATATACTTTTTATGTTGTTGTCTTTTAATCCAGCCATTTTTGCATTTTTATTTTAGTTTTAAATTTACATTTATGCATTTAGTAATTACTTTTATCCAAAGCGAACTACATTGCATCAGTCCATGCATTCCCTGGGAAGTGCCATGCTGTACTGTGCATACTGGAAAGCCTGTATTTTATATGATTTCTGTGCAGTGAATTGCCCTGAATGTATTTGAAATTCTCTTTTTGTCTGATTTTCAAGGCCGCTTAGGATTTATATTTAGGTGCAACACTTTTCAGATACGAGTTGGACCAAATAATGGGCAGAATTCCAGTTTAGCTCTTGGGATTTTAATTGCTTTAGTGACGCAGTGTTTTTTTTTTTCCCCTTCCATTTACCCCGTTTTTTTCTCCATTGAAAGGAAGACGTCCTATAAAGTAAAGAGATTCATGGCTTCCGTTTAATTAAATGTGTGGCTTTCTTGACTAGAACCTAGGTAATTTGCTCCCAGCTAATGCAATATTTATTTATTTTTGTTCCAGTGCTCATAAAATAAGCAACTTACATAAAGCACATGGTTGTTTGAAATCAGGACAAAAGGAGTAGTGTCAGTCCCTCAACTTGGCATGAATTAAATAAGAGCACAGACCAGCTTTTAATCATTCTCTGTGAGGTGAGAGAATTCATTAGATACTGCCTTGAGAAACTTTGGCCTGTTTTTATTGTGTTCATGTTATTAAAACATGAGCGCCATATTTGTGACTAACAGAAAATGGGTAATAAACAAACACACTTCCAAAGACCGAAGAGAAGCATCTGTCTCACACAACAAGTCACATTATTGTGGAGAATCAGGATGAAAATGCATGTTACTGTATTTGCTGTTTTTCAGCCAAAGGCGAACCGCTCCAGCCAGGGGCATCGCTGGTGTCCGTGAGAGGAGGGAACTAGCTCACCTTTGTAAAGGTGAATCATCTGTCAAACACCTACAGCTCCATTACCACCAAATAAATGATAGCCGCAGATGGGAACGAGGCAACATGGTTAGATCTTCTTTTCTGTCTTTTTCCCAAAGTCTGAATTTAAACAGAAAAAAGGCAGATGCTATCAAATTATTAGTGATAATTGTACCTGTTGGCAGTGGTTTAATATATGATGTGGTACGCTGAAATTTGAGGGGAAAAAAGCCTGTTCGCTTAGAGTAAATGAAAGGAAAGTGCACTGCTCAGACAGATTTTGATTGCTCTTATTGAGCTAATTTACAGATAAGAGCCGTGACATGCAAGGAAGCTCTTATGTGAAACCCTGTCTTTAAAGAACTATTGTTTTTCACTTAGGCTTAATAACATATTATAGTAACATATCAAAGTCCATGTTTCCAGTGCTTTTAATGTGTCACTTTGATGCTGTGATATGTAATTGCCTTGCAGCACAAATGACTCAGACGCAGCTTTGGAATATTTTTACGCGACTAAAACAGCGCCACGCCACATTTATTTCCCTAATTGCATGAAAACTGTTTAAAATGAGTGCCGAAAACATAAAAATGCTCATTTTACCTCTGAAAAATCATCTTGACAGCTGTTTGTATCCCCTTCGGCTTTTGAATTGTCAGAGCTAATTGTTAAGAATGGCAAAATAAACAGTTCATAATGAATATGCCAATGCTTACATCCATGCACATCAAATTTTCCGTAGGAAAGCGGCTGCCAAAAACGATGGCCAATGTCGACTTCCGCGAAACCGAAGGAATAAGGCAACTTTGTATATGGAGTGCCAAAACAAGCTAATTATATTTGCATCCAACATCAAAGTATATAAATAGACTCTTAAGCAGTACATTTAATCCACTGTAGATATTTAAACTACCCATCTACATTCTTGACTTTGTTTCAGTATGCTAATGCTCCCAAATTATATAAAGTCTTGAATCTTTTCCCCTGAGGTTGTTGGTCTGCAGTGTTCATCAGGTTTAGCAGCTGTAGCAGGCCGCGGTTTCCACCCACACTCTTATCATGCTTTTATGAGAGCGTTGTAATGTCAAAAGCTGTGCTCACAACACCGTTCTCCACTGCTCTCCTCCTAACCACGACACACAGTAGAACTGTAAATTCCTGCTGAATGTGTTAAGACATCTGTTAAATGTCCTTAGCTCTGAATGTAACCCTGGCTATGCTGCACAGTTCAGGCTTGAGATTCTGAGTTGTAAACATGGAGGTGTTAAAGTTCTTCTGGGATTCCAGCAAGCCAAAGGATTATTTAACCTCTCCTGGACCCCCAGCATGCTGACAGTCATATGTTCTGCTCATAACACATTGTTGCACTGAGATTGTTATGAGGAAAATAGAAATCGTATCTAAGAAAAACAGCTCAGGTGTTTATTCGGTTATGTTCTGGTCGCCAACATTGCTTTGTTGGTTGGATATCTTTTTTATGCATTGCATTCTATTTTATGAAAGTGAAGGTCACCCGAAAATCAAAATTATGTCATGATAAATTTTCATAAAGTGTGCTTGCTTTGATGCTTGTGTGTATATATATAATATATATATATATATATATATATATATATATTTATATTTTTTAATTATTATTTTTTTTTTTTTTTTTCTGGCACAACAGCAGATTAGTTTAGCAATTCCCTTGTCCACTGCAATGAATGGTCTGTATACTTGTGTATTATTTAAGAGGCCTTGGGATTTTAGTGTGGATCCTTTTATAGTTTATACTGTATGGCAATTAGTCCTTGAGTTTAACTGTTGCTCTGCTCCCTCTACTGGTACATACTCTAACAATATAGGTGCACTTAAAGGGATAGTTCCCCCAAAAATGAAAATTCTGTCATCATTTACTCACCCTCAAGTTGTTTCAAATCTGTATAAATTTCTTTTGTTCTGCTGTACATAAAGGAAGATATTTGGAAGAATGCTTGTAAGCAGATCTCGCCCCCCCATTGACAACCATAGTATTTTTTTTCCTACACTCTAAAAAATGCTGGGTTAAAAAACAACCCAAGTTGGGTTGAAAATGAACAAACCCAGCGGTTGGGTTAAATGTTCGACCAACCTGTTGGGTAGTTTCATTTAACTCAACTATTGTTTAAAAATTACTAGATTTCTCACCTAAAATGAACCCAAAGTATGTTCGAAATTAACATTTATTTAATAAATCAATTTTAAATGTTAATTTATTAAACATATTAATAAAGTTTAATGAAAAATAAGTTAACAATAAACATTTATTAAATTGCTTATTACTAAATGTTCACCTTTTGATTATTGTTGTTGTAGCCTCTAGTAATTATGTGTCTGATTTTTAATTTCCAAACTATTTTGTATTCATTTTAAGCCAGCCATATAGTAATTTTTAAACAATAGCAAATAACAATTTAACCCAACCGCTGGGTTTCTCCATTTCCAACCCAACTTGGGTTGTTTTTAACCCAGGATTTTTTATGGTAGTCAATGGGGGGCGAGATCTGCTTAGTTACAAGCATTCTTCCAAATATCTTCCTTTGTGTAAAGCAGAACAAAGAAATTTATACAGATTTAGAACAACTTGAGGCGGAGTAAATGATGACAGAATTTTCATTTTTGGTTGAACTATCGCTTTAATTAACAGTGATAAAGAAAACATACAGGTATCCCTTATTATACCGACATGTCTTATTTTACTAACGATTAATGGAGTTTCCCCGCAAAAATAATAATCTTTTAAACCAGTTTTAGTAGGCTAATACCAAGTTATTGCTAGCATTTTTCAAAAATAATACCAAGTTGCCACACATTTTTACTGTCGTAACAAGAAACTATTTTGGCAGAAAATACGTTAAATTCGTTACGTTAAATTTTCATTATGGAAACTTGTCATTATTTTGAACAATATCATATTGTCAGCCATTTGAAGTCTAACATTTCACATAATTCAATCGCTGACAACGAGAAAACTGCGCATTTTTTTTTTTTGTATGAGTTTCCCGCGCACAGTAATTTGAACGCTACTGCTTTCAAACCAGTCAACCGTCAATCGAGCGCGTGAGAGATGTCGTTCACTACTTTCTAGATTTGTCGCGTCGCGCGTCAGTGTAGTCGTTGTGTTGAGCGTGACTGTGTGGATCCTCCTTTCTCCTTCTCTCTCTCCTTCTCTCTCTCCCTCGCTGTGGTCTGCTCTATCTTTAAAGCAGTTATAAGCGCAGCAGACCCACAGACACCAACAGCAAAGCTCCTAGCGCGGAATAACGTCCACTACCAGAGCCCTACGGGACTTTATCTGGCGTCTTTTTGAACCGAATCCACAGGACGATGTTCCTTGTGCAGTATACAGGTACGCTGTCTTGAGTTTAACTTTATTTTATAGATTAGAGACATTAAATGTGTTCAGTCCCGTTTATGTGGGTCTATAGTAGCTATAGTATAGGGAGCCGCCCGTTAAGAACGGACGTTACGGACAGAAAAATGAATGAAAACTCCGCTAAAAAAAGCATTACAGGGTTTTCCACACAAATGACTGAAATGACATCGCGCAACACTTTAAAGGCACATCTTAGCGATGTTTCGGCGTTATATCGCCTGTGTCTTAATACCTAATAAGCCGTCTACAAAGACAGCACATTTTTGTGAATCATAGACGCGAGTTCACTCGGAATCTCCAAGTGCTGTTTAGTTAGGCAGCTCACTAGGGTTTGAGATTGAGACACAGCCATTGTCGTCCAGACATTAGAGCGCAGTCACTGACAGCTCCGGTGATTAAAACAACTGTTATGCACTCGTTATAATGAGATTATAATTACATTATATTTGGTCTCCTGTGTTCCTGCGTGTCTGTGTTACTGTTCCTGCAACATCTTGTCAATGCATCAAGACATTACAGTGGGCACTGGAAACCCAATCCGCATGTCCACTAGTGAGTTGCCATTTCATTTTTTTTTTAAAGCATGCTGACTAGTGTCATTTATTGCCTGACTTGTTAGGGATTATTCCACGTTAGAGCTCAGAATACAGACTGTAAGCTTTGTTTTCAGCTTCAACAATGCAAAACATGACTCAAATATTAGTAGCTGTAAAAAAGAATTGTTGGTTTAACTTAAAAAAGTAAGTTACCTGGTTGCCTTAAATTTTGAGTTCACTGAAATTAAAAATTTGAGTTAATACAATGAAGGCGATTGATTTAATCAACAGAAACTCAAAATATTATGTTATCTGAACCACATTAATTAACTAAGTTGATTTGACAAAAGAAAAAATGTGATAAATCATGAAAATATATATTTTTTTACAGTGTAGCTTTGAAGGTGCTGGCAAAATCAATGATAGTTTAAGCTGATCAAAAACATGTTGTTCTTGATATAGTGGATATAGACAAAATAAGAAAAAGAATAAAATAAGCTTTGTTTATTAAAAAATATTCAATTCTGGGTGATACTTCAATAGTATTAGTTAATGCAATAGGCATCATGAACTTTCAACAGTCTTTACAGCAGATGATTACTAACTTTATTGTTAAAATGTTGTATTAATTAAGATTAATGCTGTATTACTCATTGTTAGTTCATGTTAACTATTATTTACTGATTTTAACAAAGTATACAACTTTATTGTAAACTTTTATGCAGGTAAACAGTCATAAATTGTATAAAGTGTCCATGCACGATGTATTTGAAATTATTATTTACAAAGATTTCCTATAGCATAATTATCACTTAAATGTGATTCATTATGAAGCTTGTGTACTCGATCGGTGTTCTTTTATGAATGCATGTCGAATACTTCATTGTCAGTAAGAGGAGAATGAACTATTGTCATCTGATCTTTTTACTCAGCCTTACTTTCACATTCAGAAAGAAAAAATCAATCAAGGGTGCATGTGATTATTTTGTGTATGTGTGTGTTGATAAGATACTAATATATTTCTCTAGTCAGTATTGCTTTCTTTTCCTCGCCTTTGCTTACTTTGAAATGCGACCGGCATTTGTCTAAGTAAACCCACTCACCCTAACCTCAAGTGTGGAGGAAAAAGCCTCTTATTGCTCTGTGACAGCCATGAACTTTCTCGCACATAGCTCTTTTGGTGGGTAAGGAGTGGCCATTTAAATTGCACATAATGGATAGTCTCTGGGCTTTCATGAGAGCACAAGAACCGAAATGAAAAAAGGGGAGGGCGGCACTGAAGAAGTGTAAAATGCATTTGTGACAGAGGTTACTTACGTAAAATGAAGCAAGAAATGACTTATTTTTTAAGACTTGAGTGAGAGCAATAGTTTGTGGGCAGATGTCTGTGTTTTTGGTGATTCAGTGGCTGTCGCTTATGAGAATGCCAAGAGGATTTAATGCACAGAAAAATAATATTTAATCCAAAGATATTTGCTTCTGCAAAAGAGTAAATAACAATCAGCATTGTATAAATCTGATCTCTAAAGTACTACAGTAGTTGTGATTGTTCGGAGTCAGAATGAGTTCAACGTATGATTAAAAAGACACAAGTCCATGTCCAGTAGATTGAAATTCTGATAGATTAGAACTATGTACTAGACTAGTCTCTGAGTAGCTTCAATATTAAGAAAAAATACAAAGTGGCTGAATACTATGCTTTCTGAGATGATGTTGTACAGCACAGCTGTTCCTAAATTAACAACCGTTTTAAACAGACAAAAGAAGTCTTTTTAAAAAAGTACTGTACTGTAAATGTTACCATAGATAGATATATAAATGATAGAGTGGCCTGGCAAACCTGTTGCTTTGTCAAACCAACATATGCTGTTTGATTTTAATTGAAGGTTACGATATGTCTAAATGTGCTTCACTGTGAAGTGTTTGCTATAATACTTTGTATGAATAATTTTTTTTTAACCCTGAGTGGTTTTAGCCAAGCTTTATTTTAAATGCAAACCTTTTCTTGTTAGAGATATTCAGATAATATTGTTTCATTGGACTTGCAGTATGAAGCAAAAGGCCTGGGGCCTGATGTATAAACGTTGTGTACACACAAACATTTAATTGAAATGTGCATACACAGTTTTCCCATGCAAATATTGGGATTTATAAAAAATAAACAGCGTAAATATGTGAGCGAAGTAATGAAGTAAACAGAATGATTTTAAAATCTGATTTTATTTTGATATACACGTTTAGGGCCCTATCATACATCCGGCGCAACGTGACGCCAGGCGCAACGCAAGTGTTTTTTTGCTAGTTTCAGCCCGACTCAGTTATCATTTTCACGTCCAGTGCCACGTTGTTTAAATAGCAAATGCATTTGCGCCCAACTGTTCGCCCATGGGCGTGCTGGTCTGAAAACGAGGTGTGTTCAGGTGCATTGTTGGCGTGTTGCTATTTTGAGGCAACTGAAAACGACTGCGCCATTGACCAACAAAAACCTGCTCTAAAGTCAATGGCGCAGTATTTTTTTTGTTATTTAAAGGGAGCGTTAGCAATATGTGCCTATAGGGGGTTGCACAACGTGCCTGTTACACACACAGGGACGTGCAGCAGCGCACAAACATGCCAAATATTAAAAATAAAAGGATTACAATGTAAAAGTTTATTATTGTGTGCATAAAGATAAAAATGCTTTGGTGGAATCGAGCTTGTCCCGTAGATGGTCTGCTCGAGCACGAGCAGATCCGTTTCCTCGCTAGAGAAGTGTTCAGTTTTTCCGTTTGCAAATTCCAACATGTAAATAGCAAATCCGCCATGGTGCGAGCGCAACTGGCTTTTAAAGGGAATGGAAGATGAGACTCTGATTGGTTTATTGCACCCAAAACACACCCATGACTCATTAAGAGACTAGGGACAACCCTTTTAGACCATGCGCCTGGCACGCCGACCATTTTTCCCATCGTTAAACTAGCAAAAGTGGATTCGGACACACCCTAAGTGCACTTGCGGCGTGCGCTTTAGACCATGTGCTTAGATCGTTAAAATAGGGTCCTTAGATTCAGTATTCCACTCTTAATGGAGTTAAGCACTCAAATTACATAAAGTTATTATCCAGAAGTTAAACACAAATTATATAAATTTAGAAATATTTGTAGTGTATGCGCTTCTTTTGAACACTTTTCCTGTGGCACGCTATGTTTTAATGACAGCAAAGAGTGCTATAGGAGGAGCATGATAATTCCTCTTTAAACTAAATTGTAGAACTCATGTTCTGAGAAAATATTTCTTGTGTGAACAATGATCGATGCGCACTTTCGTTCGGTTGTAGAACGGTCCATTGGCTGGTTTGAAAAGGTCTGATGACAATACTGTTCAACCACTTCTGCATGTTTCTGCTGTTTCCATTAAAATACTATAAACATCCTAAAACATACACTCTAAAAAGTGCTGGGTTAAAAACAACCCAAGCTAGGTTGAAAATGGACAAACCCAGTGATTGGGTTGTTTTAACCCAGCGGTTGGGTTAAATGTTTGACAAACGTGCTGGGTAGTTTTATTTAACTCAACTATTGTGTAAAAATGACTGCATTGCTTGCTTAAAATGAACCCACAATATGTTGGAAATTAACATTTATGAATAAGTTTATGAATAATAATCAAACAATGAACATTTATTAAATTGCTTATTAATAAATGTTCACCTTTTGATTATTATTGTTGTCTCTAGTAATTATGTGTCTGATTTTTAATTTCCAACATATTTTGGGTTCATTTTAAGCCAGCCATATAGTAAGTAATTTTTAAAGTTAAATAAAACTACCCAGCAGGTTGGGCAAACATTTAACCCAACCACTGGGTTACAACAACCCAATCACTGGGTTTGTCCATTTTCAACCCAACTTGGGTTGTTTTTAACCCAGCATTTGTTTACCCAGTGTATGTTTATCATATAGGCAAAATTGCATAAATTTGATTTGTTTAAAACTATTAAAAATACTATTTGCCCAGTGGAAAAGAATGAGAAATACTCTTCCTTGAAACGAGGCCCCTGGACTTTAACGATTTCACTCTTTTATGTGATTTGTCTGTGACCACATAGTGATATAATAAAAAATGATGCATGGAAAACCGTATCTGAAATTGTTGACATCTGAGTGAGTTTGATTCATGCATTGCATTGATAATCGTTCATCTTGTTCATGATATCATGTATTATTCACTGCTGCAGGTTTATATACAAATCCTTTCCCATTCAGAAACTGATGCCAAATCAAAATTAAATGACATCAGTGACATTAAATTTTCAAAAGCTACGGCCAGTTGCACAATAATATTAGGCCATTCAGCAGCAAAGACTAGCAACAGTGACCTGCATTTCTCCAGCGGAAAAATTGCTGTTAGTGTGAATGATACATCCAGATGGTCAGAATTAACGTTCAACACTATAATTGACTGCAGTTACGTAAATACATAATCATATTGTAAATGCATAATCATATTGCTTTTCCAAGCAAAACAGGAACTCTTTCAGGATTTACAATTTTACAAGTCTCTTGATGATTGAAAACAGCTCAATTTATTGTTTGCTGATTATCTTTCAGTTCTGGATGCCACTCATTTCAGCCCCGTGTTCTTTCCATGCATGAAATGTGTCCTCTGCTCTCAGTCTTATTTAGGCTCGTGAGGCTTTTCATGTGTGCTCCGAGCCTCATTTCAATGCATGTGCAGTATTTTGGCCATAATTGAGTTTGTTGTACTTTCACGGCTCTCCACATGGCAGTCGCTCCAGCAGTTTGCACAGATCTGTGTCTTTCTGTGCTTTGCTAATTAAAAGCCGTGGTATCCAGCACTAAGGAACGGTGTACCTGATAACTGACGCTGCAACAAATGCTCGTATGTGTTGGATAATGAAGAAGCACATTGTGCCGAATCCTGCTGGGTAAGCATTATCAGCTGCATTTTTATTCAGTGTTTTTTTCCTTCATTACAAGAAACTAATTGAAGTGCCTAATGAGAGGCTAGTTATAAATATTTACTCTATTTGACAGTTGTAGCTCCAAAAAGAAAACAATGGTGATTTTTATGGTATTGTTTAATTGGCCACTTTTTAACTATGCAGACTAAACTTAGCCTGAAGTATTCTACGAAGATATTGTCTGTTTTAATGACATCCATAAAAGCTCTTACACTATCTCAAATCCTAATGAGATATGCATGTGAGAATATTTTTTAGCCTAATTGTTGTTTATGAGGCCCTTGGAGTATTTGTTTGGTTCTCTCCTCTTAGACGTGCCAGAGCACAACAAGGCGGTTGGGTCTCTCTCCATCTGCTAATGCTAAACATTCTGTCCCAACACATTTCAATTGTACAACAATTAATTATCCCTGAATCTGTTTACACTATAATAATGTATTGGTAACATTTAATTGGTAGTTTATTTGTATACTGTGTCAGTGTTTCCTGCACCACATACTTCAATGCAGTAAAATCATTTGAATTATGAATTTGTGTTTACAGTCTGTATCGGATGTGATGCACTGTTCACTTAATTATTATATTCAGTTTTAAATATACACATTTGCAACATACAGTATATTATCCCTGTCCAGGGTTTGACAATAAGAACTGCCCGATGGCCCAACGCAAACGACGTTCGGGCATGTTTTTAAGTCTTGCCAACTTAAATATTCAAGCGCAAGTAGCGAAAGTACTCGCGTCTCTCAATTCGGTACTCGCGAGCTCTGTGATACGTTTCAGAGAGCCGCGTCTCACAGCTTATGTCTTCTTGCTCTTGAATGGACATATTCACACAAAAATATGTCAAAATGCCCGTCTTGTCGAGTTTCCTCATAAACACAGTCAGTTATGTCTTAAATGAACGTAAGCCTGTGAGAAAACGTGTGTGTTTCAGTATACTGGATCCGTACATTTGGTCTTAAAGTGACAGCAGCCTAATAATCCTGCTGCGCTGCTGTCTGTTTTAATGTTAATCATGGAAGTTGATAATTTGCTCATGTTTTTAAGCCTTGCCAACTTCAATACTCAAGCGCAAGTAGACGCGAAAGTGCTTGCGTGTCTCAATTCGGTACTCGCAAGCTGTGTGATAAGTTTCAGAGTGCCGCGTCTCACAGCTCACGAATACTCTTTCATGTCTTCTTGCTCTTGAATGGACATATTCATACAAAAATATGTCAAAATGTCGGTTATGTCATAAGTGAAAACGTGTGTGTTTCAGTATATTGGATCCGTGCATTCGGTCTTAAAGTGACAGCAGCCTAATAATCCTGCTACGCTGCTCTCTGTTTTAATGTTAATCAAACAACAAAAGACAAAGAAAAAAATCGCTAACTGCTCTTGACTGAATAACTTTAATAAGGGATAATCTATTTTTATACAGTAAAGACTGTACAGAGTTATTTTACATTTGACTGCTATTTCTGTACCTGAAAATCTTGTTTAGACCTACATGAAAAACCTGAAAAGCACTGTTTATTTAATTTATATGTTTGATCTGTTGTATTTATTTGTGCTATTGCTCATAATTTGATTATTGGTAACACTTTATTTTAGGGTTTTTAACTAGTTGCTTATCAGCATGCATATTACTAGAATATTGGCTATTTATTAGTACTTATTAAGCACATATTAATGCCTTATTCTGCACGAAAAGTCATAGTTAATAGTTTATATGTGTTCCCTATACTAAAGTGTTACCTAATTATTTATTCTTATTAAGGCCCATTCACACCAAGAATGATAACTATAAAGATAACTAACGATAACTATATTAGCGTTCACACCAGAGGATTATATCATTCTGTTTATTATAAGCGCACTGCAGTTTTGTCGTCTGTCACTTTAAATCTCAAGGTCTTTACAGCAGGATGGATTCTGATTGGCTGTCAGTGTTTTTATTGTTCATCAGCTGGAAAAATCGTTCTGAAAACGTTTCCAATGATATAGTTTCTCTGTGCTGTTATCATTATACTTGTAGTGTGGACTCTATTCTCGCTATTCTTTTCTATTTAGAACAACTTTTAGAACTGTTTCTTTAGGCTGGTTTTTGGTGTCATAACCTTATTTATTGAGGTTGCATGAATCAAAAACAACAAGGCCTATTTTATTTTTATTTATTTCTTCTCCTTCTTCTTTTTTTTTTTTTTTTTTTTGTGGTGGGGCCAGTGAAAATTTTGACAGGGCAAGTAAAAATTTGAACCAGAAATAGAAAAAATCCTTAGCGTTGAGCCCTTCTGTCCATCCTTCACTTTTTAGAAATTGGATGCATGTGTGAATTTGTGAAGGAGTGCTCTGATCATCCAGGCGGTCGGGCAAAAAAATAAAACAAACAGCCTGCTGGGCTCACAAGCAAGGGAGGAGGTTCAGGTTCAAGTGTCCATAACAGCAGCCTCTCTGACTCAAATGTTTCCTGAAGTGGAATTGCGATAGAAGGCAAGAAGATTCAGCCCAAGCACCCAGCTACTAACAAGATCTTATCACTTCAAGTTTAAGGAAGCAGGCATAATGGCCGAGAGGATTCTGCTTTCCCTTGCAGTTATAAATAATGGCCTTGAACCTGGCAGGAGCATAGAAGTTTTGATCCGAGGGCCTAAAACATTGCAAGAACTAGCTCGCTGTTCATTATTGACTACCATCTTTCGGAAAACAGGAGGCATCTAATTTAACCTCACCATTCACAAACGGGCAACATGTCATGTTTCTGAGAGGCAGTCTAATTTAACCCCTCGAGGTTGTCATCAATGAGCTCAGGCAGCAGAGCATATTGGCTCGCCAAGGGCCAAACGCAGCCACTGGAGAAGCACTAAGCCTCTGTCTGCATCCCAGTTTGTGATGGAGCAGATTGGTGGCTTAAGGACTGCCATGCTCTGCTGAGATGACAGCCAAAGCGGTGAGGCACTAGTAATATTGTACAATGTTGCTGCAACACACAACGGTGTGATAGATAAAGCGAACCAAAGTTTTTGTTGTTACTATGGTATTTTTTTCTCTTTCCTTCCCGGCGCTGCCAGGAAAAACAATTGGAAGCAGCACAGCATATAGCATGATGGATCGTCCAGAAGATGCAGAATACTACATCTCTCAAGTGGGCCTGTGTTTGCTAAGGCCCCTGAGAACGTGCTGAGATGCAGCCACTAGCTCACTGTAGATAATGGAAAAAATCACATCCCCCCCTATTTTTCATTTAATACTATAAATCTGCGCTGAAATTGCTTTTTTCATTTAAGCCTGAGTCACTAGGTAACTCGGCTCTATGCGCAGCCTCAAGTAAAGAAGAACTTCTCGCTGGAACCTTTCTTCACCTTGTGTCCTTTTTCATTGAACTCTAAAGCACTGTGTGTTTTCATTTATTCATTTTTTTGTTTGTTTTCCTGTTTTCAGTATGGAACAGTGAGTCCAGTTTAGTCCAGTTTTGACTCAGTGATTTTCCGCCTTCAACATGTTTTTGAGGTGGAGCTCGTCAGCTGCTATTTTTGCTAGTTTTGCATAAACACACAAACCTCTAAGACCATCTCCTTTCATTAGGAATCTAAAACACTTTTAAAAAAAGCTCAAATGCAACCCACGATTTGTAGGATGAATGAATGTCTCAGTGTGTGATTTGAGGTCAGGCGTCAAAGGAAAGGCTGTAACTGTTAGTCTGATGTTGCCATTGACCAGCCTTCACGCAGTTAAAAACAAGAACGTTGGATCTTTTAAAGAGGCTTTTGATTTGTTCAAAAATTTCTAGATCTTGAGTTTTGTCTATTTCCTAACCATAGGATTGGTTTTGCACACTCAAAGATGACATATCACAAGTTGGGATGATTTACAGACCTCCTGTTTTTGTCACTAACTTTATTGCTATCTCTATTTTTATCATTGGAATGCATGCTATGGAGATGACCCAGTAAATCTCTCTACGCTTGTAAGAGAGGTCAGCGTTGGTATACAGCTTGAGATCTCTCATTACGTTTTTGTATGTGTTTTGACCTCTTCTCAACCTTTATGGTCCACAGTGCTGCAAATCTGCAAACTTCCAAAACTAAATTCTGTTTATTTAGCAAGTTAAGCTCTTTCGTTTGTTCACAAGGGAAATTATACGGAATTAAATTGTTTTCATTTGATACTAAGCACTTTGTGCTTCAGTTTGTCTTTTTTATCTGAAATGTTCAAAAGAACTTTAGAGGTAAACCAGGGATTGTCTGCACTCTAAAAAATGTTAGGTTACATACTTTGGGTTAATTTTAAGCAAGCAATACAGTAATTTTTAAACAATTGTTGGGTTAAATAAAACTACCTAGCACATTGGGCAAACATTTAACCCAACCGCTGGATTAAAACAACCCATTCGTTGGGTTAAAACAACCCAATTTGTGCCATTTGTCCATTTTCAACCCAACTTGGGTTGTTTCAAGGGTACAGGATAACCAGGAACGTCTCTCCCTGAGGTTGAGATCATTTACCTTTAGATGATGTCTAATATCATGTAGGAAAAGGGTAATGTTTTCAATAAACATCTGCCTCTTTATGAAGTTTAATTAATAGAATTTTTATTTTGGCACCAAAATGAACTCTAGCTCTCAGGGTTTTCCTGGACTTACAGCCCACGGTGCTAAAATGTCTCGGAGAGACTTAAAACAGCCAGCTTGCTCTCATATTCATGGAGCCGCAACAGGATGTGGCTATTCACAGTCAGTAGCTTCACACCAGCAGGAACAAGGTGTCAGTGCCAGGGTTTTGGAGGGGACACACCTGGTGTTTGGATGCGCAGCGGCTGTGATTGGTTTACTCTGGTCTGCCAGTTCGACTCTCGCAGAAGCCAGGACCACCGCTGGCCCTGAAGATAATCCATCTGTCAGCACAAGTCAGCTGGCTCCCCGTGCCCCTGTACCCACATGGCCGTGTTGACAGGGGGATTCAGCATGCATCTGGGTTACATCACTGAGGGCCACTCAACTGAAACCACTGCAGGTGTAAGCAGCCCCTCTTCGATAAATGTGGAATGTCAATGGCGTTCTTGAGCTATTGACAAAATGACTGACCTCTTTCATTTCCTGTGGCTCGGCATCTGACAGTTGAAGGCACATGATGGGTGCTTTTCTTGTGGCATGGTCCGAAACGGTGACCGTTGAGGTCAGTGACAAGTAGAAACTGAGGAGCTGCCAGCGATTGACTGAACATCATGGCACTGAACATGGCCATTACAGAAAGAAAGTAATTGGATCCACAAATCAGCAGATGGGTACAGGTTTATAGTGGCACACAGTTTTATGGCCTTATATTTCAGGACTTGGAAGGAGGGCGTCACGGCCATTTTGACATTGCGGGTAGGTTTTGACAGTGGGCAGCACGCTCATGCCTCTTAGCCCTCAAGGGACTTGTTGGCGAGAAGATGGAATTTCAGCTTAGTCATAAAGGGCATGAATTGCACAGCTGTGTTCTGATTTGATTCAAAAAGTGTGGGTTTCTTTACATCTGTCCATACATTACATTCTCCACTTAAACAGATCTTAATCAGTCAAGTCACATTTTTACAATACAGATTGTTTCAAAGCAGCTTCACAGGAAAATTATGCAACAAAGTTTGTTTCGGCTGCACAGCAGCTCTAGAAGAAAATAGTGTCATTGTTTAGCTTGAGTCAGTTCAGTGTTGATTTAGTTACGTTGTAAAAATCATCAGTTATTAATTTAGTGCAATTTCATCTATATATACACCAATCAGGTATAACATTATGACCACTGATACCTTCATCTTCATCAGGCACCTGTTAGTGGGTGGATATATTAGGCAGCAAGTGAACATTTTGTCCTCAAAGTTGATGTGTTAGAAGCAGGAAAAATGGGCAAGCGTAAAGATTTGAGCGAGTTTGACAAGGACCAAATTGTGATGGCTAGGCGACTGGGTCAGAGCATCTCCAAAACTGCAGCTCTTGTGGGGTGTTCCTGGTCTGCAGTGGTCAGTATCTATCAAAAGTGGTCCAAGGAAGGAACAGTGGTGAACCGGCGACAGGGTCATGGGCGGCCAAGGCTCATTGATGCACGTGGGGAGCGAAGGCTGGCCCGTGTGGTCCATCCAACAGACGAGCTACTGTAGCTCAAATTGCTCAAGAAGTTAATGCTGATTCTGATAGAAAGGTGTCAGAATACACACGTATGGGGCTGAATAGCCGCAGACCAGTCAGGCTGTCCATGCTGACCCCTGTCCACCGCCGAAAGCGCCAACAGTGGGCACGTGAGCATCAGAACTGGACCACGGAGCAATGGAAGAAGGTGGCCTGGTCTGATGAATCACGTTTTCTTTTACATCGCGTGGATGGCCGGGAGACTGGATTTTCAATGAGAAAAATCACAGGACAGGACTTAATTTCACCCTTTTGTGACTGATTGGGTCATGAAAAATGGTCTACCTTATGACAAACGATTTTGGGTAGGAGTTGAAAAAGTAAGTAGAATTGGTGATGTCAGCCAGGAAGAAACGTTTTTTTCAATGGCAGAGTAAGGGCTCGTTCACACAGAATGTGTTTTTGCTTTGAAAAATGTGAGACACGGGCAGTGAAATGGGGAAAAAACGCAAGGTCTTAAGAAGCATTTTTTAAAAGTTGAACTGATTTTAACTTGAGTGCCACGTGTCATGCGCAAGACGCTGCAAAAGACGCAAGACGTGAGCGCAACGGTCATACACGTCCGTCTAGCGCGTTTACATAGAAAAACAATGGAAAAGTAGCACGTTGGAATGGAAAAACACATTCTGTGTGAATGGCCCCTAAGTTGTCTACAACGCAAGAAGGTCCTGGTTTTTGAATGTTCGGCCCGTATTGGAATGGGTTTCCGCCAGGTGCTCCGGATAGGATCCAAGCAACCCTGTACAGAACAAGCGGTTTGGAGCGTGGGTGAATGGATATTTTGTTTTGAATAATTTGCACCAATTAAGAAATGAAAATAAGGCCAGTTTTGATTTGGTTTTGACATTAGATAAGTATGGTAACCAAATCCTGCTACATCTGGATTACTTTTTAGTCCTTGAAAGATCTGCAAGTGTACAAGGTGATTCATGTATTTTACATTGACTACTGAGATCTGCCATTTCCTGAAGATACTTTTTCTCCTGTTCTTGCTGTTATTTGTGTGTTTGTTTGTAGCAGAGCAGTCAGTCTTCTGTATACACTCAGCCAGGGAAAGTAGGAAGGGTCAGGGGAAGGTCAGTGAAGAGGAAACCGCGTGATGTGACTGAAAAGCAGAAACACGTCAGCACACCATCTTTAGTCAATTTTTAAAACTCTCCCATCTCTCTCTGTCTCGCTCTCCCTTCACTCCCCCCCATCTTGTTGCCCCTCGTTCTGCACCAGAGGGGCAACAAGATGGGGGGGTGAGAAGTGAGAAAGAGGGAAAAGGTAGATTAATTGTTTTCTACAGGTAAGAGAGGCATCTCCATGGTCTGCTTATTTGAATCCTGGCGAGGTCCCATATGCCCTGTGAAATCTGTTCCTCTTCTCTGCGAGTGTTAGCGTGTTCAGTGAAGCGGCACTGCATTAAGACAGGCCTGGGCTGGGTTCCAGAAATACCACGGTTACCACCAGCTGATCCTCAGCATCCACAACACATTCATCTTGTATGTGGAGCCGTGTCTAAAATACCTTCCCCAGCGAGACTTTCTGTGCCCTTGGCCAAAGGGTTTGTTCCTTATGTAATTAAAAGTCAGATAAAAAGACTGAATCCCAAGATCGTTTTTACAAGTTCCACAAACACACTTATACTTTTGTCCCTGAAGTAAGCATGAGGTTATGTTTGTGCCACTGTGCTCTGGAGTTCTTTACTAAAATATTATTGTTCTATCCTTTACTTTAAATAATCTCTATACTTCATAATCGTCATACCCAGAGACCCACTGCACCAGGAGAGAAATCAAGCAGTAGAAATTGATATTGATTTGCAAAGTCTATGGAAAGGCAAAGCCCAACCAAGTCAGTATTCCCTGGTTACTGCTTGTATCGAAGTGTCCTTGCCCGGGAATGTCTAGTGGAGCCAATCCAATTGAACTGGAAAGACTCGAAGCAAGATATTCTTTACTTTCTGTAAAGTTTATCATCCTAAAGAACTCATTCTCTCTTGATTATATGTAGGGCTGCCCCCTAATAGTCGATGAGAAGAGGCTTAGTCAACCAAAATTTAATTAGTTGGTTAGTCACAGAAAAAAGGAAGTGGCAAAGTCATGCCATCCGTGAGGGACAGATCGTTAACGACGGATCCTTGTGGTAATTACAGTGTGTTGGGCAGGAAATCCAAATGTTCGTCTATCATCCATCGACCTCAAATAACGCTTATCATTTGAAACGTAAGTAATAGCAACTTTACTTGGCTGCTCATGCTAACATTAACCTAGATAAATGTGCACTATTCAGTGCTTCCCACAGGTTTGAAATATACTTGCGGTGGTAGCCGGGTGAAAAATCCTCCTATTACCCACGGCACAAAAATGGTCTACTACATGTGACAAACAACAAATAATGTGTGATTTTTAACATTATTTTTTTTTAAATTGAAATTAATTTTAATTACATAGCATACTATTACATTTAATTACATACTAATATTATGCATTGTAAATTATGCAGAATTTCAGCATTTAAATGGTTCTCCTTTTCCTTTGTTCTCCTTGCTGTCATATAGTGTCTCTCTCAGTGAATGGGACACAGATTTTACTAGTAAAATTTATATAATGAATAATATATGTTTCAAATAATGTTCTTTTCTTCCTGTGGGGGAGTTTACATTAATTTTTTATGTATTAAATTTAAATAAAATTAAATAAAATTTTTGTTTTAACCAAAATAATAATAATGCCAAGAAAAAAAAAAAACTGTGACTTTTAATTATAAACAAGCCCGAAATACACTGGGACTCTTATTTTGAAATATCCACACAATTGCGGGCTGATCCTTCAGATTCTTACAACTGTCTAAAACATATTATATAAAGGCCATAAAGTAGACATTGTCATAATTCATCAACTCAAGTTCATTAGCAATCGCTGCATAAATCTGCGCTTTTCATTGGTTGAGAATCACTTTGAAGCAGTCTGAAGCACTGTTACGCGAGCCTGTAGAAGGCGCAACAGCGCCGCCTTGTGACTTTGCAACATGCAGCGCTCTTTGTGAAATATCCACTGCATCTCTGCAGCGGACGTGGGAATGTCAGTGGGAGTAAACAGTTCTCACGCACACATAACAAGCAGGTACGAAACACGTAGGGCGAGGGGAGATTCTCCACTAGTTAATCGATCGTGGATGGTTTCATTATCTTGGGCGGATACGAAAGTATAAGAGGATAAAAAATAATAAAAGCATTTAAGTGTGTCAACAAATATACTTGGGCGGCCATTAATATACCTGGGCGGCCCGCCCAAGTAAAGTCTATGTGTGGGAAGCACTGCTATTATATATCCAAGTGTTTGTGCGGAGTGTGAAAGCTAAAGTATAGCGCGCTTACTGCAAGACATTGAGGTGCGATCACTTGCATTTTTTCCTGACAACAGGGGAAACAACTTACAATGCTCCATTATTTTTGGTCATACAGAAAAGAGTGAAGCATCGTTCGAAACTGTAAAGGATACTTTTAATTGTGTAAACTCACAATAACAAGAAAACATTTTGCTTTTGTAAAATAAAGAAAACAAACAGGATGCACTTTCTGCCGTCTCGGTCTCCCTGAACTGGGAGCGCGTTACAAAAATGAACCGGAACTCAGCATATACACTACTTGCCTCACATATATGAGAAATATATCTATAGAAAGCCTGAACTTCATCTTTGTAGAAAACACTGACTCAAAAAACACTAGTTTATTAAATATTTGAATTGGCCATTTTTTCCCAGACACATTCCTAATCATTACTTTTGCTGGTGCTTTGTGGCAAGCTTTATGCATGCATTTAAGCACGGAATAGGCTATATATTACACTTACATATATGTATATATTAAAGGCTCGTTATGGTTTAGTATTCCCCCCAGTATGTATATAAAGTAATTAAATTAATAGAAACATGTGATTAGTCAACTGATGACTTAAATGAACGTCGGGGGCGACCCTAAATTATATGAGCATGTCACACATAATTATGAGTTAAATCCTAAAAATCAAATCCTGGGATGTCGTTGTTTGTTATTTGGCCTAAACGCAGTGATTTATCATGGGATGATTGAATTACGGAGCAGTTCTTTGACGAATGTTGCCAACACATACTGACAGATGTCTGGGACTGATGTCACCCCCGGGGCTGATGGGTCTGTCAGATCGGAGGGGTGAGAATGCTGATGAAAACATCACGTAGAAAAATGCTAGGTAAACCCACAGTCAGGATTTTTCTCTGAGTTTCGCTTAATGCTAAATATCAGTCACAAAACGTCAATCTAGAATAAAACCTCTTGTTTGTTTTCAGAGAGCATAATTTCATGTAGCAGAATGCATGCCAAGTGTACGCAGTACCCATCATATCCATATCTTGAGTGATCTTTCTGGTAGTACTAAGCCAGTTGGAGTGGATAAAATATTTAGGAAATGATCGTGGAGTGAGGCACAATTTCAGCAGTAAGGGAATCAAGGAGCACATTAAAAAGACTTCAGTCTGATTAGTTCTTAACTACATGGATCTGTTGCACCCTAGACCATTTCCCATCATGTTTGGGTAACAGTTGGTCAGTAATGGACACTATAATTGTGCATTTTAGGAGTGGGACATTAGCATAAATAAGCCATGTTTTTCCTTTAATGAGAAAATTGTAATCAAGCCAGTTTAAAATGGCAAGACTTGGAGGTGAAAGTAAGGGTAAACAGAATTTTTTTCATGCTCCTGTGAGACTGACATTGCTCATATCTCTGGGGTGTCATTAGCTGTGTCATTGACAGATCCATTTTTCTTTTCACCTGCTGTGTAGGATGGGATGCCTTGTGGATGCTGAACAAAATGCCTGTGGTTTCGAGTGCCTCAATCAATTCGGTTCTTTCTATCTATTCGGGAATTGCTTGCTATTGTAATCCATATGAATAAGTTACCAGGATAGCTGCTGTTTTGATCCCTTGCTTAGTACAGTATATTGTCATAGTAACATCTGCTAACCACGTTTCTATAAAAAGTGCATTTATTTAAAGGTATAGTTCACCTGAAAATGTCATCATTTACTCACCCCCAAGTCACCAAATCTGTATGAGCTTGAAGAATGTTGGTAACCAAACAGCTGACGGGCCCCATTGACTTCCATAGTATTTTTTCCCCATACTTTGGAAGTCAGTGGGGTCCATCAACTGTTTGGTTACTCGTATTCTTCAAAATATCTTCTTAAACTCATACAGGTTTGGAGTGTGTTTAAATGACAGAATTTTCATTTTTGGATGAACTATCCTATCATCAAGGGTTTTTAGCTTTATGCAAGCTAGTTTTTTCTCATATTTTGGTTGCCTATGGAGGGTATAAGCAAACAAATATAATGTTGCATAATGCAGTGTGAATCTTTTTCTTTTTTCAGATTTCTAGAGGATTCAATTCAACTTTAATTCATGGTTTAAGTCTTATGCATCTAAGTACAGAAAGCAGTTCTTGATTTCACTTTTAATAAATGGCTTGTGGACATCTTTAACCATCTTTACAGCTGCAAATTGTCATTGACTAATCAGAGATTATTTGAAACCAATCAAATGGCATTTACTGTATCTTTTATGTTCAAAAACTCAGATTTCATGGTGTAATGTCATTACACCTGAGCTTAATGACATTTTATTCTATTTTATTTCTTTTAATGTTGTTGTTATTAGCCTTTGTTTACTTGCAATGTAGAATACAGTGTTTATACAGTAATTGCCTCATATAAGCAGGCATCGTTGCCATCTTTGGCAACCACTTGCGCAAGAAAAGCTTGTTGTGTAATGTGAAATATGTCATTGTCATTCGTTAGTGAACTAGGTTCATCTTTGCATGTAGCCAGTGAAGACAACACAAAACAAAGACGTGTTGTCTTTGTGTTCTTTCACGCTACCCAAACTTTTTATTTTCACCTATTCAATTCAGACTGCAGTTCCTTACAACTCAATTGTAATATAATTTCCTTTGCCATTCTGCTGTCGATTCAGTAGCGGCGCAGCGCCACAGCTTAATTGTGTTTCAGGAAACACTGATTTGAATATAACCTAGTCTCTGGAATATCATTTGTTTATTTATTTATTTATTTTTTTAAATTTCACAAGTCATCTGTTCTCGCTGTCCTGCAGTTATCAGAATGCAGCAAATAACCTCTGAACAACTTATCTCGCATTTTGCGTCTTGGGGGGAGGCAGATGACCTTCAGGCGTTTCTCTGTGTGTATGTGTGGGCGACTTCAAGCGTTAGCAGACTGTTTGTGAATATAAACCGCAGAAGCAGTGACAGCTCCACATCAGTCTCTGTGCCTCCAGTCAAATGTTTGCTTTAGCTCACTTTGAGGGATTAAATTTTAATAGTGGTGAGTGCCGAAGCCCCTGAAGATATTCCCTTCGTCTCATCAGCCTGGAAACCGTGGGAGGGGCCTACTAAACAGACAGCAGCAGATCGGAGTGTGTGCTTCCTTGTCGGACGTCCATCCCCCCCACCGCACGCACAGCTGCCCTCTCTTCGCGCTGAAGAAAGAGAAGAATGAGGGAGGAAGCTATGTCAGTGCTCAAGTGACGCTGACCCATGCCACACGCATTAGTCTTCCTGCTCTGTTTACTTTGGACGGGTAATTATACTAGCGAGGCATGGCCGAGTCTTGCAGTGTTGTTTTCCGTTTGTTGTTGTTTTTTTGTTTTTTTACCGTGTCCTAATCTTCTTGTAAAGCCAGATAATTAATAGGGGGTCAGCAGGCGAGCCTGTGGTTGTCATGTTAATGGATCGGATTCAGCTTGTTGAAGCAACTTCTCTTTGTTGCACACGTAGTAGACTTTGTTCCAATAAGCTGAAACTCGACAACTGTCTTCCTACTGCCTGATGACTCAGTATAGAAATAAAGGTAACACTTTAGTATAGGGAACACATATTCACTATTAACTACAACTTTTCCCTCAATAAACTCCTAATTTACTGCTTATTAATAGTTAGTAAGTTAGTTGTTAAGTTGGGTAGGATTAAGGGCCCTATCGTACACCTGGCGCAATATGGCGCCAGGTGCGACGCAAGTGTTTTTTTGCTAGTTTCAGCCAGACACAGTTATCATTTTCACATCCTGCACCACGTTGTTTAAATTGCAAATGCATTTGCGCCCATTTGTGCGCCCAGGGGGCATGCTGGTCTGAAAACGAGGTGTGTTCAGGTGCGTTGTTGGCGTGTTGCTATTTTGAGGCAACTGAAAATGACTGCGCCATTGACCAAAATGAAACCTGGTCTAAAGTCAGTGGCGCAGTATTTGTTTAGGCGGGTGCACAACACGCTTGTTACACACACAGGGACACGCAGCAGCACACAAACATGCCAAATATTAAAAATAAAAGGATTACAATGTAAAAGATTATTGTTGTGTGCTTTTATTTCATTTTTCCTTTTTTATTCAAAATATTCACAAATTTGTTAACTATAGCATGAAATATCTGATATTCCGATTGTCAAATATGTGCAAGTGGATGTGTTCTGCTGTTTAAACACCTTTATAATGATCGCGTTAGTTGAGCTACATGCACAATGGGCGCCGCCATGTTAGTTTGCGCCGCACAGAGAATCAGATCTGTTGGATTTACAACATGTGAATTCATCCACTTCTCCCGAAATACATGAAAGTAAGTGATCCAGTGAACTGGGGAAGAATAGAGTAAACTTTAAAGTTACTTTCACAATGTGTAACTGATATGAATAAAACGTGTCGTCTAATTATTATGGAAAGGGTTGTTATTTCCGCTTCTATAGACAACATTGTGTATTTTACAAACTCGAAATGTATTGTTTTGTTAGTACTCATGTGTATTTAAATGTCTGAAACCTAAAATAAACATTATTTGGTTGAAAACACTGCATAAATGTGATATATAAAAGTGCTGCGTGCGTCCGTCTCTGGTTAGCGCCAGCTAAAGCACGCACGTGATGCGCTGAACGTTCTAATCACACCGGTGTGATCGTACGCTCCAGGGACCAGCCAAGACTGATCACACCGGTGTGATTATACGCGTCAAAGGGTTAACAGCACACCCGACCCGATATCCGACAGACACACTAATTTTGGCCCGCACCCAACCCGACCCGTTTGACATAAAAACCGCGACCCGACCCGCACCCGCATTAAATCTCCTACATCAGGTAGACAAAACTATTTTTCTCATGTAGCCTAACACAAGCAATAAAACCAACATTAGGCATTATATGTCGCTGCATCTAATTAAACATTGCATTAAACAACACAAGTAAAATAATAGAACAAAGAATGTTTTAGTAGGGCTATTTAACTGTAAGCTTAAAGCTAGTAAATATTTTATCAGATTCACTCGGCATTTAAACGCGGTTGTCTCTTCTAAAACTAAGCAGTGTTTACCTGGCCGCTGGTCCTCTTTGTAGCAGCGCGAAAAATATTCTAAAACTTTTATTCAATTTGTAAATAGCCTATATTAAATACATAAAGCGCGCAAAGTGCGCTCCCTTTAATAATCACTAGCTTTCAATCAGATGCAGCGCGATTGGCTACAATGCTCAGCGCTGCAAATCCTGCTGTAATTAGAAGCCTTTAACGGTCTTCAGACAGAGCGTGAACACAAATAAGCACGGGACCATTTGAAAGCAGCTGTCAAATGCACCGAATTGAGTTGGAATAGTCTTAGCTATTGGACCCGCAGTCTAACCGTGCCTACCGCGCGTCCGACCCGCACTGCACCCGCACCGCACCCGCACCGCACCCGACACGTAAATATTATTCTACCCGTTACATAAAATTTGGCGGGGTACCCGCCCGTGTGCAGGACTCTGCCCTAAGTGCACTTGCGCCATGCGCTTCAGACCATGTGCTTAGATCGTTAAAATAGGGCCCTATTATAATTAAATTAGAATAAGGTCATGCAGAATAAGGCATTAATATGTGCTTAATAAGTACTAATAAACAGCCAATATTCTAGTAATATGCATGCTAATGCAACTAGTTAAGACCCTAAAATAAAGTGTTACTGAAATAAAAAATAAGTCTAGTAACAAAATAAACTTTCATGCTGGACGCACCTATCTGCAGTTATTTGTTGGTGCCGTGACCCGGTTTTCATAAGTTGTTTGTTTATACTGTGTTGAAGTAAACTAGAAGTGTATTCTTTAATCACAGCCATCTGTACATCAAATTAACTGCATCAGATTTGTCATTAAAGGCTTTATATGAGCAGCATTGGCTTGCTGTTATAGATGCAATGAGTCTCTCAGCACAGTGGCAATGCAGTTTTTCTCTTACGGGAATCTTATCTTTTGCTACGAATCAGTTTACATCACATTTGATGTGCAAAAGTTGACACTTTGCCCAAAGGTATAAGTCTCGCTGTCAGATTTAAGGGATATACTGTGTAGCTATTGGTCAGCACGGATTGTAATGCTTAAAAAGCCCCTTGGGCACACTTAAAAAGGTCTTTCACGATCTGTCACATATAGGCACAAAGCCAGACCTTCATTAGCTCACAGCAGTGCAGCCAGATTGAGAAAAGGGATTTAGGCCCGCTGTTCATTTTAGATCCAGTCTACTGAATGTTGAAGAAGTAAAGGAGTTCTGTTTGGCTGATAGAAGAAAGGAGCCAAGTGCATTAGTTTTGGTTAGCGGTTGCCGCACTGTGTGCTTATGTGTTTTTCATTGTGCTTTTTACAAACTTTTTAGCCTCTTGTAGACCAAAATCTTGTATCACAGACCATATTATTTCAAAGTAATGGTATATTTTACAATATAGTGTTTTTTTTTTGTTTGTTTGTTTTTTTGCTGGAAATTTGACATGAAATGTTCAATAATCTTAAAGGGATAGTTCACCCAAAAATGAAAATTATCCCATGATTTACTCACCCTCAAGCCATCCTAGGTGTATATGACTTTCTTCTTTCAGACAAACACAGTCTGAGTTATATTAAAAATAGCCTGGCTCTTCCAAGCTTTATAATGGTAGTGAATGACACTCATGATTTTGAAGCCCAAAAAAGTTGATCCATCCATCATAAAAGTAATCCATACATCTCCAGGGGGTATTAAAGGCCTTCTGAAGTGAAGAGATGCGTTTTTGCAAGATAAATATCCATATTTAAAACATTATATAATACAATCACTAGCTTCCGGCAAATGATTGTACGCATCTAGTTACGGCAAAAGAGGAACTTCTGATGCGACAAATTATAAAGCACTCCCATTATAAAGCTAGGAAGAGCCAGGATTTTTTTTTTTTTTTTTTTATATTTCTCCAACTGTGTTTGTCTGAAAGAAGAAAGTCATATACACCTAGGATGGCTGGAGGGTGAGTAAATCATGGGATCATTTTCATTTTTCGGTGAACTAACCCTTTAAGCAAATGCATATTTGTACACAATCTAGTGAATTAAACAGTTCAAAAATATAATAAATAATTATTTTTCTCTTTTTAATGTGAACTGGAAGGATTGTAAACCAAAAAAGCAGCTTATAACAGATGAATGATATATCTTGCATCTGTGCAAAAACTGCTTCACTTTATGTAAGACATCAGTTGAACACATCAGTTGAGTTCAGTATTAATGAGGCAAGTTATGTTGCTCAGATACTGTAAACAACTAAACTCACATTCAAAATTGATAATGACAAATTCTACCTCATCTTGACTTGTTTGTGACATGTCTCTCCCGGTATTTTTGCATTAATCCATGTTTCTTTGTCACTTCCATATATTAATTTCAGCACAGCACAGAGTTGAGGTTCGGCACTGAGCCGAATGAAAATGCACTATAAACCTATTTATCAATACTTTTTAAAATGCTTTTATGAAACGTTACCCTAACACAAATACCTTTTATTCAGGACAGAATCCAGACGATTTAAGCAATTATTTTGCACTTGAGGTTTAGGCGCCATTCCGTTTAGATTAATTAGCACTTGGATATAAATGTGATTATCCTCATCATGCAAATTAGATTTCATAACAGTCAAGTTTGTAATAATTCTCAATGGCCAATTCCTGAAAACTATTTCATCATTTTTGAACACAAGGAAATAATGTAGTATCTGAAAAATCACATTTTCATTTTCTATATGGAGCCGCAGGTCTGTTGTGCAGCAGAAACGCTGTCAGCGTGAAAGTGTTATCCCCGTTTTGCCATCGCAGTTTCGCAGTCGTGCCGCTCATGTCCTGATGATGCAGTGTGTGTGAAACAGACCTAAGTGCTTTGGTACCTCAAATCAGATAATGCTGAAAATGAAATAAAACATTCTGACTGTTCTGTAAAGACTGTTTTGAAGTGTTTTAGAGTGTCATGTAATGTGGTTGAGTCTTCTTTGCATGTTGGATGCTGCGGACTTTGCAAACCTATTCATTCCTTATGCACCACTTGTTTATCTCTTGCTATAATTCTCTGTGACTTGAATCAAAGCGCCCCACTAAGAAGACTTCATATGTCATTGCTGGTCTTGGAACATAATGGCTTGGACACCCGAGTGCCATCATCACGATGTGACTCCAGAACATGAGGGGAAGTTAGGCAGTATTACACTAAACAAAGTTCATGTAAATCTGACAGGCTTTCTGTGCCATATTCTATTTTTACAAGATTTTTGTCATTGCTAATTATTCTAGATTTGACCCATTGCCGCTACCGAGGAACAGAAAACGAGGACTTGACGCCAGCTGCTGCCGTTTCCTTGTTTTGTCACAATAGGCTCCAGGGTCCAGGGCAGACTTTTGTCCATTGGCTTTACCTTCAAATTGAGTAATCTTGTCTGATTCAGGTCATTACACTTTTGGCTCTTAAACTAAAAATGAAGCTCACTCTAATTGGGCCCAGCTGGAAAAATGTGAAATGTAGCAGAACTTCTTGCCTGACTTTTAAGGTTTGTGTCACAAAATGTGGTTGTTCTTCTTCAGTAGTCTACAATAAGACAAATACGTTTTCTGTTCTAAAGCTGATGGCCAAATGAAATCTGTTCCCTTGATTTAATTAATTTAGCCAACTCTTAAAGAATTAGTTCGCTTCAGAATTAAAATTTCCTGATAATTTACTCACCTCCATGTCATCAAGATGTTTATGTCTTTCTTTCTTCAGTCAAAAAGAAATTATGGTTTTTGAGGAAAACTTTTTTTCTCCATACAGTGGACTTCACTGGGGTTCAACGGGTTGAAGGTCCAAATGTCAGTTTCAGTGCAGCTTCAAAGGGCTCTACATGATCCCAGACGAGGAATAAGGGTCTTATCTAGAGAAATGAATGTTCATTTTCTAAAAAAACCCCAAAAATTATATACTTTCTAACCACAAATGCTTGTCTTACTCTGCGATGCGCCATCATGCGACATCATTTTCATGTTTTTTTTAGAAAATGACCGATGGTTTCTCTAGATTAGACCCTTATTCCTCGTCTGGGATTGTGTAGAGCCCTTTGAAGCTGCACTGAAACTGACATTTGGACCTTCAACCCGTTGAACCCCAGTGAAGTCCACTATATGGAGAAAAATCCTGGAATGTTTTCTTCAAAAACCTTAATTTCTTTTCGACTGAAGAAAGAAAGACATGAACATCTTGAAAGACATGGGGATGAGTAAATTATCAGGACATTTTAATTCTGAAGGGAACTAATCCTTTAATGTGGTGTTGATGTACGTGATAGGCTGTGAGTTTTCACCTTCTGATTCATGCTATCCCATGGACTCAGCCATCCATTTGAAAAGTATTTACCAGGCAGATTGGCAGGCATTTTCATTTCTGGTTTTGTAATTAACTCTAATGGTTGAGTCCTGAAATAGATGAGGTTTATAGTCGAAGTTAAATAATATTCCATGACACGGGCTGAGGATAAACGTATCTCTCTGTGCCCTAAATAGAAAGCTGATTTGTTTGTGTATCTGGCACTGTGCATGCATGTGGACTGGTTCCTGGAGGCCCAGAACCAGAGCTGGGGAAATCAATTTAAAACAAGTCAGGCCGTCCCTCGTGCACTACATCTTAATGCACTAGTTATTTCCTCATAGGGCATATTGCAAAGGCGGATGTCAGTCTGTTATGATACTAATAAAGCAGCCGCACAGAACACAAAGCATGAGTCATGTCACATGTTTATTTACATTTCTGGTAACACTTTACAATAAGGTTTCATTAGTTAACATTAGTTAACTACAATTAACATGAACTAAATATTAACAATACTTCTACAGCATTTATTATCTAAGTTAATGCTAATTTCAATATTTACTAATACATTATCAAAATCAAATGTTGTATTTGTTAACATTAGTTCTAATGCACTGTGAACTAACATGAACAATCAATCAATTTTATTAAATAACATTAACAAAGATTAATAAATACTGGTACAAATGTATTGCTCGTTGTTAGTTCATGTTAGTTAATACTTTAACTAGCACACAGTACTAACAACACAAGTAAGTCTTATTGTTTAAATCTCGTTTTCTTGATTTACAGCGAGTACCATGTTTTACCATGCCTAATATCGATCTAGCTTACTGCAGTGTGCAGTGTCTCATAGCAGCCGCAGAGCGAACGCAGAGTAGCACTATAACAACTTTCAACACACAAATGTATCTAATATGATAAACAGCGCAGCTTTACCCCACATTCGCTTGACCGGAAGAAGCGGAAGCGGCGACTGTGGCATAATAAAAGTCCCACTGCTCTCGAGATGTGTGTCGCGCTCGTCTCTCATTAGCAATCGCTCCAGCGGCCCTCCTGCTCTGCTTCATACTACAGTAATGTTAATAATCCCATCCATTAATATGATTTCTGTCCGAGTCCTGTCCCGATTCTTTTCCACCGGCTGTAGACGTGAAGACAACACCTCCCATGATTCCGCGAAATCAAGGAGTCATCAAGCTACTCCTTTGTTTTGAATAAGTGACCTCTAGTGGCGAAAATGTACATATTGTGCCTTTACTTAATTCCTCCCCTCATCTGACAAGCAAATGTTTGCCTTATATAGAATAATTATGGGGAAATTGCACACATATTTAATAACAAAAGTGCATCTGTGGCAGACCATCTTTTTGAGTGAATATCCACGTGTTGGCTTTAGGGTGATGGAAGTTGTGATTGTGTACTTCAGTCTGTTCTGGTGGGAGCATCGACTATGTGGGCGGATTTGTTGTAATTTAACAAGGATTAACCTTTCTTCCGTTGCCTACTGAAGAGAAATCTGCAAACCTCAGCCCAGCTGTTACGACACACTATGATAAGAGGATTTGGAGAAATGTGGTGAAGTTCTCGCCCTCACAGAGCTTCTGAATGATTGCAAGTGTAAGACATTTTGAATTTAGATTTATTCGTTCATTTTGGATGAAGTGTGTTTTCTGCTAACGGTTGTCTTGTTAGCATGTCTTCACCTCTGATTTACACTTTGATAGGTGCACACTGTGTAATGTGGTTGATGTGAATTAAGGCTTCAGCACATTAAAGGATTAGTTCACTTCAGAATTCAAATTTCCTGAAAAGAAATGAAGGTTTTTGAGGAAAACATTCAAGGATTTTTCTCCATATAGTGGACTTCACTGGGGTTCAACGGGTTGAAGGTCCAAATGTCAGTTTCAGTGCAGCTTCAAAGAGCTCTACACGATCCCAGACGAGGAATAATGGTCTTATCTAGAGAAACGATTGGCTATTTTCTAAAAAAATTAAAAATGTATAAACTTTTTAACCACAAATGCTCATCTTGCACTTCTCTGCGATGCGCTACGCATTACGTAATCACGTTGAAAAGGTCACGTGTGACATAGGCGGAAGTACTGACATAGGGCGAAAATCACATTTTCTCCCTCAACTTCAAAATCGTCTGACATCATTATATTACATTACGTTATATTTGTTTGATTTTTTGTAAAGGCCGTTTCACACATGCTTGGTACTTCCGCCTATGTCACACGTGGCCTTTTTCCAACATGGCACATCACAGAGCAGTGCAAGACGAGCATTTGTGTTTAAAAAGTATATAAATTTAACCAATCGTTTCTCTAGATAAGACCCTTATTCCTTGTCTGGGATCATGTAGAGCCCTTTGAAGCTGCACTGATTTGGACCTTCAACCCATTGGTAAATGTTGAAGTCCACTATATGGAGAAAAATCCTGGAATGTTTTCCTCAAAAACCTTCATTTCTTTTCGACCGAAGAAAGAAAGACATAAACATCCTAGATGACATGGGGGTGAGTAAATTATCAGAAAATTTTATTTCTGAAGCGAACTAATCCTTTAATGAAAAGTGACGTTAGTGAAAAACAATCTTCACGCTGCAATGGTGTGTGATTTTTTTGCAAGACCTTTTAAAAACATAATCAGTTTGTTTTTCATTCTGTGAACAAATGTGGACATAAGAGGTTTGCTTTCATCAGTGCTGTTGGTACAATGATACTTTAACCGAGTTTGCTTCTGGGTAATGTAATTTTGATGTCTGAAGTGGCCCAGTCTACCAGCATATGTTATTAGTGTGGTGTTATGGGCTATTGTCTTTGATTCATTTCAGAGAACTGCTAAATTGTAATCCATAGCCAGACTAATTGCCCACATCCTTTATGGTCTTAATGGCCCGTGTGACCTTATTGTTTCCTCTGTCTGAAAGGCCTCATCTGCTGGAGTCTCCACAGATGCTTTCAAATATGACCTCTGAAAGATTACATGTGGTTCATGTTCACTCACTGATATATTTATTTTATCTGCTCTTAAGTTTATAAAGCAAAAAGGAGCGGACCACTGGAAAAACAGTTCTGAATATAGTCAGACGGTAATCATACGGCCCAATGTTACTGTCGCTCTTCATTAGTGCCACATTTCTCTGTGAGAGCCTAAGAAAGGCTGAGAGAATAAATGTGTTCTCCAAGAAATAGCGTCCCTCCAATTACTGAGCTAGCTTCCGGATCTGGACCACTCAGACGGAAAGAGCTGAAAATGGATGCTCGTTCATGCTCTTCTCTGAGGAATTTCACTTTTCATGGAGCATGTATTGTAACCAAACTTCTGAAGGAGTTTTTTTTCTTTGCATTTTTATTAGTCAACAGTGTTGTTAGTCAAGTTTTGTTAAATTGTGATCATTGGAATGCCAGTAAACACTGTGCCACAGTACCTCGTAGGCTGAATAGACCAAACCGGTTCACTATGTCATCACTATGACAACTGACTCGGAGCAGAACATCCTTTCCATTCTCTGTTTTCCATCTTCTGGCTCGTGGAAGTTTCTGTTAGTTTCGTTCCTAGGGTCATTTTTAGCGTGATGATTCAATTTGCCCTCCGCCGTCTACCGCAGAACGAGTCAGAGTTCGCGCTGCTGTTGTTGAATAGGTCTTTAGGGAATACTGGCAGTAAAACACTGAATGTGTTGTTTGTTTTGGTCTTTTGTTAGATTTTTTGCCACTGGTAATTGGCAGATGTGCAAAGCTTCACCTTCACAATGAATATTTTGGAATAACAAACATTCCCATTCATGAAGGTGCGACATGAAGTTCTCTCAGGGCCCAGAGGTTCAGTGAATTAATCAGTTTTCTACTGTTGTGTTTGTCATTTGTAGGTGTGGGTTGGGAGAATTTGTACTCTGATATGTCTCCTGAAATATTGCGGGGTAGCAGTCCAAGCATGAGGCAGAAAACCATTATTATACGTCATGTCGCTGTGGTGTAGCCACACCCTTCACGTAGACCTCAGCCTCATCTGACCACTCTATCCCTTCATCTCTCAAGTCTGTTCCTGTTGGAGCTGAAGATGTGATCTTGAGGTTTAGTGTCCTACTTTAGCGTTCTTCTTTATTTATTTCCTGGATATCAGAGCAGCAGCTTTGGGAATCACTGCTCCCTTTGATATTTCCCATCCTCCTTCTAGGTAGAACGCCGCCCATCTAAAGCTCAACTAATGGCTCCACTTCCGTTCTTCAGCACTAGGGGTGGGAATCTTTTTGAAGGTTGCGATTCAAATTAAAAATGAATTATCAATTTTGAATTGAATTTCAATGCATTGTAGTAAAACTACTCAGTACAAAAATGAAATTTCTGAAGGTTTTTGGTCTGTGTCTTTCATTTCTGGATGATAGTCTAGAAATGGAAGTCTCAATTTTTTCTAATCTTACTAAATCTACGCGTCATCTTTCACTAGAAATTGTAACATTTATATAAATGACCTATAATGCTCCTTTTCACAAGATGTAATATAAGTCTCTGGTGTCCCCAGAATGTGTCTGTGAAGTTTCAGCTCAAAATACCCCACAGATCATTTATTATAGCTTGACAAATTTGCCCCTATTTGGGTGTGAGCAAAAACACGCCGTTTTTGTGTGTGTCCCTTTAAATGCAAATGAGCTGCTGCTCCCGGCCCCCTTTCCAGAAGAGGGCGGAGCTTTAACAGCTCGCGTTTCGGTTGCTCAACAACAACAAAGCCGGAGAATCTCACGCAGCCAAAATGACGACGGTGTTCAGCCTTACATTGTTCCTGATGGAGAGACTCAGGAAGAAGTTACAACTTTTAGAATGAAACTGGACGTTTCTGAATGGTTAGTGGATATAAGAACAGTACTTTTCTTATCAATGTTCACTGTCTGTGTTTTTTCTTCTTTAGCTCATGTACTCTCTGGGGCTTCGGTACCTCTTTGACCAAATACAACCTTTATCACAATGAGAAGTTCTGAGCGTGGGCCTGTATCTTATCAGCTGTATCAGTGTTGTAGAAATTAAACCTTCATGCTTGTCATATCAATTTATCAAGGTGTAATTTCTTTTTGCTATGGATGATTGTGATCAACCAACAGACAATGTGGTACCTCGCTGCGGCGTGTGAAGGGATAAACCCCAGCGCTAACTCTGAGATTAGAATCATCCGTATATATGGAGCCAGCGCTCTGGATTTGTGGCACATCACCTTGCCCATGCTGCTGATCTTTTGTGTTGGATAGGGTGCATATTGCTTCAAATTAGAATTAGAGATAAACATTTCACACAGGTATTTAACTGTGGAAGAGAGGATTTGAGTTGTATAATATTTCTGCTTGAATCTTGATTGGCTCCCAAATTTGCTAAAACAGAACATTGCTTATAATATCAAATCATATCAAAACAGATGAGGCATACATTTATATGAAACACTGGTAACACTTTATTTTAGGATCTTTTAACTAGTTGCTTATTAGCATGCATATTACTAGAATATTGGCTGCATGACCTTATTCTACATTCTTAATCCTACCCAATACCTAAACTTAACAACAAACTTACTAATTATTAATAAGCAGTAAATTATGAGTTTATTGAGGAAAAATTTGTAGTTAATATTGAATGTGTTCCCTATACTAAAGTGTTACCGAAACATTTTTACTCTTCTTCTTCTTTATCTTTTTCCTTCTTTGTTGTCGTCGTTTTCTTCTACTTCATCGCCCTCCACCTTTTTCCTTGTCTTCTTTTTCTTCTTTACCTTGTTCTTCTGTCTTTTTCTTCTTTGTCTTCTTCTTTTGTTATTTTTTCCATTCAGTTATTGCACTTAAAAATCTAACTGACATCAGTGATGTTAGTGTAATATATGCATATTTATTATATTATTGAGAATTGTACTCGGTAATATAAATAAATAAATGCACAATAAATATCTTTTCAGGGTTTTTTTCTGGGTCAAAAATGGTCTTTGGTGGTGGCGGACGAACATGGTCATCCACACACACAGTACCCTATAGTGAACTGTCAGCCTAGTACTGACAATAAATCTCAAATAAATGCAAAGAAACAGTTTATAATATTAATTTATAAATAAAAACAATAATCACCATCAGGACAGATCATAAAACAAAGTGTTTAGAACAATTTTATTTTTTAAAACTCAAATTTTTATGTAAAAAGTCACTGAGTGACTGATTTGAAAAGTTAGTAATAAAATGAACAAGAAAATAACACATTACAGAAAGAGTGGCAGGTCTATTATTTTGCATTCACACTCCAAGACTTAATGCACACAGATCATTTGACATGTAGTATCAGATTGTTTTTTTCCGTCCATTGCTATGGTTATCACTGTCAATCAGATTCAATCTTTGCAGTGTGTAGTTAGCAGCATGAAAAATATATATTATATAAAGAAAGTGAGCAAAGATCACTGCCGTTGTAATAACTGAAGCTGTCAATCACTTGAGTTCAATGTGAGGTACACAAAGCTGCACTCTTGCAAAAACTCCAGTTATAATCAATGAAGCTGTCTACGCTGTGCAATGAATCTCTTATTGACATTGTTTATATATTGTTTGTTATAATAAAAGGATTCGCGAGCGTGCAGAACTCTGAACAAAAACTTGACTAACTTAAAGGGATAGTTCACCCAAAAATGAACTGCGTCATAGCTCATTACCATAAAGTTGACCTGACTTCAACTCTCCTTGACGCCCACACCGTCCAAGGCGTGCGGCGGTGTAAACACACAGTAAAGAACATTTTTATCTGAAACCGTTGTCTGAAACCTATCCCTTTAAACACATCTGATTGGCCATTGTGTTCACACGCTCAACAGATATGTCTGTGATTGGCTACAGAGCTCAACCTTGCAAAAACACATTGTAAATAGAAACCTTTGACGGTCTTCACAGAGCGTTTACACAAACACTTACTGGAGCATTTTAAAGCATTTTAAAGCAACCAGCTTTGGCGGGACAAAGATTCATTTTGGCGACCGCCAAAACATTTTCAATGCAGAAAAAACCCTGTCTTTCTAACATCTATTTACCAGTAGCCATCTTTAGCCACATTATTTTGCAGACGTTTTATGGCATTTCATATTCAGAAGCAAAGCCTACAGCCTATGTTTACATAAGACTTTGGTTACGCTTTATTTCGATAGTCCACTTTAGACTTTCTACTAACTATAAGTAACTTTGCAACCTTGTCAACTAACTGTCATTGGAGTATTAGTAGACTGTTAGGGTTCGTAGAATAAGTTGACATGTAGTTGCAAAGTTACTTATAGTTCATTGAAATTCTGTTGGGGGACCATCAAACTATTTTGAAGATATCAGGCAGACTAATACTAATACTGTAATGAGTTAGTTGACATGTAGTTGCAAAGTTACTTATAGTTAGTAGAATGTCTAAAGTGGACTACTGAAATAGTGTTACCAAAACTTAAACACTATTCGTTTGTTGCCTTGCAAGCACTGATATTTTTGTCAACTAATACTTTAAAACAACAACAAAACACTCTCCTTGGTACCATATGAATGGTTTGGGAGCAAAGTTTCCTCTTAGATTAAAACACTTTATCTGAAAGACTTTCTCTGTTCTGTTTGTTGCATGCAATCTCTTACCAGTGTTGCATAAGTAACTTGTCAGATGAGTCAGAAGTGTAATCTCACTGTGAAGTTTTCATCTCTTCTGCTGCCTGTTTTGTTTTATCATTTTCTATCCAGTTGATTTGTCAATTCTCTATAACTCCTTTTCTCTCTATTTTGTTTTATTGCATGTGAAGCAGCTGGAAGCGATCGTGGCCAGTTCTCTGGCAGAGCTCAGCTGTGTGTCTCTGACATATGGCACTGGCTGTAGTGTTCCTAGAAGGATCTGTGGAGCTGTGGCAGTGTAAAGCTGATTAGGAGCAAACCAAAGATTCATTAGTTGTATTTAATGAAATAGAAATGAGTAGTGGGGATATTTGAATAAATTAACCTTCACCGCTTCCCCGGAGGCTGGAGGAAACTATGGAAGGGGCAAAGAATAATTTTTCCTTGGCCACTGATATGATAAGTGGATTGCATTATTGTTGAATGGAGTATGTTGTCACTTAACTCAGCACCAGAGGAAGCAGCTGGTTACACAGCATGACGTGGGCAAATGAAGTGCGTTTTCATGAAATGCACTAGGGCAGGGGTTCTTAAAGTGGGGTCTGCAATCAATAGACTGTGTCTGCAAAATAATTTAGAGATAATTGAGGTCTTTCCTAGTATTTGGATCATGTTAACCACAGGTAAAATCCTGGTACAAACGAACAGCTCTGTTTCGCTCCACGTTTGGCACGATTGGTGTTTAACGTTTCTAATACACAACAGAAAGGCAGCGCTCATCAGTTATCAGCAAATTACTACCGACAGCAGTACGACCATCTGCAACACGCATGCGGATAGTGCATAAACTTTATATCAAACAATTACTGAACTTTTGTTATTTTTGTAATTATTTAGAGGAAAATTATATTAAAGGAACATATCATGAAAATCAGACTTTTTCCATGTTTAAGTGCTATACTCGGGTCCCCGGTGCATCTACCAACCCAGAAAACCCGAAAAAGGACAACCCAGTAACTTTGTTTTGGCAAGACTTTCTCTGCAAGCATGTGAAAAAACGAGCTGCTCAGATTTCGCTCCCCTTGTGACGTAGGAAGGGGATCTTATTATAATATTGCCGGCCCTTAATCTGCACGTTTCCACCCACGGCGCCGACATTTTGTTTTCGCAAGCGAAAATGTTGTACCAGTTCTAACGCCATGGCAAAAGTTCGAGCAAAGCATGCTAACTGTTCTGTCGTTGGCTGCACAGACGAGCACTGAACACTATTTAGAGTCTCGTTAGCTTGGATAGCCTGCAAGTTGACCTTGGCAAGCTTGTTTGCTAAAAAAAAAAGGAGCGTTTCTGTCCGAGCGATATTTTGGAAAAAATATTAGACCATTCACAGTATTTGATAGCAATCATAAACGTTAGCCTGGTGTGTATGGATCTGTTTGGCAAATGTAAAGTGGGCGTCCATACGGGATTTGCACAAAAGATTAACATGACGGCACATGCTAGTCGATGAGTTGAATCAACTCCACAGCAACTACATAAATTTATCCACTAACCATTCAGAAACGTCTAAAAGTTGTAACTTCTTCCTAAGTCTCTCCATCAGTGTCGACTCCGGTTTGAACAATGTAAGGCTGAACACCGTTACTGACAATCCTCATTTTGGCTGCGTGAGATTCTCCGGCTTTGTTGTTGTTGAGCAACCGAAATGCGAGCTGTTAAAGCTCCGCCCTCTTCTGGAAAGGGGGCCGGGAGCAGCAGCAGCTCATTTGCATTTAAAGGGACACACAAAAACGTGTTTTTTGACCCTCAAATAGGGGCAAATTTGACAAGCTATAATAAATGGTCTGTGGGGTATTTTGAGCTGAAACTTCAGACACATTCTGGGGACACCAGAGACTTATATTACATCTTGTGAAAAGGGGCATAATAGGTCCCCTTTAAATAAAATTAAATCGTTATTGTTTTATCGCCTAGCCCTAAAACAAATACAAGCACAGACCTATATACATACTTTTATGTGTGATTAGCTCGCTGTACTCTCTGCTGGCTCAGTGGTCATCAGTATGCAGGTCAGGTCAAGTATAATCGCAGTGCCTCTTTGTCTCTGACTCCTTTTCAGTACAGGAAGACGAGAAAGTGGTTAGGGGGGATGGGGGAGAATGGCATGGTCAGGATTTTCCACATTACCTGGACCCGTGCAGATTCTTGTTTGTCTGCTCAGGGAGTCTTGCAGGTTTGCTGCCTCATTTCGTTCTTGCCGTCCATACCGGCAACGTTCACTTTCTGTGTAATCCTGACCCACTGTGTCAAACTCACCTTAACTCCCCATGGATCATCAGACATCAGGAGCTCCAGATGAAGAGAACATAAAGAGCAGACTCTCCTCTCACAGACTCCCTACCTTCCTGAATGGTAAAAGCCATCTTTTCACTTCTGAGTTAAGGCATCTCTGTGCCACATCCAAATTCTGTGTTAAAACATAATGGCACATGAAGGCTGTATTAAAATATGCCAACTCTGAGCCGCTAGAATCATGACTGTCCCTTAGGCATGAATGAAGATTCCTGTGAAGAGTGTGATTTTCAGTAAAATGAGCTCATGAAGTGGTAAAAATCGATTGGATATTATTCTTATGCTTTTTTATCTGCTGTTGTTAAATTACTGTACACTGTAAAAATCGAGTTAAACACATACACACACCTTATTTAAAAGTTTGCTTCACTAAGAATTTGTATTGCAGTACCATTTTTTTTTTTTTTTTTTAGTAAAATTGCATTTTAAAATAATTCAAATTCAAAGATACTCCATAAACTTAAATTAGAAAAGAGAAAAAGGCAGATAGTAACAGTTTCAACAGAGGGTCAATTGATAATGTTGTTTTTTCCAGTTTGACCTATAAAAATATTAAAAATTTAAAGAAATAGTTAGGCAAAAAATTTAAAATCTGTATTTATTTGTTCACCCTCAAACCCGTATGCTGTTTATGCTGCTGAAAATTCAGCTTTACCATCACAGGAATTGAAAAAAAAATAATAATAATAATCAGAATATTTAGTCATGAAAGTGAGGGATAAAAATAATAATTTTTTTTGTTAAGCTTTTCCTTTAAAGTGCAAAAATAACAGGCAATAAAAAAGCTTAGGACAACAAAAGGCGAACTCATAAAACACAGTCGAGTGTCTAATACAAACACAATTGTGATTCCTGTTTCCTCTGTGTCCCCTTAAACAGTCAGTGTAAACACAGATTTTCGTGATATATATGCCACTTCAGACGTGGCTTGCCTGCTGCCTTTGCTGTGTAAAGACAACGTATGTCTCTCTGTCCAGGTCAGTACAGTACAGTGACTAGTCTGGAATAGCCTGAAGATTAGCACAACAGTGCAGTGTGTGTATTATCCAGCTGGAAAGGGCCAGAGGGAGCTGGACACAATTGTTTTAGTAAGGAAATGTCACATTTTCTGGTGGGAATACATTAACTTTTACTGGACCCTACTGGAGCAGTTGTCTTTTGCAGATCTGCATAACATTGACCTTCATTAGTGGCTGATTTAGAAAAGTGAGTTGTCTGCGGTTTTAAATGGAGATGTTTAATTGAATTGTGTTTCTGCATGGATTGTGTCGTGGTCATGCTGTACGCCGCGGGCTCAGGCTGTGGAGGCAGGTGTGGTTGTCAGGTACTTGTACAAGCTCTGGGCACAGCCTCAGGGGCGAGCCTGTCTGTGTGCTCACATGGACAAAGAGACACATCCAATTCACCAGCTACTTTCTGCACAGAAACCACACTGACTATAAACCTTAAAATCTAGTGAGCTGCCTACCTACACAGCCTTCTTGCTGCATTTGAACTGCTGTTTCCTTATTTGTACATTGTAGATCAGTCAAAAGTTTGAAATAATTAAAGGGGACCTATAATGCCCCTTTTCACAAGATGTAATATAAGTCTCTGGTGTCCCCGGAATGTGTCTGTGAAGTTTCAGCTCAAAATACCCCACAGATCATTTATTATAGCTTGTTAAATTTGCCCCTGTTTGGGTGTAAGCAAAAACACGCCATTTTTGTGTGTGTCCCTTTAAATGCAAATGAGCTGCTGCTCCCGCCCCCTTTCCAGAAGAGGGCGGAGCTTTAACAGCTAATGTTTCGGTTGCTCAACAACAAAGCTGGAGAATCTCACGCAGCCAAAATAACGAACATGGCCCCACCCCCTTTGTTGCGTGCTCTCGGGGGCGGGGTTTATGTAAATTTTAGGGTTAGTGATGTCACTAACCCGGAAAGAAGCTCGTTGTAGTCCCTACCAGCCGTTTGTTGTAGTCCTTAAACAGAGAATTATTTAAAAGAAAATATCTTGCTTTGCATTGAACTTTGAGCGTCGTAACTTTGCAGATGTTGTTTATGCTCAAACAGCGACATTACACACTAACTAAAGTTAAAAAAGTGAAATCATAATCAGCCACCCCTTTAATATTTTTTTTAAAGATGTCTCTTATGCTCAACAATGCTGCATTTATGTGATCAAAAATATGTACTGTAAATAGAGTAATATTGTAAAATATTATTACAATTGAAAATAACTGTTTTCTATTTGAATATATTTTAAAATGTAATTTATTCCTGTGATCAAAGCTGAATTTTCAGCATCATTACTCCAGTCTTCAGTGTCACATGATCCATCAGAAATCATTCTAATATGCTGATTTGATGCTCAGTTATTAATAATGGTTCTTATTATTATCAGTTAAAAATAGTTTTTGCTGCATCATTTTTTTTTCAGTTTTATTTGATAAATAAGGTTCAAAAGAACAATATGTATTTACTAAAAAAAAATCTTACCCCAAACTTTTGAATTGAAGGGTATTACGATTTCCACAAAAATATTAAGCCGCAACATTGATAATAATCATAAATGTTTCTTGAGCAGCAAATCATCATATTAGAAAGATTTCTGTAGGATCATGTGACACTGAAGACTGGAGTAATGATGCTGAAAATTCAGCTTTAATGAATTACATTTTAAAATATAATAAAACAGAAAACAGTTATTTTAAATTGTAATAATATTTCACTGTTTTTACTGTATTTTGCAAATAAATGCAGCCAACTTTTAGTGTATACGTGTTCATGACGCAAGAGATCTCTGTTTCCTCTCCCCTTGTGAATGTCCTGTTCTCTTGAGCAAGAGTGTGTGTTCAGAAGGGTAAATTGCTAATACTACGGTCCAGTCTGTGTGCTGCGAGTCTGATGGTGGATGGTTTCGCTCCGGGCCCCCTGCAGACTCCCGCTGTGTTTTGAAATCCAAAGATGACAAAGTCTTCCAGCTGAGACGCTCAAGCACAGCTATTAGACTGCCATTGAGAAAAAAACAACAGCTCGCTTTGAACCAGTGCAGGTTCAGCACACTGTAAAGGTGATTAGAAGACCAAAATATAACGCTGTGTTGTAAGGGTAATGGTTTCTGTTTTTGTCATGTCGTGAAATTTAGTTCTGCAATGAAATCGTGTTAGTCTGAAATTTTGCATCACAGTGCTGTATTACACTCTGAGGAATACTTGACTCTTATTGGTCGGTCGCTGCATTGAGTTAAAGAAGTCTCTTAATGCTCACCACGACTGCATTTATTTAATCAAAATACAGTAAAAACTGTAATATTGTAAAGCTGTTTTCTATTTGAATGTATTTTAAAATGTTAATTATTCCTGTGATGGCAAAGCTGAATTTGCCATATATATTACATATGATCTCACTGGAGGTGAATCCACTTTGTGGAACATTTCGTTATTTAGCGTTTTAGTGTGAAGAGAAAAATTTGACACTGGACACTTGTCATGCTGTGCCTAGTTAGAACTAGGTGCAACAGGGTGATATGGTGTTCAGTTTTTCATCTGCTGGTGTTTACATGTTCGACTCAAGTTCAGCAGAGCACAGTTGGTTATTCAGCAGTTAGGGACTAATATCTAAACTGTTTTCATGCACTGTACGCCATGCCAACAAAAAGCCACAGTGCATTCGACTGTCGTCAGACAGAGAAGTTGTGCTTGACCCATAATGAGCTGTGAGACTTTTGGAAATGTAATTAACTCGAGCAGATTAGCAGTCAGACGTCAGTATTTCCAGCCTCTATGGGCTTCTCTGTGCATCTACACATAGAGATCCATCTGTGCTACAAGCCCATGTTTGTGTTTATTTGTGTGTGCATGTAAGTTTTTAAAGTTGTCCCTGCACCCCCCAGAGCAGTCTTTCATGTGTGCTCCAGGGGCAGGTGTGGGAAACACACACTGTACGGCATTGATGAGAGCGGCCTTTGAGCTTCGCCGTTCAACAAACACCTAATAAAGGCACTGCTGTGCTGGACACGCTCTGCTAAAGGCACGTTTACATCAATGTTTACACGCCAGGACTGCCTCCACCACCTTTAATTGATGAATTCACATCTTCAAGTCAGCCGTGATTCACACTTCTATGAGGGAACTGTTTTTATCCCCAGAGGTCAGTGGCAAGGACAGAAATGCAGAAACTCAATGAACTTCAACCTCCCAGTGGAAACCACCGCTACAGAAACTGAGTCGCCTTCTGATTCATGAATTTAAGGTGTTCTTTAATCATATATTTGTGCATTTCAATTTAACATGTGGTTACTCTTCTCCTAGATTTCTGGATTTTAATATCTACTATATATATATATATATATATATAATATGAGCAATATCACACGAGTACCCTTGCAATATGGCTGTATATCATCATGGCTGTGATTCGGCCGTAGGTAATCACTGATATACAGCCATATCGCACGGCTACAAGTGTGATATTGCATTTATACAACAGTTCGACGGCACGAGTGTGTAAATAAATAAGAACAACAAACGCAGTGTCTTTAAAACCCTCTTTTGTGCAGAACTACTTCCTTCTGTCTCAAGTTGACAGTTTGACCAAGCATCCATTATTAACTCTAAAACATCACTTTAGAACTAGTAATGAAGGAATGTTGAGTCCCTCCATTGAAACGCATTGTATTTTGTACAGTATTATTGAGAGAGAGATCGCCTGAGCGAGCATTACCTGTGTCTGATATAACATTCATTCTTCAGGTCGATGTCTATAATATCATATCATTATAAAAATCCGTTTGAATGTCCGCTGAGGAAAGCGATCTTTGTATTTGTCCTTTTTACAATTAAAGGAATTTTCCATAACAGCTCTAAAACAACGTCCTTTGTTTACAAAAGTCCCTTTCAAATTAAAAGTCTCTTGAGACTCACTGACTCATTCACTCGTAAAGTTTACCGCCATTTAATGGCGTATTAATGTAACTTTCACTCAATCCATATTACGCACTAATGGGCCCTTTCTCAATAGCAAATACAATGTATTATTTATATAAAATAATATTTATTGAACAACAATATTTAAATTAACAACAATGGCCATTATAAATGACAATAGGAAATGAACACAATTGTATAATTCAGTCAAACATACAAAAGCAGTGCTCTACGGGATGCAAGTTAAATATAGCCTTAATGTTAAATTATTAAATTCGATTTGCTCAGGAACAAGTAATAGATTAATAAGACCAAAGATTGCCCTTTTTATGTACCCAAAATGAATTATATCTCATGTTTAACCACTATAAGACCCAGCCTCAAATCCCAGAAGCACTGGCTGAGATGAAGCTGTTCTCGGCGGGTACACGAGCACTGAACGACCGCTGACAGCCTGGAGCTCGCATCTCCGAAAACGTCTAAACAAATTGTAAAATAGGCGCTATGATTAAATATGTGTCACATATTTCAGGTCTAAACAACTACATTCTCGCCTAAAAACTCTTAAAACTACAGTTCATGGTACAACAAGTTGAAGTATTTGTAAGAAATATGATGGATTTGATTAGCCGCCATGACAGTTGCGTGAAGCGGAGTGATACAAATGGTGAAAAGGTATGACGGCTGTTATCATTAGAATATCGCACGGCTCTCAGCCAATCAGATTCGAGAGCCAGAAAGAACTGTTTTATAAATATATATAAAGGATGATGTGGTCACTTAAAGGTATAAACAACAATATTAGAAAGAATGTGTGTATAATTTATTTTTATTTAATTTATTTTATTATTATTAGTTTTGTGTGTGTGTGTGTGTGTTTTGTTTTGAAAGGGTGCCATATATTTGATTGTTTTGAGCAAGGCACAAGGGCTAGGGCCAGGATTTTATCTTTTTCTTCTGTTTTTCCTTTCATTCATAACCCAAGGTATTGATTTAGTCAGGATACTGCAGTATCAGAGACTGATATCGTACCAAAGCCAAACTTGGTATCGATCCAGCTCTAATAGACACAGAAGAATTCCTCACACAACTGACGACATTTATGTAAGCTGGGTCAGTCAGGCACCTTGTTTATTCATCTGGCCAACATTGTAGTCGATCCCGCACGGTCAATGTGTATATTTGCTAATGCGTTAGATGCCCGGCTAGGAATAGCCACATGGTTCTCTTCGGTGCACACTCTTGATCTACATTCCAACGTTGCACCTTCCTGAGTGTTGCTTGTAGACCTTGTGACGAGTTATCATCACCACTCTCAGGGGCATAAGTAGAATAGCGCTGCTTAAAGCTAATTTTGGATCTTGTTCTCCGAGTTGCCCTCAGTCACTAAAACAATAGAGAGGCAAGGACGGACTGGCAGTCGACCTTGAGAAATTACAGCTCTCCCTACTCACCATTATTTATTTCACAACATCTGTTGGCCAGCACAGTGCTGCCCGATGTGAATCTGACCGCTCCAGTGCCTCAAGAATGTAACCCTTGTACAATTATATTAGTGCATTGTTGGCTAAGCTGCACAATGTGACCTCTGTATTGACTGTGTGCAACTAAGTGCTTTCTTCCCCAGGGCAGATACTCAACTACTCCCATGGCTCAGATTGGTTGTTGGGGAGCCTACAAAGTTTTTCTAAGACTTAAGTTCACAAAAATGGGAATCTGAGGTGAATGGTATTAAATTTTCACATGGAATCCCATCAGCGCAGCATTTAGGTGCCTTAGTAGGATGTTTTCCCATTTTTGCCATGTCGGATAGTAAAAGAAAAAGCAGGAAAAGTCCAGATAAATTTGTCAGGTCAGTGATGTTAATGCTCTGTGACATACATTTGCCCCACTCTTCCTCTTTCAGACAGAAAGACAGAGTCTGATCTCTCAGTTAAGTTGTTTTATAAGCTTTCAGAAGATTAATGGCTTGCCCTGTGCCCTGCAGACCAGCATGGAGAGGCTCTTCTGTTCCTTGGCCTCTGCTCAATGAATGGACTTAATGGAAGTATTTCTGCTTTTGAATAAATCATTTATGAGGCATTGCTGCAGCTGGTATTAATAACATCTGTATTGTAAAAAGGAAGATGGCTGTGAAGGAACACCACTTTAGAACATTGGAAGCAGGTGTTGTCGGGTTAAACCGGCACTTCAGTTTGTGAGAGGAAACTTTCAAGATCTTTAACAGCTCTCTCTCCAGTAACGCGTGTTTCTCCTCTATGTTTTAGCACTTGGCTGTGGAGCAGAGACAACTTCAGCTGCCAGAGTTTCGAAAGGCTCCTGGCCTTTTCTAGTGCTAGACTTCTCTCTCAGTATAATGGAAGTTTAATGTCTCCTCAAACCTTTAGGAACTAAAAGCTCTGATTTACTCTCCACACAAGGTGTTGTTTTGGAGGAGGCGGTTGTTTAGCTCAATTGAATAAACTGCCAGGAGGGTTTGGGATGTTTGCGATGCAAGTAGCTGAACCAACTTCTCCACCTTTCACTTAGCTTACTTGAGAGAGTTCATTAAGACCAATTACTTACTAATTTGCTAATTTAATTCGCTAATAAGTGGCATGTAGTACACTTGGCACAGTTCCTCTAGCGTAACCTTTTTTTTTTTAGGTACCTGCTCAAGGTTCATGGGTCAATCCCTTGTGGTTACCAGCCCAGATTTTTAACCATTAGCCATATTTTTGACTATTGGCATGAAGTCTCATTGCAGCTTATTCTGGCCAAGCTAATTATATTTATTTATTTATTGCCATAACAACTTGGTTGTCTGGAATTCTTGGTGAGCTCATCCACAATTATAACACTGAGACAAAAGCAAACACATACGTACACAGACACAAAACATTACAAAAAATGAAATACTGATTCATAAATACCAGAAGAGTTAAGAGCATGAACCATCCTACAATAAGTGCTGTTCAAGAAATGTGCAGACTTAGTTTTAATTGATCTTGAGCTAAAAAATGTCTAGCCAGGTGTGTGGGATCTCTAAGAATTGATAGACCTTTTCTCTGCAGACATGAGACATAAATGTTGTCAATGGTAGAAAGATCACAACCTATGATCTTTGAGGCTATATTACGAATCTGACTTTTCTGCTGGACAGTGGAGCTGCCAAACCACACTATTATTGAGAAAGTCAGCACGCTTTCTATACCAGCTTTAGGTACTCCAAACTTTTTCAGCTGTCTAAAACAATACAGGGCCCTATCATACACTGGGCACAATGCGACACCAGGCGCGACGCAAGTGTTTTTTGCTAGTTTCAGCCCGACACAGTTATCATTTTCATGTTCAGCTCCATGTTGTTTAAATAGTAAATGCACTCACGCCCATCTGTTCACCCATGGGCGTGCTGGTCTGAAAACGAGGTGTGTTCAGGTGCATTGTTGGCGTGTTGCTATTTTGAGGCAACTGAGAACGACTGCGCCATTGACCAAAAAAACCTGCTCTAAAGTCAAGTATTTTTTTGTTATTTAAAGGGCGCGTTAGTAATATTCGCCTATAGATGGGTGCACAACACGTGTACACTCTGCTTGTTACACACACAGGGACATCATTCATTTTCAGTGACCTGATCATTAATATAGGTGGTAACACTTTAGTACAGGGAACACATATAAACTATTAACTATGACTTTTCCCTCAATAAACTCCTAATTTACTGCTTATTAATAGTTAGTAAGGTAGTTGTTAAGTTCAGGTATTGGGAAGGATTAAGAATGTAGAGTAAGTTCATGCAGAATAAGGCATTAATATGTGCTTAATAAGTACTAATAAACAGCCAATATTCTAGTAATATGCATGCTAATAAGCAACTAGTTAAAAGACCCTAAAATAAAGTGTTACCATATAGGTAATTGAAAATGTTGATAGTTTTAAGTTTCTTGGAACAACCATTTCTGCATTCTTTAGACAGGAAGAAATTGCTTGGCCAACATGACTTGCTTTGTTTTTATGTATTGTTGTAGGGACGGCTTTATTGTGCAAAGGATAGAGAAAGTATCAGCGGAAATGTGTAGATTGTAAGAAAAAAGTTTGGTCCGTTGAAAAGTACTACATATTTAATAGATTAAATATTTTTTGAAAGAATCTCTCATGCCCATCAAGGCTGCATTTATAGTGAAATATTACAATTTAAAATTCCTGTGATGGCAAAGCTTAATTTGTGATATATCTGTGATATTTTTGTGGAAACAGTGATACATTTTTTCTCAGGATTTTTTGATGAATAGCAGGTGAAATGTACAGCTTTTATTTGAAAGAGAAATCTTTTGTAGCATTGTTAATGTATTTGCTGTCACTTTTGATCAATTTAATGTGTCCTTGTTGAATAAAAGTATTCATTTATTTTATTGATATATTACTGTTTCATTGTACTTGCTAAAGATGGTTGTGAAATCATGAGATGAATCACTTTTTCCTCCTGTTAACAGATTGCCGGTTAGAGAAACTGTTGCCATTTTTTATGCGATATGCAGAAAGTCATTGAACTGACTGTGGGCTTTCCCGAACCATGTCTTCTCAGGCTTCACCTTACTTTTATCATTCATAACGTTGGTCCTTCATGCTGTCTTCATTTTAACTTTGAGATCTCTCACTTTGAACCTTTGCTTTACCTTCTCACCACTTAAAAGACCAGCGCTGGAGTCCATAGTAGAGATTTTCTGAGGTCTTTTCTGTTTGGTCCAGTCCCTGTAGGCGTCCCTCAGGCAGCGTCCAAACAGAGAGACCCGTCCTGCCGTCTTCGCCTTTGATACGGTGAGCCTGAGAAAATTCATCTCCTCTCCAACCACCGATGTGTACACAGCAGCATCCGCAGACCACACTGCACTGACTGTCACAGAGAATCAGTTTCATCTCTGATCACCATGTTATTATCTTCGCTACTGCATTGATCCAACTAATTTGGCAGCATCTACGGCATGCGTTCAGCTTAAAACACAGCTCGCCACACCAGGAGGTGCTAAATCCATGGCTGTATGAGTGTGATTTGTGTTTATTCATGTGATACAGAATGGGAAACAGAACTTCTGGCATTGGTTGTATTGCAAAGCCTTAGAGAGCACAACAAGACGCGTTCCGCTGCTTTACTAATACAGTCTTTAGCGGGAGGGATGAGACCTCAGTCAGCCCTGCTGGTATTGTCATTACAATTATTGATTGTCATTTATTCCAGCTGTGAATACTGCAGTGTTGGCCATTGGCTGGTGTTAAGCGACTCAGATGCTTCACAGCTGCGGCGACTGTCAACTGCAGCTCAGCGTGGATGGGTTCAATGGAGCACTGCGAGAAAGACGGCAAGATTGGCTGGCTCGAGAGTTTCGGGATGTGACATGCAAGAGGAAATGAAATCCACTCAATGTGCTTTTGTTTGTTTTCTTGTGGCGAGGAAAAGTTCCTCATATGGACTCTGCCTGTATTTTTCTTTCATGTGTACAATTAAGATTAATTTGAATTTCCTTTAGTCGACAGAATTATTTTCCAGGATGTTTGGTCTGTCATCATATTTGAGTTGTTTGTTGCCTCTTGGAAATTTGTTTTTCATCTTGTTCCTTGTCATGAATCCCCTGTTTTGAAATCAGCAGATTTCTTGTCTCGTCTATCTGATTTCTGTCACCAGCTCTTCTAGTCATCTATCCTTTTGCGTTCAACCTCCAAATCCCCTTCTGCCACCAGCCTGCTGTTATTTGTTTTCACTGGCATCATGGGAGTGATATTTCTCCATATTTTTTCCTCATAAGAGGAGAAGTGGGTTTCTGACCAGATGTTAAACACTGCTTTAACACCTCATCCATCTATTTGCAAATGGAGGACCTGGGGCTTTGACATGGTCATTCTCTTCCAGCTTTTGGGGGCCCTTAGAAGATCCAATAACTGTGAATTATTCTTAATAAATCTGCTCAGTTTGTTTCTTTCTGCTCATTTTCTATCTCTCTATCTGGCTCTAAGTCTCTGGAGAGCCTCAGAATGAATTGATCTCTAAACCCAGCCTAATTAAACAGGCTGGTATAAATATGGCGGCTGCTCTCAGTTTGAAAGCGTCTCGTTTACAGGAATAATTGAAACATTTTTCATACCTGAGAGGAAGTTCGGCAGTGAAAGACCTGCCAGATGGAGGCTGCAGGGCAGGGCATGATGTCGGGAGCAAAACAGACAGACACAGGCTGACAATCAAGACAATCTTGTGGATAACTAGTCTAGTGTGTATAACTGTGAAGTCTATGAGACCATAGTGTGTTTCGTTTTTTTTTTTTTTTTTTACTTTGTGATTCATAATGGTACTTTCACTTTGCTTATGTTGATTCTCATGGAATTTTGTGAGACTTTTTTTGAACATGTTGAACATTTTGTACATTTTAAAGCTAAATACATCAGTCTAGTAACTTACGCAAAGCTCTCACACCGTGTCTACACTGGACGCGAACGGCGTGATGCGACGTGACAAAAGTCAAAAGAACCCATTATAATTGGTGATGCTGTCTACACTAGATGTGACACGAGCGACAAATCTCCGAAAGTAACTGATGCCTCGTTCTATTTATGACGTACTGACATGAAGGATGAACGCTTTGCACTGGGCGCTTTGTCGTGTCCGGTGTAGACGCGGTGCCATGAGGGAAGAATTGCTTTTTTAATGTTTAGGGTTTAGTCCCTGATATGCTCTGAGACTTTGTGGGAACTTGTAAGGGCGACAGTAAACAGAACAAAGAAGAAAACTTTCCCCTCTTTACACAGTGACATTTCCCTGTTGCATTGTGGGTAGAAAAGGCACAGAAGCGTTTATGTTCCTACCTCAAACAGTTTGTCTTGTCTTATTTATGAGCACACAATAGTCCTCTCCCAAATCAAGACCCAGAGGCCCGATGGTGAGGTGGGAACGTGTCATTACTCTAAAGCACAGTAGTACAATGTGATTGAGAATCAAAGATTGAGATGAAGGGGCCAAATGAGCGGTTACACCTGATGTGAAGTACCCGATTCTGCCTCTGGATGCTGTGAGACATTTAAAATTCCTCTGTAAACACATTAGTGAATCACTTGTCTTAGGTTACAGATAGAGAAACATTCATCAAATCCATTGCCTCAACACATCCATAAATGCATGAGACTCATTTGGTGTCAGAGGCCGCCGGCTGCCTGCGAGTCCCTTACTTGGAATTGCTCACTATTCCACATGCTGGAAAGTCTTCCCCCGTCACATCTATCGCTCCTCATCATCCACTTCATCTCTCTCTCTCTCTCTCTTTCAAAGATAAGAGAGTGTTGTGCAAGTTCTCCTGCTGATGCACTGAGTATGTGATCTGCATCCGTCTTTCTCCTCTGTGGCCATCAGGAGCAGGAACAGTAATACTCATTTAAATCTCATCAGCGGCTCTATTGAAGCGTTTCCATCTGCAGCAAGAGTACAGTGTCAGAGCCAGAAAGCAACCTAATTCCCCTTTTGTCTGCCTCCCCTAATCTATTTTTTCGGTCTTTTTTGGGATGCTGCTTTTGATCAGGTATTTGGATCTTCAGATTGAATTTAGCTTTAGTTATCTTTTGTTCTTACTCAGCAGAACTGGATGTTCTTTCATTTATCGACTTTTCCCTCCATAATATATAGCTGCTCCCCTTTTTGTCATGGATGGAGGTTTCCTCTTGGTGCGTATGAACAGAGTTAGTCTAACATGTGCAGAGGAAACATCAATCAAGATATATATGCACTGAGCGCCTGGAGGGCTGTTAGGGGTCATGCATGGGCCACGGACCCCATAACTGGGCGACGTCTTGATTTGCTTACCTGTGGATACAAATCTCTGCTCCTACTGTACTTGACAGTGACTACTTTTTTGTGTGTGATTGAGTGGCAGAATAACCAGCAGATGCTAAGGCTGGTCAAGACAAGACAGTAGATTTAAAATGTCCAATCTAGAAACAAAAAATAAAAGATGCTTTCCACAGTTCTGTTTAATATTCGATAATATAGTCTAATAACTAATACAGTCATGAAAAGCAATATTTACAATACATTAATAACATTTAGTCTTGTACGTTTTATGCCTATATATAGTACATGTGGCCTGCTGGCCAGTCTTCACTGATTGCGCGTTTTATCAGCAGTAGAGTGTGAAGGGTGAACAGTACAGCTGTACATAAAATATTGCAATCCACACAACACAATGGGAGACATATCAGTGTTCAAAAGAGGACAAATTGTTGGTGCCCATCTCGCTGGCCCATCTGTGACCAGGACAGCAAGTCTTTGTGGTGTATTGAGAGCTGGTATCCAGGATAATTTCGGCATACCTCCAAGTAGGACAAACCACATCCAACAGTAGTAACTGTTGACGCAAGAGGAAGCTGTCTGAAAGAAATGTCCGGGTACTAACCCGGATTGTATCACCAAATCTCAAGCCATTTCTTAATTTTAAGGATACACAAAAGGTCATTCATGCTTTCATTTCATCCCATTTGGATTAATGCATTTGCTTTATTTTGGTCTTAGTCACTCCGTCCTTGCACGACTGCAATTAGTACAGAACTCTGCTGCTAGGTTATTGACGCGTACACATAAGCAGGAGCATATAACGCCTATACTGCTGCCCTTCACTGGTTGCCTGTAAGTTATAGAATTGATTTCAGAGTACTCACACTAGTTTATAAATCTATTCATAAGCTTGCTCCCTCATATCTGTCTGACCTCATTTCAATTCATCAGCCCCCTAGATTGCTAGGTCAGGGAATCAAATTCAACTAAAGGTGCCAAGAACCAGACTGAAACATAGGGGTGTTGGAGCGTTTGAGGCAGCCAGTCCTAATCTTTGGAATAGTTTACCACTATGCATCAGATCAGCACCCACTCTGTCTACTTTTAAGTCCAAACTGTAAGCTTATTTATTCTCTCTTGCCTAAGCCACATCTGCCCAACTCACTGCATAATTGAATACACACCTCGACTTTCCTGTTTCCACCAAAACTGTTCGTCTGGAGCTCCACAGAGTCGATAATCATGGTCGGGCTGCCATAGCCAGAACTTTGGTCACTCGTGCCAATGCCAAATGTCAATTTCATTGGTTCCAGCAGAGGAAATCTTGGGCTGTGGACAATGTGAAACATTGTTCTCTGTTTAATCCACCTTCTTTCCCACATCCATGGGAGCCTCAACATCTGGACTGTTGCTGCCCATAGTGAATCACGCGGTGGATCAGTGATGTTTGGGCTGCAATATCATGGCATTCCCTACTGTGCTTGATGGGCGTCACTGCCGAGGACTCCCAAACCATTCTGGAGGACCATGTGCACCTAATGGTTCAAACATTGTACCCTGAAGGAGGCGCTGTGTATCAGGATGATAATGCACCAATACACACAGCAAAACTTGTGACAGATGTGCATGAAAGTGAAATTGAACATCTCCCATGGCCCACAGTCTCCAGATCTGAATATTTTCGAGCCACTTTGGGGTATTTTAGAGGAGCGAGTCAGGAAACGTTTTCCTCCACCAGCATCACATAGTGACCTTAACACTGTTCTGCAAGAGGAATGACTCAAAATCTCTATGGCCGCTGTGAAGGACTTGAATCTGTCATTCTCATTATAAATTGATGCTGTACTGGCTGCAGAAGGAGGCTCTACACCATACTAATAAATTATTGTGGTCTAAGTGTTTCAGTTTCATTGTCTAATCCCTGTTAGTGCGTTCACGCCATGTCCTAATTACTGTAATTACAAGATTTCAACTTGGAAAGAGCGATCACGTCCTCATAGAGCTTTTGGCTGCTGTACCACCTGACCGCTGCAGATTCATTTAGGTATTGATATTGTTGCCTTAGAAATTCATAATTCCCAGTTTGAGGACATGAACAGCAATTATGATAATGACAAGAATAGCGTGAACGCAGCTTAGACATCACGTCACATGATCCTTCAGAAATCATTCTTATTATTTTCAATGTTTAAAACAATTGTGCTGCTTGTTTTTTTGTGGAAACTGTGATGCATTATTTTTTCAGGATTCTTTGATGAATAGAAAACCTACTGTATGAGTGAAGATGAAGATTAATTACCGAATCAGTGTTTTCAACCGAAAAACGTCCTAAATCTGTCACCATCTTTACCAGACAGATTCATATCGTCAATGAAAACATCACCCAAATTTTTATAAATATTCAGTATACCGCCCAGCCCTAGAAGCTAATTCACAGTCTTGATCTGTGCTGAATGAATAATTACAGAACATCTTCTTCTTATTTCATTAGCAGCTCGTTACATGCCAAGAACTTCTCACTCCTGCAACATCACATATAGAGCAGAAGAGCTGGATGTGTTGTTCAGCGCTGTTTAAATTAGTCTTTCTGTCTCTTCTCATGCTGTCATTCTGCAGTGATGCTCTTCTGCCACAAATTCCATATCCTACTTTACTTATCTGCTTGTTCAAACTCAGTTGCCTCCTTTTCCATTCAGATCCCACTTTTTCTACAGTCTTGCCTTTGCTCTCTCATCCACACAGGCAGTGTGTGATGTTGGAGAGGTTGCTCACTGTCGTTGCGCACTGCAGAGGGCAGATGTGGCAGATTATGGCGCAGAGTTTTGAGCCGTGTCCTCTGAACTCTGTGTCAGTCTCTTTTTCAGTCTCTCTCTCACTCTTTATCTCTTATCATATGGGATATGCAGTGACAGACCCCCGGCCCCATACTTCTGTATCCTTCAGGCAAATAATGCCAAGCAAAACAATGTAAACCGAGAGGAGTGATGAATATTTCATGAGAACAGACCAGCATGCATATCTCAGACATCACTCTGTATTCTAAACAGCACGTAATGCATGCTGTATACTGGGATAGAAAGTTACTGACGTACTAGTGTTATTGCTAAAACTTTCTTTGAAATGATATATCTTTTTAGCTTCTGGGATCTTGGCAATGTTGTCGTTTTTTTATTGAATCCATCGTTCATTGGATGGTTTGTCTTTTTTGTTATCTCCTTGTGGATGTCTAGAACGGAAATGGAGGGAGTCCTTAGGTATTGATTGCTGTCTCAAGAACGTTTCCTAATTTAGCATCAGAATCTGCAGTCAATTTCTGTAATGAAATTCACAGAGGGGTTAATAAAGAATGAGACAGAGTGTGTGTGTGTGTGTGTGTGTGTGGTTAATCCTGTCTTTGTGGCTTTCAGAGCAGAAATATGCCATCATTGAAATGAAGCTGCACCATTAAATTAGTCTTAAAGGGCCATTTCTGTCCTCACTTCATGAATCATTCTCTAGCAGCCTAGACAGAAACATCGGAAACTTTTAATCAGAGTTCTCCCTCACTTTTGGTTAGTTTAGACTGCTTGCCCACTGACTGTCTCTTGACCGTACACCTCTGATGCGCTTTAAATTGGCAGAAGTTCTCTTAAAAACAAGTTCTCAGGAAATCTTCTGCTGATTAAACAAAACAAGAAATTCCAAGGAAGAACTAGTCACATTTAATGAGATTTTAATGCATGAGGTTTTTTTGTAGTATGCAAGAGGTTATGCATGACACAGAATGTCCTAGAACAGGGTTTTCAAACTTTTTGAGGCTTTCAGACTTCCTTCAATATAATGACAGCTACATGATATAACATATAAAGACCCATTTATAAAAACAAATACAATAAATATACACTACCATTCAAAATTTTGGGGTCAGAAGGTTTTTTTAAAAAAAGAAATTGATACTTTTATTCAGCAAGGACACATTAAATTTGTCAAAAAGTGACTGTAAAGACATTTATAGACAGTAAAGACATTTCATGTTACATTTTTTTTTCCAATAAATGCTGTTCTTTTGAACTTTCTGTTCATAAAACAATGTCATGGTTTCCATGAAAATAATAAGCAGCATTTATGATAATAAAAATTTCTTGAATGCTAAATCAGCATAAATTAAAATAATTAAAAATATTAAACTATATATATATATATATATATGTATGTATGTGTGTATATATATATATATATATATATATATATATATATATTCAGTCAAACCAAAAATTATTTTGATATTTTTGATATATTTTTACTAGTGGCTGTAGTTCATTTATGTAAACTGTGACATATTATACCCAAAAATTCTTCATACAGTGGACTACCAGTAAAATTTATAAAAATTTGGAACCAAAAATTATTCAGACACTTTGACCTGACCATGTTTTGCGTAACTGTTATCTGACATAATAAAGATTATTTTTTTCTGACACAGTTTAACTCTGAGATCTTGTCATATTTTATTACCATTTTTTTTTTTTTTAACTATATTGAATAAACTGTATTAATGAATAAAATGTTCAAGGTGTCTGAATAAATTTTGGTTTGACTGTATATGTATATATATATATATATATAAACTTGATATTTTCTCTCCGATATTAGAGTAATATTGAAATAATGTATGAACCTTTAATAAAAAAATTAATAAAACAACCTTTAATAAAAATGTTATGGTTTTTATTTCATAATGTTAAAAACTAGAGCTGTCAGTAGAATGTAATAACTGTAATTAATCACATGATTTCCAACGTGTCTTTAAAAATGTATCCTCTGTATATTCCACAGTACTCTCATATCTCACACCACTAAATCACTTGTTAAAAAATAGAAAAAGTGGTTGGTCGTGATACATGTCGGTCAGGCAGCCCCTTACTGTCTTCCTTGGCCAGAACAAGCTGCTATACGAACCAGACTTTAGTCCGGCTATGGCCTAAGTTTGTCTGTTTTTTCCCTCCACAGGTCTAAATCCGCTGCCCTTCGACCCCGCCACGAACAACGAACCATTGCAATTCAACAGCTCCAATGGTCCTCTGCTTTCTGACTGTCCTCTGGAAAACGGAACAGAAAACAGCAAAAAGAGGAAGAGACCCAACCTTCCTCCAGGTACGTTTAATGATTTCCTCTCGGCCTCAGACCGTGCTCATTCACACTCATCAAGCCCTACAGTCGTTAATTACATTCACATCATTATTTCTGCTGCTGCTCTTTTCTTGACCTTTGAATGTGGGAGGTGAATGCCTGGTGGTCTTCTGCATTCTGTGAGATGTTCACTTCAATTTATCGCCTTCATTAAAAAATCAGAACAGAAACCTCAGGATATTTCCACTTTTCTAGTAGCTTTGATATCATAATTTGACATTTATGAGGTTAATAAAATAAAAATCTAATTAAAATTTGCATGGAAAACAACACTAAATACAACGAGTGACCAAATAAACAAGCAATTCATATTTCTGTAGAAGAGTTTCAAGCATTTCTGCTTGTATCTTGTAGTCTGGATTTTCAAAATGCAAAGGAGAGTCAGGGAGCCGCTGGATATGTGCCAATCATGAAGAGAGACTCTGTCTGCTGCTGATGACCTTCAAAATAACTTGAAAAGTAACGCCCAGGGAATCTTACAAACCTTTCTGACACAGGTTGACTCAAATGAAGAAGAACCCATTCATATTCATATTAATGTTAATGGCGTACTAATTAATTGAATTATGATTAGCTGAAAGAAATTAATCTTGAAAAGGCTACTTTATGTTTCTGGTTGTCAAGGAGACTTAATTGGATCAGATTAATTGTTCATGTTAATTAGACACTCTTTTTCCTGTTTAGCATTTTAAGATATAATGCAATCTTAATTTATTGCCACATCACCAAGCCTCTTGGAACTCATTTTTTGTGACATTTATTCAATGTCACTGTAAAACGGCACTGTAAATGTATTGTAAGGATAATTCCCATGGAGCATTCTGGAGTTGATTGCCTAGCTGAGGGCTGAAATGATGATGGACATGGATAATGGGTGGGCATTGAACCTGCAGCGTTCCGCTTAAAGGTGCAGCAAGAGATTTCTACACTGTTGATATTTGAAATCAACCCAAACAAACACACCCTTCCCTTCATTGTTTCGCCCCCAAAATGCATGAACATGCAATGCAAGAGAGCATGTCCCTTTATCATAGCTAAAGCATAGCGAAATAATGCTTAGCGAAAAATAAACTGATGAACAAATGAACATACAGTACACAAGAGTATACAAGCAAGAGTTTGTTATTGCCAGCAACACTCCAGCTCCAGACAAACAATGACACTCAAAACCAATGTTACTAATGTAAGGAGCAGAAACAACACAACCTTGGCATCTGTTTTCAGGCCTTCCCACTTTGTTCCTTCCGGCACTGGAAAGCTTTTCTAATATTAACGCGGGTCCTAAAGCTCTTGCCTGATCATAACTCTTCTTTTTCCAGTGATGTTCCTCTGACCTTTTCTCTTTTGTAATGTCTCTCGGCCATCTCTCTTTCTACAGTCTTCAAATCTCCTCCTTGCTCACTCTCTCTCCTCCCCATCATGAGAGGACACGCCCCCTATTGCTGATTGGCTCACTCTCTCTCCTCCCCATCATGAAAGGACATGCCCCCTATTGCTGATTGGCTCACTCTCTCTCCTCCCTCATCATGAGAGGACACGCCCCCTACTACTGATTGGCTCACTCTCTCTTCTCCCTCATCATGAGTATATACGCCCCCTACTACTGATTGACTCACACTCTCTTCTCCCTCATCATGAGAGGACACGCCCCCTATTGCTGATTGGCTCACTCTCTCTCCTCCCCATCATGAAAGGACATGCCCCCTATTGCTGATTGGCTCACTCTCTCTCCTCCCTCATCATGAGAGGACACGCCCCCTACTACTGATTGGCTCACACTCTCTTCTCCCTCATCATGAGTATATACGCCTCCTACTGCTGATTGGCTCACTCTCTCTCCTCCCTCATCATGAGAGGACACGCCCCCTACTACTGATTGGCTCACACTCTCTTCTCCCTCATCATGAGTATATACGCCTCCTACTACTGATTGGCTCACTCTCTCTCCTCCCTCATCATGAGTATATACGCCCCCTACTACTGATTGGCTCACACTCTCTTCTCCCTCATCATGAGTATATACGCCCCCTACTGCTGATTGGCTCACTCTCTCTCCTCCCTCATCATGAGTATATACGCCCCCTACTACTGATTGACTCACACTCTCTTCTCCCTCATCATGAGTATATACGCCCCCTACTGCTGATTGGCTCATTCTCTCTCCTCCCTCATCATGAGTGTATACGCCCCCTACTACTGATTGGCTCACTCTCTCTCCTCCCTCATCATGAGTATATACGCCCCCTACTACTGATTGACTCACACTCTCTTCTCCCTCATCATGAGTATATACGCCCCCTACTACTGATTGGCTCACTCTCTCTTCTCCCTCATCATGAGTATATACGCCCCCTACTACTGATTGGCTCACTCTCTCTTCTCCCTCATCATGAGTATATACGCCCCCTACTACTGATTGACTCACACTCTCTTCTCCCTCATCATGAGTATATACGCCCCCTACTGCTGATTGGCTCACTCTCTCTCCTCCCTCATCATGAGTATATACGCCCCCTACTACTGATTGGCTCACTCTCTCTCCTTCCTCATCATGAGTATATACGCCCCCTACTACTGATTGACTCACACTCTCTTCTCCCTCATCATGAGAGGACACGCCCCCTATTGCTGATTGGCTCACTCTCTCTCCTCCCTCATCATGAGAGGACACGCCCCCTACTACTGATTGGCTCACACTCTCTTCTCCCTCATCATGAGTATATACGCCCCCTACTACTGATTGGCTCACTCTCTCTCCTCCCTCATCATGAGTATATACGCCCCCTACTACTGATTGGCTCACTCTCTCTTCTCCCTCATCATGAGTATATACGCCCCCTACTACTGATTGGCTCACTCTCTCTCCTCCCTCATCATGAGTATATATGCCCCCAACCGCTAATTGGCTCACTGTCCTCCCCATCACGAGTGTATACGCCCCCTACTGTTGATTTGCTCATTCTCTCTCCTCCCCCTTCATGAGTGGACACGTCCCCTACTGCTGATTGGCTCACTCTCTCCTACCTCATCATAAGTGGACACGCCCCCTGCTGCTGATTGGCTACAAGTTTGTTGTGCTGCTCGGTCTGATCATGTGTTTTTCAGAAATCGCTTACTGCACCTTTAAGAGTCTATAAGTAATTTGATAATTGTAAATTTCAGCCATCATGTTTTTCCACACATGCTGTTCTATGTAAATATAATTTCCATTTGAAGTCTGCCGCTCTGATCTCCGGGCCCTTGATGGTCATTTTTCGCTCAGGAACACTGCCGCCATTCATGACTTGAAGTGGCTCTGATTAGGGATAAATGGCAGCAAGTGACAGTGAGCAGAGCTTCTCATCGTCGTATATGCCCATAGAATTGATACAAATGGAAGTGAAATTGTGTTCTGGTCATGGTGAAGAGCTGCTTGTGCAGATCAAAGCTAGCCAGCGAGCTTTAGATCAAAGCTTCCTAGCGTTAATCTAATCTGCCCATTTCAGAACACTTTTTCTTTCTTTAGTGCAAGGACGTCATTTGAGAATGGCTTAGATGAGCTCTATTCACCATACGCCGAATATTTAGACACTCCAGAGTCCGGCTGCTGAAATGGAAGTCAGTGTGGTAATGGGTTTCAGACAATAATAGAAAAAAAAGAACCCTTTTATTGTTCTGCTGAGGTTAAAGAAGGGCTTTTAAGATTTTGTAGTAAGTCAGTGCTGTGGCTTAGCATTGAGCTGTGGTGCTCATACAGACGTAGCAGGTTTGAATCTGACATTCCATCTTGCCTTCTAATTATTTCCTGTTCTGCTGCATCAAAAGGCCAAATGTAAGATGTTTTAGGACATCGTAGACTTGGCTTAGTAATGAGTTGCTCATGCAGACAGTGTGAGTTTTAATCTGGCTTGCAACATTCCCTGATCTCACCTTCACTCTCTTATTATTCTCTCTACTCTCCTTTAAATAAAAGTGGCAAAAGACTAAAAATAGGACACTGTAGAATGTCAGAGCCGTGGAAAGGTGCTCTATTCTACTCTAAATAAAAGTAGAATAAGACTAAAAACAGGACACTGTATTATGTTGGAGTCGTGGCTTAACAGAATGATGCTTATGTAGACAATATGAGTTCTGATCTGGCTCGCAACATTCTCTAATCTTGTCCTTTTGTTAGTCTTTCTAATCTCCTTTAAATAAAAGCACCAAAATACCAAAAACAAGACATTTGGAGTATGCACAACACTAATATCGGCTCACTCAGTGGGAAGTCTACAGTTTGCTTCTCAGTTGCTCAGTGCAATTAGCACCTGTCTGATTTGTTAAGCCCTTGATTATGCTTGCTGAGTCACGAGACTGTTGTCTCGAATCTTACAATGCCTCGGCTCATCTATCGCTTCACAGGCACTCTAAATAGTTGCGCCGTACGTGTCTGCTTAGCAACCGGGAGCTGCTTAATGGGGTTTCTTTTTTGAACAACGCCAGCAGTTTTCCTTCCCGGCCTGTCATTATGCTGTGCTCTTATCCGCCGTGACCGTGCCTGATCAATCCGCTCCCTGATGGAAACACATCTAAATGATGAAAATTCACAGCATCTGGAGCATAATGCATTCAGCTGCTCTGATGTCCTCTGGCAACACAAGACAGAGTCGCTCCTCCGAGGAGTGGAGCTAATGCAGGGGCGTGGACTAATTACCAGCCATGCAGATTTACTCTCGTTAAAGCATTATAATGGATAGATTCATCTCATTAGCGCTGGCACTCCATTAGACGACCAACCCCCTCCACCCGCCCCACTGGTGTTGATGTTACTGGATAACGGATGCACTGCAGAGAGCGAGTGGGTGAGAATCTCCAATATCGAACAGGACAGTTGGGAGGTTGTTTACAGCGTGACAGACTCTCTCTCGCTTTAACCGGGAGATACTGGCTGCTTTTAGCCAATTTAATTTCACTCAGAAATTGGTAGTAAATTTCACAAATGATGTCAAAGGCCGCATTTACACTGCAGGTCTTGATGGCCAATTAAAATTTTTTGACCCGCTTACATCTTCTTTTAAAAGTGACCCATATCTGATTTCACTACACTTGGTGAAATGAACAAAAAATAGCATTATGATATCAAGAAATCAATTTCAATAGTACATTGAGTTTAATTTATTGACATGAAATTCATAGAAACATTTGTAATGTTTCATCCTTACATCAAAATAATTATATAGCACAAATTCTTCACGACAGTGATTATGTACACAGATCCGCTGTAAGTTTTTGTATGTAATAATGGTCTGGCGGTAGAACTTTTGTTAAGCATGTCAGAGGTACTGGGTTTGAATTCGCCCTTGTATAAGTTTTTATAAAACTTATGCGTTCATCAGTGATTGTATATCCAGGGCAGGGACATGTTTGTGTGCATTTTATTTTGTGGTTTCACTGGAACGAATAGGGAGTCTCCACAACGGGTCTGTGCACGCGTTGCTGTCACTGACAACAGCAGCAATGAGCACTCGGCATGATTTTCAAAAACGACACATTTCAGCGCCAGATCACCTTTTATTTAACACAAAATGAATGAAATTAATACTTTTCTAGTCAACTAGAGATGTTTCATTTGTTAAAGATATATCTGTACCGTGAAATGTATTAAAAAAGTCATGTTTTCAATGACGTACGACTCACATTGACAGGGGAATATCCGATCTGTCTTCTTACACAGCAGGCGCAAATGCACGTATCCGATCAGATTTATTTCCACATATGAATGAGGCTTAAAACCGATTTGAGAATATCGGAATCCATGCGCTTTTTTCCTGCTTACACATTCATGGGTCATATCCAATCTGTGCCACAAAAAATCGGAATTTGGTCACTTGAACCATGCAGTGTAAATGCGGCCAAAGAAACGGGTAACACATTGTTTCAAATGTGAAATTTTGAAGTAGAAAGACAAATAGTATTGTCGTGTAAAATGTACTCTAGTAATCCTTTAGTGATGTTTTATTTACAACTTTGAAAAATCATTTTTTACAGTTTCACAAATTCATATGTTTTGTGAACTACCTGGTTTTGATACTGTGAATACATCCCCTTTTTACAGCTTAAAATCAGTATTAAAAGTGTGCTGACTGTTTTACCCACTCATTTGTAAGTGAGCACCATGTACAGTAATGCAACGGTTTAGTGACCCATTTAAAGAAATAATAGCGAAATGAGTGGAAACAGCCTAAAATCCAAATCATACAATTGGTGGCAAAAATGAGGTCTCTGATTATTTCATTCATAACTTGTTTCTGTTACAAAACACACACGTTTATTTTTTAACCATCTTTTCTTTTCTTTTTTATCCCTGTCTTTCTCACTTTTGCTGTCTTTGTCTTTGTTTTTAGCCTTGAAGCTTTTTTTGCATGGCGTACACTTTAACTTCATAATTGATGAGTTATTATAACTTTTTAACAGCCTTGGGGTTGTAGGTTTTTCTCTTAAATTGCACAACAGAATGCGTACATTACCAGAGAGAGCTGCATCAAAATAAGAACCTAATTCTGTGTTTTGAACTATTTGAACTGCTTACCTCTGATATATATCAGTGGGTAATAAGCCAACACTGTGTAGCAATTGGTTCTCTTTTCAGCATTGCTAATGACATGCCACAATGGTTTTGTGTCTTAATGAATCATGGGAAGACATTGCTTTCATATTTCAGTGAAATTATGTGCAACAATATGCGATGCAGGTTTAACACGCTGACATTGAGTCTATTAATCGCCAAGGCACCTGAGGAACTGGCGTATAGCTGAGAATTGCTGCCAGATGCAGAGGTTTATTTGTGTCTTGTTGCTGGTCGAGACACTATTGTCATGGTGTTGTCAGGTGTTGTGTGGTGCTCACACACACACACACACACACACACACACACACACACACACACACACCAACACAAACACCAACACACTTGTATAAGCAGTGTTAACTTCAGAAGTGAAAGAGTGTGAGCCAGTTAAGTAATTTTTCACAGAACAATCAGATTCCAATTATCAATTGTTTTTAATTAGTGTAGTGTGGATTGGTTAACAATGGAAATAGCAGGGATGAGAGAGAGAGAGAGAGAGAGAGAGAGTGAGTGTGTGTGTGTGTGTGTGTGGTTCAGGTATTCTCTACATTGGGGACAAAAGGATATACTAATACCAGTATTTTTTTTTTTTACTTGTGGAGATATTTTTTGTCAGGCATATAAATCATACAAATTTTTTGTTATTGTTGTTGAATATGTAAAAATGCAGAAAGTGTCCTGTGAGGGCTGTGTTAGGGTTGGGGATAGAATTTACATCTGGAGCAGGTTGTTTTATGAAATAGTACAGAGAAGGTTGCAGATTTTTTTGTTTTATGAAAACAAGTCATTTTTTATTTACATCATGTTGTTTGTATTAAAAATTTAAATGACCTTTTTTCAGTTTTTATTTTCGATTTGATTTAAGTTGCAGTAATTTTGTTATGTGCTTTTGGCATTTTCATTTGTTTTTGTTTCTTTTTCAAATATTTCTTATATAGAATTAATTTATTATTATTATTATTATTATTATTATTATTATTTTAGTTTTTGTGATTTCAGCACTTCAACTTACACTTAAACTTTGCCTTGACAACTAACTATTGCCAACTAACTTGGCAGCTATCTTTTTTAAATCCAATACTTCGTTCGTTGATCCATCCATCCATCCATCTATATATCCATCCATCCATCTATATATCCATCCATCCACCCATATATCCATTCATCCATCCATCCATATATCATCCATCCATCCATCCATCCACCAATATATCTATCCATCCATCTATCCATCCATTCATATATCCATCCATCCATCCATATATCCATCCATCTCTCCACCCGTATATCCACCCATCCATCCATCCATCCATCTTTCAATTACCAAACCTGATTTTGAACTACTTTTGGTTAACAATAACAACACTGATCAGGAAATGATGCATGCATCATTTTTTTTTTTAAGAAAACAAATATAACCACAGCTAATAATAAAAAATAAATAAATAAATAAATACTGAGTCAATAAACTAGTCATTTCTTTGTCATGTTTTATTGCAATGTACATAAGGGTTAAAAAAATCTTAAAATGTCCTTTTTATCTATTCATTTTTGAGTCGCTTGTATATGTATAAATTGTGAAATAAATGTCACCCACTCCTACATCACTACATCCTACAACTGATTGGCTGCGGCTTTGATGAACTGGAATATTTTGACTGTACAAGATTTGCATACTTGCCTGAGAGATCATTTTAGGAAAAATGACAAAAAATTTGGTTTTTGCACCCCACAGTATTTTCTCTAGGCCAGCTGCAGTGGAGACATAAATCAGGGGTGATATCAGCCAGCAGATGTTTTTATTTCTATGTTTCAGGATGTAGCAAGTGGCATGATATATGCAGTGAGTCACACTGCTGTGCTGTAACCCTTCAGCACCATTAGCCTGCAGTAAGTGGTGCTTGAGAAGTGCGGCGTGAAACACTATTGATTGGCGTTGAGGAGGGGAGGTGCAGATGAGGCATCTGCCTCTCACCCTAACACGATTGAGACAAAAGACAAGGGAAGCAGCGATACAGTAAGCAACGTGTGTGGGAGAAGCACTCGACAAAGGTTGGCAGCCCCGTCTGGCTCATTGCTTCAGTTTGCGGGCATGTGTGTGTGTTCCTTGTGGTATTAACTGCACTGCCGGATGAGGACCGATCTCTCTGTCTACAGTTTTGCTGATAAATGAGGTGGTGTGGAGAGGCTGGGCTGTCTGAGTGCTTGTGCGGGGGTGTTTGAGAGTAGGATGGGGCGTCTGTGAGTATGTGGATGTTTGTGTAGTTGGTTTACGAGAGTACTGAAAGCACTGTTGACCCCAGCTCCCTCACATTATTTCTGTCCTGCATGTGACCCTGCAAGTATTTGGACATCTTTAGATACATGATAAACTAAACTTTAATCAGTTTTCTATGTGACTGTATTTAAATATAGACGCTAAATAGGTCATAATCAGGTATCAGGCAGCGGGAACCCTGTGTGGCATTGTGTCTGTGACTTCTCCAAGACCTTGTGACAGTTGAGATGAGTCCTGGCACGAGCCGCTCGCTGATGTACGAGCTAAACGTTCAGGCGCTCATGCTGTGCCGCGCGCTGACGGCAATTCAATCAATCAGTCTGGTTCCTGAAGCTCACACCCTCCTTCTCAAACTGTTCTCCCGCAGGGAACGTCTGTATTGATCTCAAACGCTTCTGTCATTTCTTTTCTGTGTGTGTGTGTGTTTTTGGCTTGTTTATGTAGCGGTGTGTGATTGGGACGTGATGAAAGGCTGTGTGTTTGAAGGAATCCCACCCTGTGGTGACGGGGACTCGGCTCTCAGCTGTCTCTGTTCAGCATGCGACATGAAAGAAGCAAATGATTGAATCTACATAACAAGCTGTGAAAAGTTTTCTGTCTGTATACCTCAGGGGGTCTGGGACATCAATCATCGCTGCCCTTTCCATCTCATTTATATCTGTGTTTGGATGTATACGCACTTAAGTGTATTTCTGATTTGTCAAGTATTGCCGGTAGTTAACGCAGTAAGTGTGCCGGATCATGTAAATCTAATAAAGGCTGCTGCAATAAGAGCAAATAACGAACGATATTGGGATACATTGAGATGCTGCAAAGGTGAATTTCATGATCCAGTCAATTCTCAAAGAATAAAATATAGTCCTGGCCTGTTCTTTCACGTTTAGGGCACTATGAAATCCATTTTATTTTTTCTCAAATTCATTTTTTCCCCGCAAATTCCATGTTTTCCATTTTAATAGTTCAAATAAATTTTGTTAATGAAAAGCATGTCTAATCTATTGAATTCATAAAACTTTAACAATTTAAGAATAATAGTGCCCAAAGATATGATTTATTTTCTTCTGTGTTGTCTGTTTTAATTGTTCTGGATTCTGTGTTTAATGATTTAATACAAATTTATTATCAAAAATGGTGGTAATCAAATGAATGCACAAAACTTTAACAATTTAATTAATCTTTTAAAAAGTTATCAAATGAAATTAAAATGCTTCCTTTCATTTTTGAGAAAGTGCTACACAGCAAAGGTTTAACATTTAAATTAAAACATGGATGAAAAATTCTGATAATTCTGAAAATTCTGAGTTAAAATACTGTTTTAATTAACTACTCTATTATTATTATTATTATTATTATTATTATTACTACTATGGAAATGTACTTTGGGAAGTGCATTCTACTGTACAGTAGTAATATATTTATCATAATTTCATAAACCAAACATTCATTTTGATGGGTTGTAGAGAACTTGCAGTGAAGTGTATTTGATGATAGTTTTTATCAAATGAAATGGTGAAATGCATCATGCGCGCTCCAGTACATGTAATAGACAAAACTGTGCTGTTTAATCAGTCTTTTTTCAGTTTAATTTTCACAGACACTAGCCCTCATTGTGATTTGAATTAGTGTACAATTTTTTATTTATTCATCCAAATTTTGCTAAATTCTGTGACTTAAAGAGGACCTATAATGCCCCTTTCACAAGGTGTAATATAAGTCTCTGGTGTCCCCAGAATGTGTCTGTGAAGTTTCAGCTCAAAATACCCCACAGATCATTTATTATAGCTTGTCAAATTTGCCCCTATTTGGGTGTGAGCAAAAACACGCCGTTTTTGTGTGTGTCCCTTTAAATGCAAATGAGCTGCTGCTCCCGGCCCCCTTTCCAGAAGAGGAACAGCTCGTGCTTCGGTTGCTCAACAACAACAAAGCTGGAGAATCTCACGCAGCCAAAACGACGACGGTGTTCAGCCTTACATTGTTCAAACCGGAGTCGACACTGATGGAGAGACTCAGGAAGAAGTTACGACTTTTAGACGTTTCTGAATGGTTAGTGGATAAATTTATGTAGTTGCTGTGGAGTTGATTCAACTCATCGACTAGCATGTGCCGTCATGTTAATCTTTTGTGCAAATCCAGCGTTGAATTGACCCTCGTTTGTGAAGCAGTCCGGCGTAAAATGACGGCATGACAACAACACTCTACTACAACAACTCTTCCTCTTCTCTAAAGCAGCCTAACATGGCCCCGCCCCCTTTGTTGTGTGTTCTCGGGGGCGGGGTTTATGTAAATTTTAGGGTTAGTGATGTCACTAACCCAGGAAGAAGGTCATTGTAGTCCCTACCAGCCGTTTGTTGTAGTCCTTAAACAGAGAATTCTGTAAAAGAAAATATCTCCTTTGCATTGAACTTTGAGCGTCGTAACTTTGCAGATGTTGTTTATGATCAACAGCAACATTACACACTAACTAAAGTTAAAAAAAAGTGAAATCATAATCAACCACCCCAGGAGCGGCAGCTCATCAGAAGTGTGAAGTCTCCACTGCTTTATGAAAATACTTCACGTAGGTGTTGTGGATTGATAGTGTGCCACCGCCATCCCTTCCTGTAACTATTTCAACTGAAGTACTTTTAGCACAGTCATGATGATAGTGTTGATGCCTCGCTTTCATTACAATATAATTGTTGTCTAACACTAGTCAGATCATTTTCTTGCATGTAAATCAGTAATGTATGGTGTTTTTCAGCACTCAGCAGTCTGCCGTATAGCAAGAGTATCAGAACAAACGTCAACGGCTCGACTTTCTTCCAGAAGTTACGCCTGATGTCTAGATCATATGGGACTGCCTTTTATCCTCGTCTGTCTTCTTTCTGCCACGCTATACTTGCATTTCAGACGCTTTCATCAATGGTACTTTAATGAGACTCCTTCTATCTCTTTCTGGCTCCCACTCTTCTGTTCTTTGATTCTCAGGTTTTCATCCTCTCACAGGGTAAGATAGCCCATCTAGATAGTCTTGAATGTGTGTATGTGTGATCTGAGGAAGCCCAACAAGTTATGGCTGACTGAACTAAATGCTTTTCTTTGTCTTTCTCTTTCTCTGTCCAGTAGGACGTCACCCTACACACATTTAAAGACAGTTTCTTGTTTTCTGTCATGTTGGGTGTGCACTTTATACTACTAATAACAGGCATATGATCTTAAAATTCAGTTCTCACGTTAACTCGTTAACAAAACAAAAGCAACATGAGAGTTTATTCTTGGCAGCACGGAGAAACACAGTTGAATTATATGATTAAAATATGGTGTGTCATGATGATTCATGGGTAACACATTGAATGTTGTAAAAGACTTTCAGCAAATAGCAACAGACATTTTGTCTGGTCGGCACATAAAGCTATCATATGGCTTGAGAAGATTCTTTTGCACCACTTTTATGGTGCTTTTTTTATCATTTTTGAAACCCCAGCTCCCATTATGAAAAAGCAGTCTGCACAAACTGAAATATTATATTCTACAGAAGAAAGAAAATGCAGTTGTAGAACAACATAAAAGTGGCTTAATAATGGCACAATTGAAACTCTATTCCACCTTTTTCCATTTTCTTTTAATTTTGGTTATGGATTATTTGAGCAATGAAGACCTCTTGGTGTATGTGAATACTCAGTGTTTTTTGTCACTGCTTTGATCTTTGGTGAGAACCAGCTCTTTGGTTTGCTTCTTGGTGAGAATGAGCTGCAAAAATGCCTGTGGTGTTTTTAGAGATTCTCACATGTTTTGTGAACAAAACAACAAAACATTTGAGAACACTCTTAGCTAGACAGGCTCGGAAAGCTTTCCCGTGATCTACAATAACTGTCTTAGTTGTCCAAGCCCTTCATACATTAAAATAGCAAATATTATGTTGTTTGCAACCCATATTACTTTATATTTCTGAGTTAAAAAAGGATAGAAACAAGAAAAAGTGCCATTGGGAATTGAAAATTAGGTGTAACATACCAAAATGGACAATGGTGCATTTCCACTTTATTTCCACTTTAAATATAAGTAACTTTGCATGTCAACTAAATTCATTTTCTATAATAGTAATATTAGTAGACTGTTGTAGAATATGTTGAGATGTACTTGCAAAGTTACGTAGAATGTCTATTGGGGCACTTCAAGTTTAGTGTTAGTAGATATTAAGAGTAGAGTATTACTAGTACTCTGATGACTGGTAGTTGACATGTAGTTGCAAAGTTACTAATAGTTAGGAGAATGTCTAAAGTGGAAAAGTTTACCAAATATACATCTAGTTGCATGTTATTTTGCTATAAAAGTTACTGCACTCGTTTGTCAGAGGTTTGAAAGGACAATTTTTGGCCTGAGCCTGAGAAAAAGAAGAGAGAAATTGAGCTGCCAGACCGTGACCACAAGCCTCTGGCTATTGTAGGTCTTTTATAGATAGAAATTGCGGTGATCAGATTTGACTGGCTGTTCCCTATTGAAGTTGTTAAGCTGCCGTTTTGTCCTAATACTATTCATTAAGTGTGCCGGGACGGCGGCAGCTCTTCCACTTCTCTGTGATGGTATCACAAGTCCATTAGAACGCCTCTCTCTGATAGGCTGACGGCTTTCAATGGCTTTAGTCAGTGTACTGTGAGGACTTCCTAATAAAGTAGTGGAAATTGCAGATCATTTGATTCCCAAAAGAAAGAATTTCCACAGGCACTCTTGTTTCTGGTATCCCGCCCCACCACCAAGCATCCAATAAAGTCTAATTGGAGATGACATTTATAAAAGTTAGTTTTATTGATGGCATGCAGTGATCTGAGCAGGTTCTCAGGATGTGAACCCTTAACTTTTCAATATGTGTGTCAGTCGAGCAGACCTCAGGTGGGCTTAAACTAGAGTTGATTAACAAGCCTGCTGGGTTTACTATAGATCTGATGCGTGTCCGTGTGCAGACTTGGGGATGTGAGTGTCAAGGCTGGATATATTGATGTGGACGCCCACTGACGCTTGTGTCAATTACTCCTGCATCTAGATTTTCACTAGATTTCTCCATTTGATTTGGAGGTGGTTGACATTTTATTGATAGTGAAAGTATAGAGGACAGGAAATTATAGAAGAGGGTGGAATGGGATTAGTTTATAGCCAAGTCTGTATTTGATAGGGCTGGGCTGACAGTATTGATAAATCAGTTAGTTATATCGATCTTCAGTTCTTAATCGATCTTTATTTTGATGAACCATTAAATACGGTAAACCCAGAAGGCCATACAGTTAAGCTTCCATGTTTAATCATTATTATTGATACATTAAATAAAATACATTATTTAATAAAATACAATATTTAAAACTTTTCAAATATATGTGGTCAAGGAACAGAGTGCAAGCATATGTGTCTAACATAATTCCATATTTTTAGCTGAGCAGAATCATAAATATTTCTGTTCAGGTGTCAAAAAAACATAGTTTTAACTAATTTTAATTGTTTGTAATTTTAGTTTGGTTTTGTTAGAGTATCATATTGTGAGATCAGTATCATATATCGAACCGAATCGTGAGTGTATTGTTACACCCGAAATTGGAACCGAATCAGTTTATGAAATCTGTGTCTATACAATACAGTATTTAAACCCATGTTTCTCATATGAGCACCAATGCTCAATGTCTTAACCTCGAGGCCACAATTTTTTTTTAAATCAATCAAGACCTTTTTTATGCTCTCCAGCATTGTTCATTTTGACAGCAAATTTTCATTTAATTTTAGTCTTAGTCTATTGACTAAAATGCAATTTAGTTTGTCATATTTTAGTCATCTGAATTGTTTTAGTTTTAGTCTAGTTTTAGTCGACTGAAAACTAATGGGTTTAGTTAAATTGTAATGCATCAATTAAGCATTTAAAATTTCCAAACTCATTATATACTCCTGGAGAAATCATCTATTAACCTGTTAATATGAATGATATTAAAGTTTGAACATGCAATACAGACACAGATTTAACTGCTGTGACATATAACATTATATTATAATTAAATAAAACCACTTCTCTTAAAGAAGAACATATGGTCTTCTTTTCAATGAATGATATATGCATTGTTTATAACAACTTGCATACAACGTTATTTTTTCAAGCAGACATATTTATTTGTATAAATTAAATATAATTAATCCTTATTAAAGCTATTAAAGAGCAGTGAGTTATTTTCTCTCTCCGTTGTTGTTTGATTAATATTAAGGGCACAGACACAGCAGGTTTATTAGGCTGCTGTCACTTTAAGACCGATTGCTGGGATCCAATACACGGATGCACATCCGATATTCTAAATACTGTACGTTTTCTTAAGACAAAACCGACTGTGTTTACGTGAATACTCTCCAAAACAGACATTTTTACATTATGTTGTGTGTATTTGTCCGTTCAGGCTTGAAAAGACACGAAAGAGAGCTCAATTCAGTACTCGTGTGCTGTCTGAGGGGCGGCTTTCTTTTCCTTCGGGTATGTGCACACAGAAAACCGTACCGAATAGAGCTCTCTTTTGTGTCGTCATGCTTTTTCAGATCTATCCACATGTCTGCTCTTCTCTTTCTCCCAGACCTTTACATTTTTGAATGTTTTTTGAGACATGCAGCAGCTTATGTTTTTATTTAGTCGTCTTCTCGTTTTCATCTGTGAAAAATGCCGTTGACGAAATTAACACTGCTCTCCAAAACATGAGAAGTATTCTGCAGAAGCCAAAGTTGTGAAAAGAACACTCTCACAACAAACCAATAACAAGCACAATGCTCATTTTCAAATCGCTCACCTCTGATGTGGCAGAGGCAATGGCTTTTCTCGCTCTCTCTTTTTCTTTAACAGATGCAATGATCTGTGGGAGTGAATTGTACAGCTGAGCAAATGGTAAATGTCATCCTCATCTGTAATATTTGTGCCTCCATCTCTTGCCTAGCGAGGGATTATTCCATTTGCATCAGTCATCATCGCACATCCAGACGCGAGTCGTCGTCTCATCAGCACGCAGCTTGAGGCCTCCGCATACATATTAAATAATCGTTCGGTACAGCTGGCGAACAGCCTCTCATCTAGAACCGTGATTGCCACCGGTTAGGAATTAGAACGCTTGTGCTAACATGTAGCGCTTTAATGTCCTTTTATCACTGTGTGTCTGGCAGAATCTCTGCTTACATTTGGAGTGTGATTTTTCATTACCATGAGATTGCTGTTTTTGCCTCACAAGTATAATTTTTATGCATGTGAACTGAGATACACTGGCAGCTTGGCTTCCATGTTAGCTTCTTTATAGACTCTGAAACGCTGCTGGGAAATAGCATGTTTCTGCTGCAAGGTGTCCTGGACCGGAGCAAACTCATTAGCCCATTTTCCAGATGCCCTCCTTCTCAGAGCATTTCTCAGGAGTGAGTCTCAGTGGCCGCAGACTGATGGGCCTGGATGCAGGGGTTCAACCGTTCGGTCACTTTCTCAATAGCTGCTGTCACATGTGGCCCCTGCTTTGGACAGGTGAATTGCAAGCTAGGATTGCCTTCCTCTTTCTGTCAGAGCTTTATCGAGCATCGCCGTTGACCCACACCGGGCAGGCTCCTCGCACAGGCTGTCAGCTACTAGACTTTCACCTGTGAGGATTCATCCGTTTCCCTCTCACAGACACATCGAGAAGGAAACGACGAATCACCCTTCACTGCCAGCCGCTGTTTTCAGTGCTCACGCTCATTAATGTGTGTCTTCCTGTCTGCTATCCCACACTGTTTGCAGCTGCGCTCAGCTTGTCGCATTGGTCTGTGCCCCGCACAACATTACTCACTAGCAATACATTCAATAATATGTGCTGTGTTGTTGTATTCCACTGCATTGGTGCAGTATATATTACAAAAAAATAAAATGTCAGTCAAATGCTGAAATGCATGACGTCTGATTTACTTTTCAGCTGTTACTGGCAAGGAACCATCCAATTAAACAGAAAGGGATTGTTTGATTGGAATGTAAAGTGAACAACCAAAGTTCATACAATTTTCAACAATGGTTTTGCAATCTTTATGCATCAGGATTATAGATGTTTTATATGGATAATGTCCCAGCACATTCTAGTGTTATTGTGATCAATGCATTTTCATTCACAGCAGGTGGTTTGTAAAAGTTTCAAATTATAAAATACACCATATATCAAAAACCAAAACTAATTTTGACACCATTTTTATTGTAGGCTTAAAAAAGCATTTTAGTGTAGTTTTAACCTCTTGACCTGCACTGACCTGACCCCTGGCTTGATGTCACTTTGTTTACCATGATTTACATTTACTATATAGAATACTGTCTAAAAATATTAAAAAATGATAAATTATACATCATTTGAACGTTCTAAGGGTCAATCTACGGTGTCTGTTTTACAATATAGATGCTCCAGCAACAGTAATATTGTAATTTGTGTAGGGTGTGCACATGACAACAAGCAAAATCAAAACGGGACTTCATACCTTTGATATGAAATGGCGATCACGAGATGAATATAATCCGTCACACTTGGGTAAAACGTCCATGATAAGCATCCAACAGCACTTTTTGTCCACAAAAGCTTTAAATCTGTGAAATATTGGTATATTGTACATTGTTTATGTCAGATTTTACCTGAACGATCTGCTCTCCATCATCGTTCTTCAAGAAATTATGAAATCTGAGCAGCATTTATGTTGTAGGCTTTCACAAACAAACGAGCCTGCCTCCATTGTATATTTTTCAAAATAGTGCAGCAGTTTTAGTTATAATATCCAAGCAGTGCTGTCGGACTTTGTGGTGTCTTGAGAGGCATATTCTCCAGCCATTGTCATTGTAGTAAATCCTGAAGGACAAAACTTTTAGCCAATGCCAAGACGATTCCAACAACGTGTGTGCTGTTTATCTTCCGCATGTGCACATAGAGGCATTTTTTATGATTATGTAAAGCTGTCTGGACCATTCAGAAGCCAGATCTCGTCTGACAGGTGAACCTGTCACTAGGCACGTCACTGTTATTCTTCCGCATCCCAGACTGCACTGTTTTTCCCTTCAAGAAATAAGACAACCATTTGGGTTCAAGCATGTCATTTTCCTGTTTTGGGTTTAAAATGGGGGTACGTTTCAAGTGGTTAATTTTCCCCAGTTACCTTATTTTTGGGGGGTTCAAGTGCGAAGTGCAGAATTTTCAAAAATGACCATAATTTTTTAGCTATTTGTCATAGACTCTAGTGTCTTACTGTATATCTCTGGGATTCTTGGCCCAAGAACAAAATGTACATCCAGTTTCATTTCTGTTATGATTTTTTCCCCCTTTTGCAAACTGATCCTAGGTCATTCACCCGATCAAATGTGTCCATCTGCTTGACTCGAAAATTGGTATACGGTGTCTTTGTCCAAGGTGTCCAATTGTGCAGGACATTTACATATCTTAAAAAACATAGTCGCCATCTTTGTACGTGTGCATTTAAAGGTCTCAAAGCACTTGCTGCTTGGAGTTATATTTATGTAATTTTAGTAAAAGAGGCTGAAACTAGTCAAATAGTTGTTCACTTCTTCCAGGTGACTATTGGATAGTGCAAGATTCAGATTCTCACCCATTGTGAACCTGATTAAAAAGCTAGTTACACTACCCCAGGCACACCAACATTTAATTAAGGTCTCTAAAAATGCTTATTGATCACTATGGTAGGAACACTGAGGCAGAACATTGAAGTATTATCACAAAACTCTTCATTTGGTTTCTAAATCATGTTTCTAGAGCATGGATGAGTTGGAGAGAAAAAAGGCCTCGGAGACTAAATCTGAGGATCATTTGCGTTGTGCTGTTTTGGGTTGGGATAAGCCACACGTGGCAGCTGGATCAGTTGAAAACAGTGTCTGTAGTGTGTAGTAAAAGAGATCTGCTGTTTATTTCCCAAGGGAATGGTTTACATAGCCATGATGAGACCATTATATCCCAGCTCTTGCTCATCCTTTCAGATGATCATGACAAATGTGTCACACACCAGCTCTCGTTAGTTTTAATTGGCAATTGCACTGTGGTTCACCTTCAGCCAGATGTATCGTCTTTGTCAATGATTGTGCACGATCTCTGGGTGGGGCCACAGACCCTGTCGGCAGGGAGCTGTTTTTGAATGTAGGAAGACAGACACCCTGTCTGACCTTCCCAACTTCAGATGCTATTTCCAGGCTTCCCTTTAATGATTCATGTCACTAGAGGTGTTGTTTGTGCCCAGACAGGATATCTACCCATATTTTCTTATTTGCGTTTCTCTCCTCCTGCCCACCATCTATCAGCTTGGAAGCTTCATCCTCTTTGCGTTTGTCTGGGACTTTCCTCTAAGGCCACACCTCCCCGTCTCTCAGGTCTGTCCCATATCCTGGTACTCTTTTTGTCTCTCTGAATCATTCGGCATATAAATAAAACAGCATGAGAGGCTTTAATGGAATTTGTGTGTGCGATTATGCTCTGTTTTGTGTGTCGGGCAGAACTCGTCGTTGCGGAGTGTATTGGGAACATTGTAATGTAAATTGCTATCCATTGTAAACACTGTGTGCCTGCTTCTGTCTGGAACATCAGTACAACATACTGCGTCCCAAATATCCCCTTTATTTAGGCTGAATCTTCGTGGAGTTTAATGAATAGTTGAACAGTAATGGGTACTATGGTGATGAATGATGAGCTGTTCAAACAGGGATGGATGGATGGATGGATGGATGGGTGGGTGGGCGGATGGATGGGCGGGTGGATGGATGGGCGGGTGGATGGGCGGGTGGATGTGCGGGTTGATGTGCGGGTGGATGTGCGGGTGGATGGGCGGGCGGGTGCATGGATGGATGGATGGTTGGGTGGATGGATGGATGGATGGATGGATGGTTGGATGGATGGGTGGATGGGCGGGTGGATGGATGGGCGGATGGATGGGCGGGTGGATGGATGGGCGGGTGGATGGATGGATGGGCGGATGGATGGGCGGGTGGATGGATGGGCGGGTGGATGGATGGATGGGCGGATGGATGGGCGGGCGGATGGATGGGCGGGTTGATGTGTGGGTGGATGGGCGGGTGGATGGGCGGGCGGGTGCATGGATGGATGGATGGATGGATGGTTGGATGGATGGTTGGATGGATGGGTGGATGGATGGATGGATGGTTGGATGGATGGGTGGATGGGCGGGTGGATGGATGGATGGGCGGGTGGATGGATGGGCGGGTGGATGGATGGGCGGGTGGATGGATGGATGGATGGGCAGGTGGATGGATGGATGGGCGGGTGGATGGGCGGGTGGATGGATGGGCGGGTGGATGGATGGATGGGCGGATGGATGGGCGGATGGATGGGCGGGTGGATGGATGGGCGGATGGATGGGCGGGCGGATGGATGGATGGGCGGATGGATGGGCGGGTGGATGGATGGATGGATGGATGGATGGATGGATGGTTGGATGGATGGGTGGATGGATCCTCATTTGCTCATAATAAGGTATTCGAGCGTTAACATTGCTTGATGGTTGAATGAAAGGATAGGTAGATAGATACTCGTACACTCATAAGATATGATAGATAGATAGATAGATAGATAGATAGTAACAGTACTTCTGGCATCCCTGCTGCACCCTATGTGTCAGTGAATATATCATTACCTGTGTGTGGGTGTGAGGGTTTGAGATGATGGCAGTTCATATTTTATAAGAGTCTATTTTCTTTTTTTGGGATATCAATATATCTCCTGAATGATGCCATGATGTGAATCACTATGCAACAAGTTATTGTTCACTGGCTGATTTTTATAGCCAGTAAAGTCATGAATGCACATGCCTTTGACAAGATCAAAGAAAAGATGCAGTGTATCTAACACCATTAAAGAGCACAGCGGTTCTCTTTGAACAGGATGTTGCCATAGCAGTGGCATGACAGCATCTCTTTTAGCATTCCAACCTTTGTGCCTGTTCAGTCCCTCAGGCATTCAAGTATTACAATTTCCTTTTCTTTCCCGCCTTTCAGAGGTCTACGATTCAACCTTCAACTTGTCTCGGGGGGATGTGTGTGTCACAAAAGGGACGTGATTCTTTGAAAAGACATGTAAACATACTGGTCAAGAGCTACTCAAAACAGATGTTTCTCTTGTCTCTCACTCAAGGGGAAAAAATTTGAATATGTCAACTTCAAGTTCTCTGCTGTAGAAGTGTTGTCTATTCATAACTTTCTAATTACAATCTTTACTGGAATCTTAAAATGTCTATTCAGCAAGCAAGGCCTAAGAAAAGTGTTTATCATTTATAACGGTCGATAAGTACTCTACACCGGATCAAAAATGTGGAATAATTAAGATTTTTTTTAATGCTTTTACTGCAGTACTCCAGTCTTCAGTGGCACATGATCCTTCAGAAATCATTTTAATGCTTATTTAGTGCTCAAGAAAAATTTCTTGTTATTATCAATGTTGAAAACATTTTTGTGGAAACCATGATACACTAGCATTCAAAAGTATCGGATATGTTTATTGCTAATCATATACATCTTTTTATGATATCCACAAATTCCCGAAAGACTGGCCAAGATGAAGCTGTTCTCTGTGGGTACACGAGTGCTGAACGGCAGCTGATGGCCTGGAGCTCGCATCTGCGAAAGAGTCTAAACAAATTGTAAAATAGGTGTTTATGTTTATATGTGAGTCATATATTTGAGGTGTAAATAACTTCATTCTCACCTAAACTACATTCCATGACACAACAACAGTAGTATTTGTATAAAATATGGTGGATTTTTTTTTAATGTGGTGGTTGATTATGATTTCACATTTTTATCTTTAGTTAGTGTGTAATGTTGCTGTTTGAGTATAAACAACATCTGCAAAGTTACGACGCTCAAAGTTCAATGCAAAGGGAGATATTTTCTGTTTAAGGACTACAACAAACGGATGGTAGGGACTACAACGACCTTCTTCCTGGGTTGGTGACATCACCCCAAAATTTACATAAACCCCGCCCCCGAGAACACAACAAAGGGGCGAGGCCGTGTTGGGCTGCTTTAGAGAAGAGGAAGAGTTGTTGTAGTAGAGTGTTGTTGACATGCCGTCATTTTACGCCGGACTGCTTCACAAACGAGGGTCAATTCAACGCTGGATTTGCACAAAAGATTAACATGACGGCACATGCTAGTCGATGAGTTGAATCAACTCCACAGCAACTACATAAATTTATCCACTAACCATTCAGAAACGTCTAAAAGTTGTAACTTCTTCCTGAGTCTCTCCATCAGTGTCGACTCCGGTTTGAACAATGTAAGGCTGAACACCGTTACTGACAATCCTCATTTTGGCTGCGTGAGATTCTCCAGCTTTGTTGTTGTTGAGCAACCGAAGCGTGAGCTGTTAAAGCTCCGCCCTCTTTCAGCAGGTCATTTGCATTTAAAGGGACACACGGCGTGTTTTTGCTCACACCCAAATAGGGGCAAATTTGACAAGCTATAATAAATGATCTGTGGGGTATTTTGAGCTGAAACTTCACAGACACATTCTGGGGACACCAGAGACTTATATTACATCTTGTAAAAGGGGCATTATAGGTCCCCTTTAAATTTATTTAGAAAATGAGATAGTTGTACGTGCCAGTTAGCAAGCCCTCTTCTGTCTTTATTCACTTTGTTCTGAGATTTTTGCTTCCCATTAGATATCAGTCTGTCAGTAAGTCACAGAGCTGGACCTGAAAGCCTGTCATACCGGGGGGGAGATGTGTGATCATAGACATGTCAATCAACTCGCTATCCTTCTGCATTTAAGAATCACTGTCTCTCTCAGGCTGTCTGCCAGTTTCATCACGTGGCTCTGATATGAGCCGCGCTTGGCTCCGTTCCTCAAAATCAGACCAACGGAAAAAGCTCTTCCGTTTCTGCGGGAAACGCTTCATGGATTTATCTCTGCAAGCCCGTTGAGTGGCTGGAGAGCGTGGAATGTCAGACGGGGTTGCGTCGTGTCTCAGTCACGCTTAATGTTAAGTGATGTGGCAGAACTAGGTCTGAGCCCATTGCCTCTGACAGCCACTTGACCGATCTCTGCGTCAAACGCCCCATCATTGCAAAGGCACATGCTCGATAGCTCTCGTAAGAGCGGCTTGTCATTCACAGGCAGAGCTGCTGCTATCTGCATCTACACTTTTACGCCTTCCCTCATGCGCAGATATCCTCTAACTCAGCTGGGCAGACCATTAGCACACGCTAATGAGTGTTTGTCGCCGCCTCCTCTGGCTCCTGGAACGGTCTTTGTCCACGGTGACGAATCGGATCATTGACTTCAGCGCTGATAGACAGATAGCGTGCTGAGACGTCCCTCATCTCAGCTGCTTGATGGGGACTGAGATAACTAAATGATCTTCCTCTCTTCTTGCCCTGTAAAAGGGCATGCATCTTTGGGCCAAACAGCAGGCAGAGGCACCACTTTATCATTTATTAAACATCTTCCTGTTTAATAAATCAGAACATCGTGCACAGGGGTTTTGTCACTAATTGCACTAATTTGTCTTTGATTCTGGGTTTTTTAAAGGGACTTGCACTTCTCTCTGACAACGAAGGTTCGGTCTGTGTGGTGACGGAGACGGAAGAGACACATGGCTCCTGAGGACAGATAAGATGAGCTGGAGGTTACAGAGTTGCTGACATTTCCTTAACGCAGCTCACCTCCTTTCCTTTATAATTGGCTGCCCTTGATAAGATCCTGGTGGCAGCAGCTCTCAGACTGCGATAATGCCAGCTTCACAACATCAGTCGATAGAACAAGCTGCTGGAACCTGGATGTGGACACGTTTCGTTCCATCATCACCAGGGCTTCTGAAATGCTTGGACTTCACGATACACAGTGTGAGATTGGCAAACAGATATTTTGGTCAGCATAAGGGGTAACCTTTAGAACTGCCTGATAACTTGATATTGATAACAAGCATGGAGCTTATGCTCGACTAAAGGCTAAAGACTCTTCAAATACCAGCATAGATTTTCTGTCTTGAAGGGCATCTCACTATTACATTCAGCTCAGCACAAAACCTTCTTACGTTTCTACCCACCCCAATTTACTCTAGAAATTGGGCTCATTTTTGGACAAAGTCCACATAAACATGAGAATTCTGTCATTATTTATTCACCCTCATGTCTTTCCAAACCTGGCTGCACAATTACCAACCATTAATTATTAAATTTGTGTATTTTTAGAAAACAACATCATATATACAGTGATGTGTTAGAAGCAGGAAAAATGGGCAAGCGTAAGGATTTGAGCGATCAAATTGTGATGGCTAGACGACTGGGTCAGAGCATCTCCAAAACTGCAGCTCTTGTGGGGTGTTCCCGGTCTGCAGTGGTCAGTGTCTATCAAAAGTGCTCCAAGGAAGGAATAGTGGTGAACCGGCGACAGGGTCATGGGCGGCCAAAACTCAGCGAAGGCTGGCCCGTGTGGTCTGATCCAACAGACGAGCTACTGTAGCTCAAAATGCTCAAGAAGTTAATGCTGGTTCTGATAGAAAGGTGTCAGAATACACACGTATGGGGCTGCATAACTGCAGACCAGTCAGGGTGCCCATGCTGACCCCGTCCACCGCCGAAAGCTCCAACAGTGGGCACGTGAGCATCAGAACTGGACCACGGAGCAATGGAAGAAGGTGGCCTGATCTGGCCGGGTACATGTGCGTCGCTTACCTGGGGAACACATGGCACCAGGATGCACTATGGGAAGAAGGCAAGCCGGCGGAGGCAGTGTGATGCTTTGGGCAATGTTCTGCCTGGTGGCTGTGGCCTCTTTCAGCATTTCAATAATAGTTAAAGCAGCTATAGTTTAACTCAGTTACAACTTTAATCTTAAAAACACTTTTTTTTTTTTGCTTGAAAAACAATAGCATATAGTGATTTGTTTTTAATTTTAACGCCTCTCTAACAGACGCTTCCAAGAGTATCACAATCGCTCTATTTATTTTAAGCCACCTTGGTGACACTTTTTCATTAAAATTCACAACAACAGTGTTCAACACAGTCATAACTGTTAATCATCACAAGACAAATGTGAGCTATAGTGACAGTTCCGTCATCTTTTCTGAAACACTCTCACATTTGATTTTGCGCACCACTCACATTTTCTTCAGAACATGTAAAAAATCTAGTTTGTTTTCTTTTGGAGGATGGGGTTACTTCCAGATATCTGCATTGTCCAATCATCAGCCGGAATCAAAGTCGCTCTGTGAAATTAGCTGTAATGGGTGCTGTAACAGATAGCTGTTGTTTTCATGTAACAAGATGATAAGCTTTCAGCACTGACCTTTACTCTTCATTTTTCATCATTAAAAAGATGAAAGAATGGGACTTATTCTGCTGCTCTTCAGTAGCCACAGTATTTTCCTCTCTTGTCTTCTTTTCAAACCAAGCCTTTCCATCTTTCACAATAATAGTCGCTCTTGTTGTGTTTCTCTCTCGCACACACTCTCTCTCTCTCTCCCTGATGCTTTTCAGGCAGCACACTCAGTTTAGAGGTATTTTTGCATCCAATTTCTTTTGTCTGTGTTTTCTGTTTCATTTCCTTCAGATGTTCCACAGACTTATTTTTTAAATAGATCTGCCTCAATTTATCATCACTTTCCATCTTTTCTCTGCCCGATGATTACACGTGCCTTTGTGGGTTTATTTCCTTCTCAGGCAATGTGGAAAGTCCTGTCAGTACATACGCTGTATGAAACATCTTCTGTCAGGATAACATTATTCATGTACGCGTGCTTTATTTGGAGGATGTGTACATTTGTCTGCAGCAAACAGTTGCTGTGGCGTAATGGTGCAGGAAACACCCATTCGCTCCAACACAATGCGCTTCCATCAAAACATCTCGCCCGCCACATTAAACCAATCCAGCTTAATGGATCTGCTCTTCCATCACGCGTGTTTTCAGCGCGTGGGATTCACTCTGTGAACGAGAGCTAATAAACCATGACCGCTCGCCGTCTCCCTGCCTGGCACCGTCACTGAATCTCTAACATGGCATGACCGTACAGCCACATGTGTTCTTCTTTGATTCTCAGGTGATTTTTCAAGTTGTAGCAAACTGTTTTTTTCCTATCCGTTCCGAATTTGCCAGCTGGGATTTGGCTGGAACGTTTCAAGGCATATCTAGGGGTAGTGCCCATTTGAGAGTGATGACAGAGACTGTGTGAACAGCATGGGAATTGAGCTTCTCTGCAGTGGGGGTCTTGAGATGTGCATCAGTGGGCAGCAGGGCAAGTACTGCGGCAGGAAGTCTGTAGACCTGCTTTCCCTGGAGAGCATGTTGGGTCATATAGTGCTCCGTCTCAAATGACATCAGCTCTGTGGTGATTTGAAGGGGACCTATTATGCAAAATTCACTTTTATAAGGTGTTTGAACACAGATGTGTGTCTAAACAACCAGCCTATAATGGTAAAAATCCACCCACTTAGTTTAATACTCACACGACGTGAAGTCACATGAGCGTAACCGCAGTAGAGATGATAATCAAAACCGAACAGATGTTTTGTTAGTTTTTGGCAGAGTGTCTGAGGCACGAGCTGTACAAGCTCCGCCCTCTTCTGGAAAGGGGAGGGGAGCAGCAGCTCATTTGCATTTAAAGACACATGCACGAAAACAGCATGTTTTTCCTTCCACTCAAAAATGGGCATTTACAACATGATATAATAAACTGGACTTTTTTTCTTCTCCTTCTCCTTCTTTTTTTTTTTTTAAATAAACACTGCAACAGTTGATATTGCAGCTTTATATATGGTGAGTCACTTGCATATGTCCTTATATTATTATTAGTTTGCCAAAATCAAGCTCAAATGGAGTTTCAAGGTTTTTGACCGGCGAATTTCTGAGAATTTCGGACATACATGTTATGTACGTCATTAGAACGACCACATCTGAGGCAGTAAGTGCATCGCATTGTTTTCATCAACTAACAGTTATAAAAATTTACTGTAGCTATATGTGAATGCTCAGTTTTTTTGGCCAAAATCTTTTATTAAAGACAGAGTGCTTCACACGAGCTATTTAAGATAGTATTTGCTATGACTCAATGACAAATGCTTGTCTAAGACACTCTTCTCCGCTCATCAAATACAAAAAACATTAGCCATAAATATACTTGAGTAAAGAAAATGCTGTACTTATTCAAAGAAGCAGTTCTTTATATATCATTGCATTGCAAACAAGCAGAGATGTTCCAAACAACACTTCATTCACGTTTGAGGCTGGCTAAATTAAGAAGTTTTACAGACAGTTTGAGGATCCAATAGAGTTACAAGGTTTATTCACAAGCTCTTTTTAATACTTTTCATTTAATATATGCAAAACCCACAGAAAGACGTAAAGGGTGTTGTATAGTAATGATTTATGGAGAAAAAAAAATGAAATGTGGAGATACGAGGTTTCCGCCCGACAGATATGCTATTTCTTATGTAAAAGTTTAGCTGCACAGAATAACTTTTATATTAAATATGTTGTCAGGAAGCACCTGATATTATTTGGCAAGAATGATGGTCTTGCCTTTTTTTTCTTTCTTCGGTTATAAGTGATATGTCTTTAAAAAGCATGATGGGAGGGCATGTTCTCTGAAGGGATTTAAACCAAGGCCAATTCTAAATTAAACCGGAAAGTTAATTGAACATGGAATGACCTAGTTTCCATATTAACACTTACTGTCATCCCAAATTGCTGCTATATACACTTTAAATGGTGGCGTAATTTAGTGCGTCCAAGATTTGCTGGCTTTCGGCATGAGGATGTTTGTTTTATTAAATTCATGTCATTGAATGCGTAATACATGTGCTGTCAAATGAGCAGAAGAAATCTCATTTCAAGACAGGAAGCAGGTGCTCTAATTAGAAGCTTCAGAAATGTGTTGACATTTGTTACAAGTGCAAAGTTTGAAGGAGCCTCCTCTACCTCCTGACAGGTGCAAAAAAACTAATTAAGGCAGTGCGTTTTTTCTCCAAGGAACTTGCCAATGTACTGTCGAAAACAATCACAATAACAATAATGCCTTTTTCTTCTAGTCCCTGTTTTGAATATGCTCATTTGTGCCTGTGTTACAGTACTGTTTCACATTCAATCACATTATGATTTGCCATTTTTTTTATTATTTGCTGTCGGCACTTTGATTGTTTCTGGTGACTTAAATAGTTTGAATCTGTTTACCAAAAAAAGAGTAATGCAATGATTTGTTCAGTGACCCTTGCTGTTCACCCAAAATGCCTAATTAACTGCGAGGAAATACATTTCTTTGTACAGGGTAGGCTCAAATACAGCACTAGACGGACAAATGCCCCTGTTTGTTTAGAGTCCATTGGGTCTTTCTTTCAGAAATCATTCATATGTTTCAGTTGTAGTACTTAAAAGGGTCATATGATGCTTTTCCTTTTTCTGTAGTGTGTAATGTATCTGTGCATGTATAAGATCTGCAAAGTTACAAAGCTCATTGTCTCCCACAAATGGATTTATTTTATCTAACAGAGAACACTGATCCAGGCCTTACTGTGTGTTTGGATGTGAATACAAAACCTTCCGAAAATGGATGAAATTACGAATAAGATTTATTTATGAAGCTCTTCCTGAGCAGTACAACCCAAAAGTTTGCTTGTGTACAGGGCACTTACAGAGGACAGCTTCCTGAACCTGAGAAAGTACAACCCAGACTATATACAAAGACTATTGACCACTGAGAAACTTTCTGCTCAAGTCGTGCTTGCAAAGTTGGTTCAGATCGATTGGCTTGATCATCTGACTTTCAGAGTTTGACTCGGGCTCGAACTGATATGGTAAATGCAAAGACATTATTATTTACTGTGTGTTTAACGCCTTGGAAGCTCACGATTATGGAAAGGGGCGTTACATTTCCGACACACGGAGAGGTGTTTGGCCAATCAGAGCACTCTGAGCTTTTTGGAAGGAGGGGCTTTGTAGAAATCAGCATATTTCAGACAGGAGCTGCTCCAATAATGTACAGTTTGTGAAAAATGTATTACTGAAAAGGCTGTCAGTAATACATTGATCACAGCGTAGTCAGAGAAACTGAACCGTTTGGATCGAATATTCCTCAGGGAGTGTGCATTGTTTCAGGTAAAGAGTCAGACTGGTAACCCAAAGGTTGTGGATTTGATTCTCAATACCGGCAGGAAATGACTGAGGTGCCCTTGAGCAAAGCCCCAATCACTCCCTGGGCGCCACAGCAAAAATGGCTGCCTACTGCTTCGGGTGTGTGTGTCCACAGATTGTGTGTGTGTTCACTACTCACTACTCCTAATGTGTGTGCACTAACTTGGATAGGTTAAATGCAGAGGACAAATTCAGTGTATTTGGCCTTCACATGTCACTTTAACTTTCAGAAGATTGACACAACTGACAAAAGGGGCTAGTAAGACTTCTGATAATCAGTTAAGTGAGCATGGTTTTTGATTGATGCAAATAATGTCATAATAGCCAAATATTGGCAGACTGATTAGTCTTGTCTATATATCGATCTATAATTAATCAGACTAAGACAAAAAAGAGTGAGGGTGCTAACCACTGTACCTCTACTGGTTTAATGCCAGAATAAATTTTAGGCCTTCTTACTTGCAAAGAACAAAACTCCCTTGCAGAATACCAGACCAGTAATGGTGGGATTTGCTTCTTTAAATCCACTACATATGGTATACATTAAGGCATATATTCCAGCTGCTGCTTTCTATTATTTCTCTCATCCATTCTCCCTGTCAGTCTCTTCTTTATTACATGGTCCTTTACCTTGACACTTCCTCTTGTGTTTGAGGCCTTTGGCAGAGAACGTGAAGAAGATTGTTATATCTGCTCTAAAGATTCTTATACGGTTTTATGGCACACGTAATGGTTCTCACAGACTTCAACATTTAAACTAATTGAGGCTTTTTTGAGAAGATGTTTCTGTGTACAGAGCAAAGGCATTTACAACATATGCAAACATTGTAAGCAAATATTGTCTTCCAAGCTTAGAGACAATTAAAAATCTGTTTTAGAGATTCTCATTTGTGCATTACATGGTAAGAGTTTGTCAAAACAACACACCTTTTTAGTCAGACTTTCACAAAAGTGTGCAAACACTGAAATATGTGATACAAATAAAAAATATATATTCCTGTTCATCTGCAACCACTGAATGGCACTTGCTCCACTAACACACAACAATATATTGACATCTGCTGTAAATTGCTGTAGTAATCTGTCAAGAGAACAAAGGAAATTAAACCCACTTGGCTGACATGGAAGCTCTCTGTGCCCTCTAGTGCTAAACAATTTGAGTTGCCAGCAGGATCAAACATGATATTAATTCTCTCATTTCTAAGGGTTTCTATGAGTGTATTTACTCTTTAGAGTTTCGTTGAATACGACTGAATTCGACAGCAGTACTTTTCTGGAGTCTTACACCTTGAAATTACTGACAGTTCTTTTTTTGGAAATACACACCGGATATGAAAAACTATCCAAGGCATTTTCAATGCACAGATTACACTCATTACTAGACTTGCTACAATATAATTTTCACACCGGTACTGATTTTACTGGTGTTACTGCTGGTTGAACACTAGGTGCACAAGGCAATTTGATTCTAAAGTTAGATTTTTTTTTTTTTTTAAATGAAACTGAAAAAAAGAATGAAATGTGTGTGATCTAAAACTATGTAGAAAAATATAATTTTTTAATAATATTTTCTCCTCAATATATTGATAGCCTCAGATATTTACACCTGCAGGTATAATATTATACATATATGTATGAAAAGTGTATGAAAAGTAACGGTGCACATCAGAGAAAGAAAAGCTTGTCATGTACCAGTGACTATAATTAAGGATATTATAGGGTTGTCACAGTACCAAAATTTCCATAGTCAGTATCAATACTAGTAAAATTTTGCTTTCTTTTTCGCTGATTATTGCACTTAAATAGTCAAATACACACAAAATAATGTCAAAATGCCGGTCTTGGTGAGTATTGATGTAAATTCAGTCAGTTATGTTTGAAGTAAACGTAAACACGTCTAACAGAATAATGGATCCGTGTGTCAGGTCTTAAAGTGACAGCAGCCTAATATACCTGCTGCCAAATTATCAGATAATATTAAAAATATATATATGGCAGTTTTCCCCCATGGTATCGATGTCAAAATTGTGGCCAGTGAAAATGCTGAGTGGCTAGTAACTTTGGAAAAACACTAGTCACAGTGGCTGGTGAGCAAAAAAGTTAACATCAAGTCCTGCCGTGGCTTATATACCATACTAGTTACATATGAAAAAATATTTATTATATAGGATTTTTAGGCATCATCAGCAGTATTTTCAGTGTGTGCAGTACATTTGAGAATTAGGGTTTCTCCATGGAGGCACTCCGTTCTCCGTTTCAAACAGCTCAGCCTACTCCTCTGTAATAATTAAGCTCTGTTAATTAAGTTGTTGTGATTAATTAAAGTTAATAGGGGGAAGACTGCAGAAAGATGAGCACTTCTGGTGGGTAAGCAAACAGCACCACAATTTTTCAGTAAACTCTTAACTCAGTCCCCGCCCCACTCATTTGTTCATTAACGAAGCGTTAACATCGTCATCTGCCAGTGCTGATCCAACACAGTAAAAGGGAAAAAAAACGTTTTTCTTCTCTACAGATGAACCCATTTAGAATCTGCATTCATGTGCCTGTGACACTGGTTTTGAATGCAGACACATAAAGGAGAAATACAGGACATCTCTGGTGGATTCAGATTCATGCATTTTTAAGGCTGAATTTGTGGTATGAAAGTCAGCTTTGATGCCCCAACCTACTTCCCCACATCTTCTGTTGAATATTCTTGTTTACTCTGAAGCACATCCCATTACAAAAGTAAAATGGGTTGTGAATGCAGGGCAGTGGCCTTTCTCCATGTGCATATGTCTGACATCTCTGTACAGGAACAAAGGCACATCCCCTGGGCTAGCTGGAGGGAAAAACCGGTAAACCCTGGCCCCTCTAACACAGCCCCCCACCTCCATGCTCCATTCAAGTCAGCGTAATGCCTGAAAGCAAGATGCAAGTGTTCAGAAATCCCAGAGAGACCTGACAGACACCGCACAGGGACAAGGCGAAAATCAGAGCTGTGCGAGGGAAAGCTTTTAAATCTCTGTGCCCCCACTGACTGAGCTCACAACTCCACATATAACCTAAAATATACTGTTACATAAAACCCTGAATGTACATAACTGAAAAGAAAAAAGTTATTTTAATGGAAAACTAACCAGTTAACTGTTTTAACAGGTTTTTACCGTATGATTTTCACAGTCTTTTATCTTTAACATTTTTTTTTTCCATTTTACTCTTGTAACAGTGTCCAGAGGCTTTACTTGTAACATGTATAGCTGAACACGTCATGACTCAAGTCTGCTTCCTATACAGCACATTTAACATTGAGTCAATAAATGGCTCTTTTTTTTCTTTATAACAAACTTCACAAAGAAATTAAAGTCACTTTTTAATTATTTCTTGTCCTTGAACGCTGGTCGGGTTAAAATAGCTTATCTCTTTTTGAACCCTTTGTGCATTTGTACAAGTAAAGAGGTTGTTTCAGTCCTCACCGTAACAATTCCAGATCAAACACCGGCCAGTTAAAGGAAATTGCACACTGTTAATTCAGTCAAGCAAGGTTCAATCTCACACGGATGTGGTCTTTTAGGTAGCATGGACTATTACTTCCAAGATGGCGCTGAGTTCTGCTGTACCTGTAATTGCATAATTCATGCAGAAGTATTTGAAGACGGCATAAATCAAGTAGTTATACTACCCTCCATCAGCACTGAGCTTTCATTGGCTTATCTGCAGATCTTAAAGGGGACCTATTATGCCCCTTTTACAAGATGTAATATAAGTCTCTGGTGTCCCTAGAATATGTCTGTGAAGTTTCACCTCAAAATACCCCACAGATCATTGTGTGTAATGGGTGTGAGCAAAAACACGCCGTTTCTGTGTGTGTCCCTTTAAATGCAAATGAGCTGCTGCTCCCGACCCCCTTTCCAGAAGAGGGCGGAGCTTTAACAGCTCGCGCTTCGGTTGCTCAACAACAACAAAGCTGGAGAATCTCACGCAGCCAAAATGAGGATTGTCAGTAACGGTGTTCAGCCTTACATTGTTCAAACCGGAGTCGACACTGATGGAGAGACTCAGGAAGAAGTTACAACTTTTAGGACGTTTCTGAACGGTTAGTGGATAAATTTATGTAGTCGCTGTGGAGTTGATTCAACTCATCGACTAGCATGTGCCGTCATGTTAATCTTTTGTGTTGAATTGACCCTCGTTTGTGAAGCAGTCCGGCGTAAAATGACGGCATGACAACAACACTCTACTACAACAACTCTTCCTCTTCTCTAAAGCAGCCCAACATGGCCTCGCCCCCTTTGTTGCGTGTTCTCGGGGGCGGGGTTTATGTAAATTTTAGGGTTAGTGATGTCACTAACCCGGGAAGAAGCTTGTTGTAGTCCCTACCAGCCGTTTGTTGTAGTCCTTAAACAGAGAATTCTTTAAAAGAAAATATCTCCTTTGCATTGAACTTTGAGCGTCGTAACTTTGCAGATGTTTTTATGCTCAAACAGCAACATTACACACTAACTAAAGTTAAAAAAGTGAAATCATAATCAACCACCCCTTTAAGATCTCAACAGTACAGCCACATAGAGCATGACCCACTGTTAAACCATTTATATGGCTTTGAATGACATTTTAAGGCAATATAAATGTCTATATTTTATAAGAATTTACTTGGCTTAGAAAATTCCATGAAGTCAAATCATTTAAATGGCTTTTACTGGTAGTCTGCATTCTTACAGTGTGAGTGTTGCACAATGGGGAATCAATGACGGGACCTGACTTCCACAGTGAGCCCGAGACAATGATGAGCCTGTGTTTGAGCTGCTGATATGAAATTCAAAGCAGCTTATCGTGATGGCTGACCCCTGTGTTTAAGCATTAGCTGAAGTGCTGCTCCTTTCATGTCATTCTCGCAGTGTCAGACTGCTGCTGCTGCTTCTGTCGAGAGTTTGCTCAGTCACATTTCAGTCTCTCAGGATCCCAGCGGTTGAGAGCTGCATGTCATGGATATTAACGTAATACGCATCAGTGTGTGTGTGTGTGTGTGTGTGTGTGAGTTCATCGAGTTTCTTCACTAGTTTTATGAATTCATGTATAAAGTTAAGTGGTGGCAGTGACTACCATTTTTAAGGTGTTGTTAGGTACACTAAAATAGCAGCAACAAGAAAAATAATTAAATGTAATAATAGATTTGTCATCATATAATTGCAGTAAAAATAATCTTCCTATTAATACAGCATACACCCATGTATCAACTGATAAAAGCAATTATTTTCACCATCGGCTGATTATGTCCTGTCAATCAAAAGGGGACGGAAAAACATGTCAGACTGCAACTCATACTGCGTGTGAAGAAAATCTCTCTTGTGTTAAATTTAGGTCAGTGTAAGTTAACATAACAATAATGCATTAACAGTTAAAAAGGATAGGTAAACAGCGAAGTTAAAGGATTAGTTCACTTCAGAATTCAAATTTCCTGATAATTTACTTACCCCCATGTCATCCAAGATGTTTATGTCTTTCTTTCTTCAGTTGAAAAGAAATTAAGGTTTTTGAGGAAAACATTCCAGGATTTTTCTTCATATAGTGGACTTCACTGGGGTTCAACGGGTTGAAGGTCCAAATGTCAGTTTCAGTGCAGCTTCAAAGAGCTCTACATGATCCCAGATGAAGAATAAGGGTCTTATCTAGAGAAACAATTGGTCATTTTCTAAAATAATGAAAGTTTATATACTTTTTAACCACAAATGCTTGTCTTGCACTGCTCTGCGATGCGTCACGCATTACGTATTCACGTTGGAAAGGTCACGCTGAAGTACTGTGGTAGGGCAAAATACTCCATCTCGTTTTCTCCTCCAATCTCAAAATCGTCCGACATCGTTGTTTTACCTTTTTTTTTTTTTTTTGTAAAGGCCGTTTGACAAACAATAAATGGCATTTTGATGCTCTTATCTGACACAACAGATCACTGTAGGACCTCAGTTAATGCAGCAAACGTCATCGCTTCCTCTTTAATACACGTTTTAGCATGAAAAAAACATGCATGAACATCAAAAGGTATGTTGAAAGATACTGTACAACTTACTAAAATGTATCATGTCTCATGTAATCACTTAAAGGGTTAGTTCACCCAAAAATGAAATTTCTGTCATTACATACCCTCATGTCGTTCCACTCGTAAGGCCTTCGCTCATCTTCAGAACACAAATTAAGTTATTTTTGATGAAATCCAAGAGTTATCTCCCATAGAAAGCAACGAAATTACCACATTCAAGGTCTAGAAAAGTAGTAAATACATTGTTAAACTAGTCAAAGTGACCACAGTGGTTCAACCTTAATGTTATGAAGCGACGAGAATACTTTTTGTGCGCCAAAACAAAACAAAAATAACGACTTTAACAATTTCCTCTCTACCCTGTCATTCCAGTAAATCAAACTATCGGTATCAGCAGATGTCGTTCTGAGTAATCTGTTCTCGGTATGGGCGAAGAAATTTAGTATCAGTGCATCTCTAATTTAAATTGTGATAATATTTAACAATATTAATGCTTTTCCTGTATTTTTGATCAAATAAATGCAGACTTAGTGAGTATAAAGGACTTCTTTTACAAGCATTAAGACATTCTTACTTAACGCAAGCATTTGAACAGTAGTAGTAGTGCATGCTGTCTCTCACTTTTGAAGACTGACAAATCCATGCTGTATTATTTATTTTCTGTCTTTTGTAGACTTAATTTTCTCACTGCTAATCATTTATTCTGCATCTGTCAAATATACATTTATAACTATGCAAACGTCTCAGCCTTCCATGATGGCTGGCAATATGACCAAATGTTCTGAGTCACTGAATTGTCTACTACAATAAATGTGTAGTTGTAGTGTCAGACACTGATGTGGAAGTGCTCTATCACTGTCAGACATACAGTAGAGCTGTTTCAAGTTCAGTGAGACCCTGATCAAAGTAAAAATCCAACGCATTTCTCAGCAGTTATTTTTGGTGTGACTGTAGATGTTGTAACATGGTGGTCTGCACGAGTGAGTGTGCCTCTCTTGAGCGAGGTGAAATGTTTGGTAATGATGGTTCTTTATTGATGACTGCTCTCTATTAAACTCCTCAGGTCTGAGAGCTCAGAAGGTGCTGCTCCAGCAGTGCTGTCAGACCCTGTTTCCCTCAGAAACGGCTCACACAAACCCTTCCAGAGCTCAAAGCCTTGACGCGCACATCCTAAATTGTGCATTTGGGGGATGAACGTAGAGCAGCGAGGGAAATGTCACTGCCACTGAGCTGGAACCCAAAACTAATTATTCCCTTAATCCAGCCAGAAAAGAGTCGGTGGAAATAAATAATTTGTGTAAACACACAGACGTCGGATCACAGCACTAGTCGCATTGTTAGAAAGACCTTGTTGCTGTCATGTTTGTGAGGGCTGGCTGTAATGGGTCTGGGGCGTTTGAGCCACGGCAGGAGTTCATTTGAATCCACCTCATCTGTAATGCTGGCCACATTATAACAAGCCTCTTTTTCAAGGCAGAAACAGTGAAAGCCGCTTACGGACTGAGCTCACAGGAGCCAGAGAAACTGAGCCAACATTCAACAATGTCTGTTTCAACTTAACAGACTCACTTTTGCTTTCGTAAAACCATATTCAGATGGGGACAAAAACATTCTCACTGCGCAATGTTTTTCTCATTCCTTTTTTGCTTCTTAAACACCATTCAAGGCTGGCAAAGGCCTAAAATTGTAAATGTGAATTGAGTTATGGCACAGTGCGCTCAGTTATATCGCATGTACTAACTTAAGACAGCCGGTGACTCAACCGTCAGTATGTCTGTTGCTGATATGTGTTCTACTGAGCATTTTTGAAGCTATAAATGTTCGAGAGGTTGTGCTATTTTGTGAATATAGTCATGGCTGAAGGGCATAGGTAGGTATGATGTGCCTGCAACACTTTAGCCATGACTTTATTGACAAAATAGTACAGCCTTGAGTGCCTTTAGCTTTGATTAAATGGTTACTGCATAATAAAATAATATTAAGGACATATTTTTCAATAAAACATCATATTATTATTTTAATATTAATTCATCAGGTGCTATCTTTGTGTTGGAAAATATGGTCCGTGACATGTTAACCTACCTAGTGCTAAGATTAATTCAAAAGCTTGGGTTCTGTGAGTTTTCTAAATGTGTGGGTTTTTTTTTTTTTTTTTTTAATCCTTAAATGCATGAATGTTTCTCCAATTATTATTACGGTTTCGGGTCCAACCCATATCTTTATCTAACACGGATGGCTCTCTAACTGCCTCAATAATAGTGTAAGACTCTCTTGATATTTTAATAACTATTACAAAAGAATCAAATATAGCATATTTTGTTACCTTTTATAACTTGGAAGGGTTCAATTTGAGTATTTGCTTTTTATCATTATCACTTTTATTGTCAGAGCTCATTTCCACAATTCATTTAGCATCTGGCTCATATTCGCCATCTCAACCATATTTTCAAAACTATTGTTTTAAATGTCTTCTAAATCAATATTTTGAGCGCTGACAGCTTTTTCACCAGTTCCAACATCAAGTGACAGAGTTTGATTGCATTCGGTACTTGTTCTGCAGTAAATCGCTGAGCCATGATACTTGTGTATTCTTTTGTTTTCTGCCTGCAGTAACTATGAGTGAAACGTCACTTCATCATTGTGTATTTGACATTGCCACCCTGAGGAATAAAGGTGAATTGCACTTACTGAGTCATCAGAGATTCAGTTATTGTTGCACAGAAAAACAAAATTACATTATGACATACCTCAGGTCGTTAGAGACCCTACACACTTTCTACAAAAAAAAGAAAAAAAAAAAAAAGAAAGCAGACAGTCTTTTATATACATTTTTTGGTCACACTTTAGTTTAGGGTCCAATTCTCAGTATTAACTAACTATTAACTACGACTTTTGTCTCAATAACAACTCCTAATTATTATTATTATTAATAGCTAGTAAGGTAGTTGTTAAGTTTAGGTATTGGGTAGGATTATGGGATGTAGAATATGGTCATGCAGAATAAGGCATTAATATCTGATTTATAATTACTAATAAACAGCCAATATCCTAGTAATATGGATGCTCATAAGTAACTATACTTTTGAACACTAGTGTATATATAGTATAGTGATAAACACAGTACAATATATAATGTATATTGTGTGTTTTATCTGGACTGGACTCTATGACTAATTAGAATCCAACCAATTGATTTCCGACCATTAAGACAACACTTCGAGTACTGTCCTACAGATCACTTAAATCAGATGAAAACCTCAGACATTCAGCATCAAAGTGTTGAAAGTGTATTTACTCAAGTGATCGCACTTCCTCCTAACTTCATTAAGATATGGGTAATCCATAGATGTTTGATTGCAGATTGCCTTCAATAAAGCTCTTGAGATGCATGAGCAATCTTTTTGAAGTGTTTATTCCATGAAAATAATGTTTATCACTTGATAGCCATCATATCTTCTCAATAGAAGGACTCTCAACACGTTTGATGAAGCTGGAACACCTGATATCTAGTCTTTTCAAGAAATCTCGGTCTGTCTCTGACCTACATGGTCTGAACCCTGTATAAGTGATCTAAGGGATCAAATGGAGGTATTTTCTGCTTGGCATATGACACTTGAGTATAAAGCAACAATCATTTGTTGTTAGCTGGCTTAACTTGTCTTTTCAAGGTGATCCAAAAGGCTGATTGAAATCGTGATGGTTTGGCATAATGAGGTTTGCAATTGTGGCGTGTCCCCTAATGCTTGCCTGCCTGCCTTCTCCGGTTTGAAAAATCTCCCCAGAGAGAACGAGTCTTGCTTATGAAGTAAAAAAGTAATCTGCACATGACTTTGAGTGGCTTTTAGATGCATAGACGTTTGTGGAAGTTGTATTTTAGAACATATTTATTCTATTGTGTTTGATACAATACTTGGCAGTTTAGCAATTGCTTTGTGCTAAATTATGCAGTGTAAATCAAATTATAATATCACATTAAATGTCAAATCAAGTGCTGTTTAGACAGTCCTTGTCTTGTGATAGTACACGACGACTTGATGTCAGATATTACTCTGCACATATGTTGACATTGACAAGAGAGCTAAATATACATAAATACAGGTTAAAATGCTACTACTACTACTACTACTACTATTAATAATAATAATACAATGTTGTTTTGGACCCCATTAACTTTCATTGTACTGAATGAACAGAAATAAAATACACTGATATATATATCAGTGTATACAGGTTTTTAAAAACATAAGGATGAGTAAATGGTGACAAAGTTTTAATTTTTTGGTGAACTATCCCTTTAAAGAAACCATAATTGTCCAGGTCAGAAATAATAGATATGATGTGGGCATGCATCCTCCTTGCTTCACTTCATGTCCTCAACGTCCTGGTAAAGTTGTCCCAGTTGCTTAAGAGCCAGTAATTGTCCGTCTTGCTGTTAAGACCTTGTAGATCGTAAAATAAATTTCTCTCTGAGTTTTTCTTGGCCTTCTGAGGGAGCTTTGGGCAGTGAGCCATGGACAGCTTTATTGAGAAAGTTTTGTGACCACACAGTGGTGGAGGTGTGTGTGTGTGTGTGTGTGTGTGTGTGTGTGTGTGTGTGTGTGTGTGTGTGTGTGGTTCAGGTATACCCTACGTTATGGCAATATCCAAAATCCTTGTCCTTGTGGGAACATCTTTTGGTCCCCATGAGGAAAACAGCTTATAAATCATAGTAAGTGGTGTTTTTTGAAAATGTAAAAATGTAGAAATTTTTCTGATGGGTATGTTTAGGATTATGGAACAGAATATACAGTTTGTACAGTATAAAAATGATTATGTCTATGGAATGTCCCCATAAAACATGGAAACCCAATGTGTGTGTGTGTGTGTGTGTGTGTGTGTGAGAGAGAGAGAGAGAGAGAGAGAGAGAGAGAGAGAGAACAGAGAGAGAACAGAGAGACAGAACTGTAGATGAAGAAAAACAGGCCAGTGGGGGACACATCCCCCATCCCATCCCCTGTGACTTTCAGATAGCCTTTTTTTTCTAATTGCTCCATTTCTCTCTCTCTCTCTCTCTCTCTCTCTCTCTCTCTCTCTCTCTCTCTCTCTCTCTGTCAGAAGTTTTAGAAAGGTGACTTAGAGACCCAAAGGACATATAAACCTAAAGAGATGAAACGGTCCCCTGGGAAGTAATTTCCTCTCAAAGTGGGTTTGTTAGGTCAGGACAATTGACTACAGTAAATACATGCTATAAGCCTCTCTGGGAATGGACAATATGTGCACTTCGGCTTCTATTTTTTGCCATGTGCATAATTACATATTTTCAAAATCAACTAATCAGTTTGTTGTCTATCAACTTGTCAATTTAACAATGTGTCAGTCTTAAAAAAAGAAAAGACAAAAAAATATTCTAGATGAACTAGTCAAGTGTCACTAATTGTTGTCAATCATCCTCACCCTATCCTATTATATATGGCCACATATATAATAAAAGCATGCAACCCAAGAGAGGTTGTATGCTATTTCACAAATCACACAGGCATTTTGTCAATTTATCTTTTTTTTTTATTTATTTTTTTTTTTTTATAAAGTTTATGTGGTTTTACTCTTTGATTTTGCTGCGTCATCAGTCTCATTCTCCTCTCCATCCTGGCAAGACAAATGGCCTCTTCAGGCTTGGCAGAGGAAGCGATTGGTCCAGCAAACATCCTGTGCTGTAATCTTTGCAGCAATCTTAAAAATGCATTTTTGCTTGCCACTGAAAGAGCTTTTAATGAGTTCCAGTCCCTGACCAAACAAACTTCAGATCCACAGCTTGTATACAAAACCTACGTCTTTTCATTAGAAAGTAAAGTTTGGGCTTTGGATTCAGTCTTCTGAGGCATTGCATTATCCATAGTAATCCTGAACACTTACATGCTTTGATTTCAGTGTGTTTACACTGCGGATCAGGTTTTAGTAATGTTCCTCTGGCCTGCTGATCAGAGCGTGTGAGCGCTGCGGACTGGACGGGGATCAGGGAAAACAGTTCTGTGATTTTTGCCTGGAGCAAGCGTTGTTTTTGAAAGTTTCACGGTCCGTGTTCTCTCACTCTACCGCTCCACCACAAGCATTACATGCATGTTAATGGGCCAAAATGCATGGTTTCACTGTGTATTAAACCATGTTATTGGCCTCTTAGCTGTCAGAATGAAATAGAGATAAAATGGATTAAATACATGCACCCTTGGTGAGCATACAAGACTTTTGAACAGTAGTATAAGTAGTTTTGGAGTAAAGTTTGTTTAACCAATGATTGAGGAGCGGAAAATGGAAAGTCCGGCATTTGGAATTTGGAAAGGAGTGATTACAGACTGCTTTCAGCAGGAGGAAATTGCCTGTCGCTCCAATCCGCTCACACTAGCTACGTTTACATGGACACCTTTTGTTTCTTTCGGAATGAATTTATTCTGAATGATGAATCCAAACATAGTGTTTACATGAACTCTAAATAAAGTGATCAGGTTGATGTGTGTGTTTATATTCCACAAGCTTCAAATCTGAATAGATTTTTTTACATGCGAACACTGCCCAAATATAGTTTCCCTCTGTTTGCGCATACTAACCATTCTTCTACACTGCTTCTTTTCTCTGTTTTAAACAGCAGACCTAATATTTATCTATTTCGGGTCCTAGTTAGGAGACAACGAGTGCATGAAGCTTTGTGCCGTGCTGCTTATATTTATCAGGGAGTAAAAACGCCCCTTCCTGCACCCAAAACGAGGCTTCTATGGATGAGAGTCCAAAAAAGGACTGCTGGGACGACATTGTCCTGCTCCACTTCACAGACGATGAGTGGAAGGAGAATTTTATAATGACACAACAGTCAGTTATTACACTATATTCAACAACAACAACAGCAAAGCCACTTGAAGGCAAACCTGCAACCAAGACAGAGGAGGTTACTTTTAGCATGAAACAAAGTCTTAGCTTTCAAATTTGGTCATTTTTTAAAAGAAATTCAAATAATAAATACCATTTTGTGCCTCTTTAAGAAGTCATGACAGATCGCTGTAGGGCCTCAGCTTGTCCTAGTTTTTGCATGAAATAAATGTGAATGAACATCAGAAGGTATGTTATTTCAACCGCGGAAAGAAGTCAATACACACCATTTTTCAAGTTCAAGTCCACTGACTTTAATCTACTAACTCTCCTGTCTAGTTTGTTTGTTGGACAAAATGGTGGATTCGGTGTTATGATTGGTCAGATCCCCTGTCAATCAAACTCCCGGCAAAAGGTGAATTTCACAACAGGTATGATCCAGTTTATGGCACTGTCGCACAACTCTGAACAAAATTCAATGACGTCAAGGCTGTAATATGATTGGTTATAATAATAAGACCATCAACAAAAAAAAGATCAATAATAAGACCATCTCTGACAACAACATTTATACATCATTGTACGTGTGCAGTGCTCTCCACTCTCGGGTTTTCAATCCGATCAAGTTTTTACATGTCAGGTTTAAACCACCCCTTATAATCTGAATGAAATTTTAGTCGGATTTGGCCAATTCATCCTGATTGACGTGGTTACATGTGACTTTTTGTATTCCGACTGTGCTACTAGTCCAATTATAATCGGATTATTAGGGTCCGTGTAAACACAGCTACTGATACAGATGATTAAACAACTGTTTTCACTGGAAACGTTGGACTTCTGTTTGGATGACTGAGAGGAAGACATCTGAGAGATGAGCCCTGAACAACACACTTTCTTAAGCATCAGAGCATGATGTCTGCTGCTTGTTGAATCTAATACCAGGATGTTATCAGTGAAACATGACTTTGAATTCACTCTCACGTCATGTCAGAATTACTATGATATTACTGGTAAAGAAAAAACATTCACATCTTTGTCAATCTCATGCAAGTTTAAAGTAAAACCTGTAGCCCTTCAACATTTAAAGGCAAGTTGTTCCAGTTCTCGAAATGTCATTTTATTTCAGTCAATGTTACCTATGTTTCTATCTTCACTTTTTTCCCAGTGTTTTGCGAAATAGTATAGAGGTGAATAAATAGAAATTAATTATCAACAACAAAGCCGCACATGGATCAATAGTGTTGCCATAGAGACTAACTATTTCTGAGTGCATGTACGTGAACAGCTGAAAGCAGAATCTCTGAGTTGTTGACATATAATTATGCTAATTCAGACATGACGTTATTTAAATGTTAAAAGATACCGTAAACCCTTGAGAGAAGGGTCGGGAGAGTCATTTTTTATGCTCTGTTCTAAATAAATGTGCTGTTTTTAGATGTTTGACCAAAACCCCCTTTAATACCCCTCTGGAGAACCGGAGAACTAATTATCGCTGCTGTTTTCCATTAACTCTCTATAATAATTCCCTGACCAACCACAAAGACATTTTCTCAATAGTTGGTGGAAATGATCTCCTCACATCCACGTGACTGCCACCCACTTCATGCAGGAACCACATGTTCTCTCACACACACTGGAAGCCCAGTGGTCACACCTCAGATATGGGAACTTTCTGAACTCTATTTCTCTGTTTATGCCATTCATTCTTTTGGTGGGCGATGCTGAAGTTTATCAGACCTCTGGCAGCAGTTATTATGGCAGTCTGTTTTCTCTGAAGTGATGATGTGCTAAAGCACATTGGCTCCTCTGCTGTGTTAATAGTACATAAATTAGTTTTCAGAAGAACTTCGGTTCCCAATTTATCATAATAAAATATGTTTTATGTGTTAAACCGACGAACACATTATATCTCGCCTCTCTCAGCTTAAACATTTTATTAAGTTCCAGTCCTCAGCTCAGACTTTTAAAACCCATATATTACATACATACAAAACACCAGTAGATTAACACATTTAACCCTGAATGTGCCCAATGAATCAAACTGCATGTTTTCTAAACTGTTAGTGAAAGCATGTTCCATCAAAAAAGGGTTTCTGTGTTTCCCCACTAATCTTTTTTAAGCATGTTGCAGTATACACTAGCGTTCAAATGTTTAGGGTCAGTAAGTTTTTATTCAACAAGAACACAAAAGTGTATTTAAATGGGTTAATTGAGTAACAGCCTCATCACTGAGAGGTCTTTGCAGACAGGAATTATAGTTACTCTCATGTTTGGAGATACAAACATGTTCCTCTTCAACATTTTAACATTTGTCCTTTGGGTCTTGTGTAAGAGACAAACACTTCTAAAAATAAACCCAGATATTTCTCTCTCTCTCTCTCTCTTTCAGAGGGGCTCCGAAATATTGCCATGGACTCCAACTCTTTAGCGATGCCCATGTCGGACCCTAATGCTTGGGCTACTGCCATGAACAACCTTGGAATGGCCCCCATGAGCATGACTGGCCAACCTATCATGTCAGGTAAGCTTGAGTTATCAACTTACAGTAACACTTTAGTTTAAGGTCCAATTCTTACTATTAACTAGTTGCTTATTAGCATGCATATTATTAGGTTTATTAGTATTTATAAAGTACATATTAATGCCTTATTCTGCATGATCATATTCTACATCCCAATACCTAAATTTAACAACTACCTTACTAACAATTAATAAGCAGTAATTAGGAGTTTATTGAGGCAAAAGTCGTAGTTAATAGTTAGTTAATAGTGAGAATATTATAATAGTATATACACTGCCCTCCAAAAGTTTGGAAACACCCCTGGCAAAGTGTGGTTTTGGACGATATCAGCATAAATCCTTATCATTTTTTGGTGCAAATACATTAAAGTAACTTGACATCATTGAAGACCAGCAATAATAATTTTCATTTTGATTACATAATAATGGCAATATATACATGTCAAAGTCAGACATGCCCCTTTGCCAGCTGTGATGCCTGGTTACTGGTTTAAACTTGGCCCAGGTTTGTAAAAGATATTTGGGTCAGCACACCTTAATAGCTTCAACAATTGATTGCCAATTAAGTTTAGAATACAATGAACCAATTAGAACCCAGTTTAGGTCAGATAGCTGCTAATGGTGGATATTTTGATGAATCGAAAATTTAAGTTTTTTCTATGTATAAACTGTTTATGTAATAAAATATGTTTTCATAGTTTGTGTTGTCCCTTATCAGTGCAAAATTATCACAAATTAAAAAGGATTCATGCCAATATTGTCCAAAACCCCACTTTTCTAGGGCGTTTCCAAACGTTTGGAGGGCAGTGTAAATGCTAAAATAAAACTGGTACAGACAACATGAAGACAGTAGTAGAAAATGACCATGGTATGTTCAGAATTTCCATCCATCCAAAACTAATAATCATGCATTCAAGTCCTCCTGGGAAGTTCGTATTTACCAGGTGGGAAGTTGTGTTTATGACGTCAGGTGCGTTCACGTCACTTTTGTCGGAGCAAGATGGCAGTGTACCGTCTCGTCATTTACTACACAAATATACAGCAAGGTTTTTTACATTTGTTTTTTGCTTTTTTATGTTTTCATTAAATAATGAAGAAAAAAAATGTTATATGTAAGTGTTTTCACAGTGTCCAAAATTTCAGTAGTTGGAATTAAAAGGTTACACTGAAGAACTAGTTGTTGGATTTGTTTGTGAAGTTTTAGACATTGAATCTCTCATGGTAAAGTTAGCACTGGCTATAGTAAGTTGGGTCACACTTTAGGGTCCAATTTATTGATATTTACATTACCTTTTATTTTTATATTTTCAGTTTTCACTTTATCATTATTACAGTTTTAGTTTTAGTCTTTAGTTGCCAACTGAACGTTTCTAATTTTAATTTCAATTTTTTTGTAAGTTTAATTTTTTTCATCTAATAGTTAGATCTTTTTCAGCTTTATGTCAGTTATCATTTTTTATGTAGTTACAGTTTTTTATAGTTTTAGTTACCAACACTGACCGGCACTGCCATGGAAACTGCAGTGTCATTATTTGAATCAGTTGACACTTTCTTTCACACCAGTCTGTTATTTTTGTGTCATGGATTTCAGTTGCACTCATCCGATAATCATCATAAAAATTGAACTACGGGCTGGCTGTATTATGTGTCGGTCAGACAGACCTATTCCAAGTCTAAGTTTCCTACCTTGGAATCAAATAAGCTACAGCGTGGACCAGACTTTAGATTTACAGTGCAAAAGATATAGTTAAAGGTTTAATTTGATGGATGTTTGCTAGTCTACCTCCCACTGCTGCAGTATAAACCAGAGCCTGAGCCTGATGCATCCTGTGGGCCTCTCTCCCTGATCAGAAACAGAGCGCTCATCTGAGTCAGCAAGAGTGTGAAAGTACCAGTGTGAAAACTTCAAACACATTCCCACAGTGCCGTCAGAGTGGCCAATTAGTTTCAGGGCTTTTTCATCTCATTGGTTAGTCAGCAGCACAATGCGAAGGAATGGCTGTGTGACGCTCGGAGCAGAGGCTGCGTTATGCCAGCTGGATGGAGACGCAGAACATCTCAGCTGGTGCGCATGAGTCACTTAAACCCACACATCCACAGCGCTCATTTCAGAATTCATTTCTCTTTTGCACCGCACCATTTATTAGTTGGAACGCAAAAGGTGAGGAGTCCAAAAATGCCATTGAAGCGTCTATTTAATTCCAGGAAGATTAGAATGAAATGCAACTGCAAGACGGATGGATTTTCATTACGGTGAAATGAAAACACTGGAGGGTCATCCGACAGGCGGCAAACATCTAATTTTTGTTTTTTCTCCAATATCATTCAAAATGATGGGCTGCATTTATCAGTAAACACACCAGTTGCAGTATATACTGGCATGTGTCTTTTTCTCCTCGGGTTTTAGAATCGATTCTCTGTGGAGTTTCGTAAATCACCTCCTTCATCTTATTTAAAGTCCCATTCGCAGTAGCGCAGTCGCAGGGATATATGCGCGGGTGTACCCCGCTATAGGCGCATGTTTCAAATGAAGTGGGCCGCGGGGATGCTCTAGCCACCTACACTATTTTCCTATCAAATTTCATTTGCACTGTTTATGTCGCCGCCACGCGAACGTCTCAGGCTCCCATTTGCGAGATCACCGCCCAAGAGCAAATTATGGAGTTTGCCTAGCGGTTTATAGACTGGCATTCGGAGGAGAGAAATGCTGATGGCAGTTTTATGTCAGAAAGACTATGGAGCCTTGATCTGTGAGCCATGCAATGAGCTGGAATGAAACGGCTCTTAGTGCTGTTAATGTGTCCTGGCTCCCAGGAGCTCGTTCCGCCAGTACTGTGGGTCTTTTATTCTAATCAGTCCCGCCGTGGGGAATTCTGGGAGCCTTTTTGCCTCCCTTCGCTTCCTGCCTGGCAGAGACTTGAAGAATACAGATGAAGGCCTTGAATCAGGGCGTCACAGCGGGTCACTTCTGCCACATATGTGTATAGATATTTCTCGACTTCTCTCGTCCCATTTTCTTTTCTTGATAGCCATTGATTCCTTTGGAAAGAATATACAGTATGCAGCCGTTGATCTGCAGCTTTTTGCTGACCCGTCCTTCCCACCGTGCTATGGGGTGAAACTGGGTCTGCATGATGTTATTATGACCCGCTATGTTCAGTAGGCATTGGCTCAGGCTGTATTTTGATTGGAGGTAGAGGGAAGAGGCAGTACTGTCTGCCTCGAGTCTTACCTCATTAATCACACAGTGGGAGCAGCTGTTGCCTCCAACATCCTTACAGTCTCCAAAACTAAAACTCTCCACAAACTCCACTCCATTCCTGTACTTTGCTGCCTCAGCAAGTTGTGTGGAGTCATACATTTATGAATGTGACACTGAGTAGTCCATTCAGCCAACCGTCTAATCAATCCCGCCTCCATTACGCACAGCTGATGGCATTATCAAAGTGTGTCTCTTTTAAAATCCAGAGCACACTTTTATTGAGTAACTACAAGGTCTGTGCTAAAGCTAAAGAAATTATACCTTTGATATGTAACCATTTGTTCTGAAATTATTTGAAAGAGTGATTTTATTTACAGTTAATTTAAATTTATTAGTTTTTTCAATAATTATAACAAAACAGCAAATTTTGCCAATTAACAAATTAGTTCCAAACTATGCCAGAGCAACACACAGCGGTGTTTCGTTACTGAATGAATCGGGTTTTTTTTAACTAATCATTGAATCATTCAAAGTGAATCATAAATATAGTCACTTGCTTCCTTTTTGAATGAATCAGCCATTTTGCGGAAAAAAAAAAAGTTTAAATGAATGATTCAATGACTGGGACTTGACACCACCTACTGGCAGTTTTAGTTTCAGATTTTAAAATGTCATTTCATTTTAAAAATAATTTCATATTTCATTATTCAAAAATGTATTTTTAAAATGTTTATCTTGTAGTAGCCTAGTATTTATGCAGTTGTAAATGTATCTAAATGCCGTTTCAGATTAGTGTTGTCAAAAGTACCGACTTCGGTACCAAGTGTGACACTTTGAGCGCTGTTATGCGAATTCGTAAACACCTCTGATTGGCCATTGTGTTCACGTGCTCATCAGATATGTGATTGGCTACAATGATCAACACTTCAAAAACATGTTGTAAATAGACATCATTGACGCTCTTCACAGAGCGCTTACACAGATACACACGGGAGTGTTTGAAAGCAGGCGTCTATCAGTGGACCGGTCGTGCTTTCAAATTCAAGCACTTCCATGTGCTTTCAAATGCTCCCGTGTGTTGATCATTGTAGCCAATCACAGACATATCTGATGAGCGCGTGAACACAAAGGCCAATCAGGTGTTTACAAATCCGCTCAAGAGCGCTCAAAGCATCACATTTTTAAAATTTCAGTACCGACTTGGTATCGAAGTCATATTCAGATGTTGTTTCTGTGCCGCTTTTGTAGAGCTACGATGGCTTTTGTTTCATGTGACTGATAACAGCCCTATAGTGTCTTAACATATTGAATTTATTGATCAAATGTAAGAATTTGACATAAAAGATTATGCATACATCTAGTAAGGTAAAAAAAAAAGCCCTTATAAAGGTAAAAATGCCCCTGGAAATCAATTAAAGGATTAGTTTACTTTAAAATGAAAATTACCCCAAACTTTACTCACCCTCAAGCCATCTTAGGTGTATAAGACTTTCTTCTTTCTGATGAAAAGAAATATATTTTACTTTATAACTTTTTAAATATGGATATTTTTCATACACAAACGCATCGCTTTGCTTCAGAAGGTCTTTATTAACCCCCTGGAGCCGTGTGGAGTATGTTTATGATGGATGGATGCACTTTCTTCAGCTTCATACTCGTTGGACCCGTTCACTGCCATTATAAAGCTCGGATGCGTCAGGATATTTACTAATATAACTCTGATTGTGTTCATCAGAAAGAAGAAAGTCATATACACCTAGGATGGCTTGAGGGTGAGTAAAGCTTGGGGTAATTTTCATTTTAAAGTGAACTAATCCTTTAAATGGGGCAAATATTGCCTCAAAGTTAATTCATGCCACTGCTGTAAACTAACCACCACACCGAATATGAAGAATATACTTCGGGAGTCAGCTGTTCATGATAGGCCTTAACCAGCCAAGGTACCAGCTCACAAACACACTCAGCAAAATATCATCTAATTGTTGTTATTGACAAATCTTTTTTTTTTTTTTTTAAATTACACAAAAAATTGCACACTCCTAGTGAATATTCAATATATCACTCAGCCCTCCTAAGTACAATGTATTCTGGACGAGTACACAGTACTGTGTGTTTTTACTTGGCTACAGTCTGGCTTGCACTTTACTGTGATTAATTATTCACAATCTCTGACCAGCTGTTCTCGAGTGGAGGAATAGTAGCTTCAATCCCCTCATGCCGCGGACCGTGTCAACACGCAGCACCATTTTGAGCTACACGGGTTAGGATTGCGGAATTGGAGATGTTGGTATTCCGAGATGGCTGTGCTCTGTGTTTTGTAATTCTTACCGATGTTGACTGATTGCGTTACAGCAGAGCATGTAAACTTTCCCACTTCTGTTGACTCTCCATTCACAGGAATGCAGTACGCACACTCTCACTCTCTGGCTTAGCTCACTTTAGCTCACTTTCCTTGGGTTTGTGTACAAGAGTCTCCTGTGCCTTTGTAAACATCTTCTTCCATATCCACTGTTATTCTAAGAGTTTATTATTTAGCATTTTTCTCAGCTTCTGCTGTTGAAGATCTCACCTCATGGGGACCTCTGGGCTGAGTCAAGTGTAGCTGCTCTTGACTCTTCATTCATCTGTATAAATAAGACTTCTGCTATGAATGCATCAAAGAGATATGTGTTATTGCTCTTCGGGGGGGTCCACAGGCCTTAACCACAGCATATTTTTATGCCGCTCTATATTTCCGCTCTCCTTAGGCAGGGAATGTGGGTCTGCTCTGTGATACATAATACTTGTGCAGCTCCACAGGATTCATGGGGAGCTCGTATTATGATCAATATCATCAGGAAAGACAGCTAATTGGAACAGTCTCCAGCTGAGCTCTGGCTCTTTTATGTCTATGATTTAAAGCCACATTTACATTTTCTCCCACATAACAGTCACACTATCTATCTATCTATCCATCCACCGAACCACCAACCATCCCCTCCATCCATCCATCCAACCATCCACCCACCCATTCATTCATCCATCCATCCACCCAAACCCATCCATCCATCCACCCAAACCCACCCACCCATCCATCCACCCAAACCCATCCATCCATCCATCCATCCAACCACCTTCCACCCACCCGCCCACCCATCCATCCTTCCATCCTTCCATCCATCCTTCCATCCATCCATCCATCCTACAGTATGATGCACATAAAATATTACATTGTTTGCACCCATTTAGCCATTTGCAAAGGTAGTGACCAAGACTGTATTAATTCTAATTCTCCAGATCAGCATTTCCCAAAATCTTGGCGCCTACATTGTACATAGATTTGTAGATTATAGTCGTCGAGTTTCGTTGCATTGCATATTTCATTTCTCATTTTATATATTGCATTGCAGAGCCCATATTGATAATCAACTGCTTGCTTCTTGCTAAATACAAATGTTCTTTGCAACAAGCTCCAGCTGTATGAGTTTTAAACTTGGGAACCCATGCTTTAGCCATTGCTCACTGATCTTGACCTGTCAATTTATGGTCTGTTTGATATGCAACCTACAGCTCCTGTTTCAGAGTTGTCAGTCAATAAACACTAGCCTGCAGTAGTCATGGGGGAATCAATGTCCTTCAATGAGAGGACTGTTTTTCTGAATGTCTGAATAGAAGGCATCTGAAATGATTTACTGTCTGAGTGTTTAGATTTAGCAGATGACTGTAATTCAGTCTCTAATGTAGTGATTTAGTTCAGTCTCAAAAGTACCTGATATAGCAGAATATTTACAGTCAGTACAATACTTTATCCATATTTAGTAGGGATATGAAAATTTTGGCCGATACCGATAACCGATAATTCTTTATATTTGAAAGCAGATAACCGATATATTGGCCGATAAATCTAAATTTATATAAATTTTGAGAGCCTGATTACAAAAACAAAAGTCTCACCATTAAAAGCCATGTCCCAAGCACACAATTATAATATTATGTAGCCTATATGACAGACTTGCGCTGTACATTGCACTGTATTTTCCTTTTTGAAGTGATTTCAATCATATTTCAAGCAATTCGAAACAATCATGGTGAACAGTGGCATCTGAAGTGTCTCAGCTGAAGGAAATAATCCATTATTTATCGGCTTTAATATATCGGCCAAACTTTCTTATCAGGCCGATAACAATAACATTAAAAATTAACATAGATCGACCGATACCGATATGGCGTGTGCATCCCTAATATTTAGCTTTTGTTTGGCATTCTCACTCCTTCTCATCAAGGCCTTTTAATATACTTTTCACACCACTTTCCAGAGTTTTAATGTAACATGTGGGTTTTAACTTTTATTACACATTCAGTTTAACAGTTCTTGTTGTAAGGAACATATTGCGTTTGAATGCTGTTTCATTCACATCTGGTGCTGTTTGGAGACAGCTGTGTGGCTGTTAGATCCCTTCCCAATGTCAGAGAAATTAGGAAAAAGTTTGTTGTTCAGGCTAAAACCTGTCTGTTAATGCAGGTCTTTGCACTGCTCTGGCTCTCTGCTCTAGGTTTAGCAGGGTAAAGTGAAATCCTGCCAGTGTCAGGGGTGAATTGCAGTGTGAAGCGGCAGATCTTCAGTTGCAGATTTCCCACAAAGTCATGCTGACATATTCCACTGGGAGATGGTTTGCATGCCTCATTTGAGAATAGCCAACATGCCTCTCGGGGTCTAACTGTGTCATTCTTCAGCGTTGCTGCTGAGGGGGACGTTTGCAGAGGAAGGCAGAGAGCGCGGCAGACCTCTCCCCTCCACCAGGCAGCGGTCGCCAGCAGCTCTCCGCTGTTAAATGCCAGCCTGATTTTTTTGACTCTCTTGCTCTTTTGATTGATGCCTGCCTTTTAATGCAGCTGCCCAAAGCAAATCTAGGTTTTAGAAGTATTGCATATTATTAGTGGAATATCCAGCATGCATTCCAGTACAGCATCAATATTTAAAGTGTTCAAAGTAATCCTGCAATAAATAATTGAAAAGCTGTTCTTGCGTTTCGCCATAAATTTTGTTTGGTTGTTTTTCTATTTCTCTTCCATAATTTGAGAAGATGGTTACTGTTAGATATTCAGCAGAATCACTACACTAAACACAACTAAACTGGGGCTGTCGATTTAATGTCTTAATCTAATTCATTAGCAATGGAAAAAATAACCCGGTAAAATTATTAACTTATTTAACGCTCCAGACCTATAGTTCATCTTAAATTTCATAAAGTTGATTGGTCAACATGAAGCAGGGTAACAACTCGCTGCGTAATGAAGCCTATAGAATGCAGTTAGAATGACCCTAAAATTCAAGATATCTGGGCAAAAATGCCCCTGTGTGTTATTGTTTCATATTTATATCATATGGTATAGTTAAGCAATATCACACAAGTGCTGTTTTTATCCCAAATTGCATGAGTGCAAATGTGATACTGCTTTATACAGTTCACTAAAGTGAATATATTGGGTTATTTTAGACACAATATTGTTTGTTTTTGCTCAATTTTGCCAATGAAAATATTACCTATAAGCCAGAGCAGAACTGTTGTGCGTCTCCAAGCAACACACAGCGGTTTAGTTTCTGAATGAATCTGCGTTTTGAGCAAATCAATTGGGTGAACCAATGATTCAATGGCCCATTCATAAAGAGAGCAATTTACTTAACTCCTGAATGAATCAGCTGTTTGAACGAATGAATGACTTACTGACTTACTCTTTTAGACATTTACCACCACCTTCTGGCAGTTTTAAAGTATCATTTCATTAAAAAGTATTAATTTCATATATCCATATTAATAAAAAAAAACCCATTAAAGTTATAGTTCACCCGAAAATGAAAATTCTGTCATCATTTACTCGTCCTCATGGCCTCAAGGTTGTAGCCTAAAAGTTGAATGTTGAATCGAATAAAACATTTCTTTCTAAAGCTACTTTTTGTAATGTCTAATTGATGCTTTTCTCATTTAACACAATAATGTCTATCTTTTGGGGATAAATTGGTTAATTGGATTAATTGGTTATTAATTAGATTAATTAATCGCTACATCATGTAATTAATTAGATTAATAACATTTTTACATTTTAATCTGGACTAAACATGCCAGCTTAGAAAAGATATCGAGATACTTAAAAGAGCAAGGAAATACCCATTACGATTATTTGTCCCTTTTTAGCCAAGCGTATCTATTTAAAAGGTATTGTATATCATCTCATTTAAGAGACTCTAAAGTTGTTTTTTTCCTTCTGGAGTAGTTGTTAACAGAGCTGAGACAAGAAAACATGGGTGTTTTCCCCACATCTCTTATTCCTCAGGCTTGAGAAAATCCTTCCTGGGCTTTGCTCTGAGAACAAATGTAAATAATCTCTGTTAAGCATTACTGCCCTCGGATATTCCTCTGCCTTTCCTCAATCTAAAGACGATCCTGATGTATTGAGGATCCCACAGTGGGAAACTGTGTTTATTTGATCAATCTACCTTTGATTAAACTAGGTCAGTTTCTAAACAAACCTATCGTTTTCTTTATCTGCAGAGACCGTTTGTTTGTGTGGATCATCTGTCTTATGGGTGCCATGAATAAATATCTTTTCCAGCTCTAATTTTTTAACAGGCTGCTTTTCCTGGAGAACAGGCCTGTAATTTCTCAGCCTGCTTAATGTGCTGCGTGCCAGCCGAGAGCAGGTTCCATAATTCATCAGTCCAGTGCCTATTACCTCAGTGCCAGAGCATGTGCAGACCTGCACCTGCTGCCGTGAGGCACATTAAAGACCTTAACAGAGGGCCACGTCCATCCCACCTAACACAGAACCATCTGACATTACTCTTAAACTGTTTAGAGAGATGGGCTAGCAGTCTGATTCAGGTTTCTCACACTCCAGACTTAACATCGTGTATAGGGAAGATCAGTGTTGGGGTAACGCATTACAAGTAACCTAAGTTACGTAATCAAGTTACTTTCTCAAGTAATGATTCGATTAAAGTAACGCATTACTTTTAAATTTACAACAAAGTGACGTGGCGTGTGGCCAAGTGCACACACACAGCAGTCAGTATTGAACACACCCGGAGCAGTGGGCAGCCCTTTTTTTGTTGTTGTTGTTTGCTGTGGCGCCCGGGGAGTGATTGGGGGTCAGGTACCTTGCTCAGGGTCACCTCAGTTGTGGGTAATGAGAGTGGAAGAGAGCGAACCTTCGGGTTACAAGTCCAACTCTTTAACCATTAGGCCACAACTGGCCCCAAAGTATCAGAGTTACTTTTTCAAATAGTACTAAAGACATCGTTAAAACAGTCAATGTGACTACAGTAGTTCAACTTTAATGTTAGGAAGCGACGAGAATACTTTTTGTGTGCAAAATCAAAACAAAAATAACCTCTTTATTCAACAATTTTTCCTCTTCCTTGTCAGTCTCCGCAGTTGGCGCAGTGAACGCAGTGCAGAGCTTCCATGTTTACGTCCGAACGCCGGCTCAGTATTGGCGCAGTATTTAGTTACTTTTCAGGGAGTAATGCAATATTGTAATGCACTACTTTTAAAAGTAACTTTCCCCAACACTGGTGAAGATCAGTGGTGTAGACGGGGCCATGTGCACGTAAATGTCATATGCTCACTTTTCCCCCAGGGCTGTTTGCGTATAACGATTTTCACTGTTTGCGTATACCCTCGGTATATCCACTTGTTTTGCTGCTTCAGAAGTCCATAATCTATGGTCATGTTCACTTCCCCTTTAACTGTATCCAATGCTGGCCTATGAAACTCATGTTCTTTGTTGCAATTGGTGCATTATCACTTCTTTCAGTCTACCTTTCCCCACCTCTGACAATGTACCGTAGTTAACAGGCGAGTGGAGACGCTCTCGGGCTGAAGCAACACCAGGTAAAAATGAATCAAAGAAGTCTGAGAAATCTGAGAATGTCATGTAGCGTTTCAGTAGTGAAACTATTTATTCACGGTTTCTGCTTGCAGGAGTTGTCCATTGATCAGCATTTTTTAAAACTGTTTGATGCCAAGGACCCCCAGATTTAATAATTCTCTTCCAGGATACAAGATTTCCTTACTAAATTATTAAAGCAGCTATATTTTTACATACAGAAAGACCCTTGGGTAATAGTGAACCCCTTTCTTCTTAGGACTGCGTGAAGGTGGTACGAGGAAACGGCATAATGAATTTGTGGGTGGCTGTATTGGTGGCCTTGTTTCAGAAATCCAACCCCAAACTGTACAGCTTCCTTTAGCACTCTTCAGAGACACTTTTGGTCAAAGGGATTTGATTTCCAGTTGGCAGTGCAGCCAAGCAGTCTTATTTTTGTCTCTTCCATGGAGAGCACATTGGTCCAACAGTCCTGATCTTCACCTTGACATGATCTTCTACTGCAGTCATGGATCTATATTCTTTTTCGAGAGCAGGGGCTTCTTCCTTCCTGACTTCTCATGTAGGGCAGAGTTGTACAGTCTCTTTTGGATGGAGGGCCTCTGACACTGAGTGAGGCAAGTCTTGCAAGACTTACTAGAGGACGTCCTGGCCTACATAGATTGCCCGCGGTTTGAAATGTTCTGTATTCATAGAAGGTATTTCAGACAGTGGAGTGATTGACTACAAAAGGCTTTGAAATGGTTCCCTAGACCAGTAAGCATCAACAGACGTTTATCAGAGAGCTTTTTTGATCTTAGCGTGATGTAGCCACACAACTCAAGTTTCTCTCTAATAGTCCTCTAATCCGGTTTGGTGCACCTGATTCTAATTTTAGATATTGCAGGGATAAACGTAGCGGTGTAGATTTTCCACATGATGACGTCATATCTCTCTTGATTTCAGTTCAGATGAGAGGTTTTTTTTATTATTCACTTTTATCACCATTGCTAACATGATGATTCAGTTTCCTTTCGCCTAACCCTATTATAGAGTATGGCTGTTTTTGACTACTTCACATGCAGGCCAGGGCTCTGTTTTATTATTAGTATTATTATTGTTGTTGTTGTTTTATTCAATGACAAAGTTTGGCTGATTATCATGGCCCATTAGCCTCTGATTATAGATTAGGGTTGGGTGATGTCTACCAAGTTGGCATTGGACAATGTCTACAGGGAAACATCACGATGGACGATGACATCAGGGTGGGGGCATTTAATTTATTGGAATGAATTAAAAACGCTGGAAGGGTTTGAATGAAGCGCGTTTGGCTTTAGATAAAACTACTAGAGGATATAGCACTGAAATATCATTACCACAAACGATCCTGAGTGCTTGTGGTGCGATCCGCACCGCTGTTTTGATGCACTGCTTAGTTCAACTAGAAACTGTAAAATGGTGCTACCGTTCTGTCTCGCGGTCCGGATGGAAACATGCTGGGGTCCGGATGCGGGCCGCAGTCCACCATTTGCCAGCTCAACATCAGCATCGGCGATGAACGACGGCATTGTCTATCGGCCCAACCCTAATATAGATGTCATAAAACATCTTCTCCAGTGACGAATCAAAAATATTCACTACAATTCAAAAGTTTCTTATTTTTAAAAGAAGTCTCTTATGCTCACCAAGACTGCATTTATTTGATCTAAAATAAAACCCTAATATTGTGAAATATTTAACTATTTTCTATTTGAATATATTGTAAACTGTAATTTATTCCTGTGATCAAAGCTGAATTTTCAGCATCATTATTCCAGTCTTCAGTGTCACATGATCCTTCAGAAATCATTCTAATATGATGATTTGATAAGTAAGTAACATTTCTTATTATTATCAGTGTTACAAACAATTGTGCTGCTTAATATTTTTGTGGAAACCATGATACCATTTTTTCAAGATTCTCTGATGAATAGAAAGTTCAAAAGAAAAAGTTTTTGATCAGTTTAATGCATCCTTGCTGAATAAAATTATTAATTAGAGCTGTACCATTTCGAGCAGTTATTGTCATTTAAAAAAAGTTATTTGTAATTTGTCTTGTAAAGGACTTTTAATATTTAATTTAAAAAATCAAGTACAGTATACTTGGCCTATTGCTGACGCTTTGCTTATTTCTTGGATTAGTATGTTCTCTTCTACACAGTAGGAATAAAGGAATCATAGGCTGAAAATGATGAAAGTGTGTCCAAATCTTTGTTCTGAACATCTTCTGTATCGTTATTTTATCTCCATTGCTTGGTCACACTGGACTTGTTACTTCACAAGGATTTACCCCTGGCTGTTTTCTGTTTGGGTTAGAAAGGTCCAACTTTCAAAGTTTTTCACAGTTTGCTGTGCTTCTTTGGCTGCAATTAATATTTCCCTTTCAAAAACTTATCCTTTGAGGAAAAAAAAAAAATCCTTTTTTTACCCTTCAGATTCTAATGCCATGTGATCAGGGTTTTTCCTGTTCATCCACACGCACTAACTTTATTGATTGTATATTTACAATTAATGCATTTGATTGTTTATTATGTTTACATAAAATACGAATTATTTATCATCCAAGCTTCTTGAGCCTTTTGAAATCAGCACAGAATTTCCTACTTCTAATTGCTTAATTGCTATAAGAAGTCAAACTAACTTTGCATAATTACCAGCTCATTTATATAGAGCTAGTTAAAATCTTCTGACTGCACCATGAGTGGACCACTACTGAGCCGGGAATGTGTTTCTAATGAGAATGTTTGTTTCCTGCTCCTTCACAGATGTTGTTTTCCTTTCATCAGACTCTCTTTATGATTTAAGTCATCTCTTGTAATATCTGAAAACAAACGAGACCTGTTTTTCATAATATCTGAGAACAACAGGCGTAATAAACTTGACTTCCTCCTTCCCCTAATAGACCATTTAATGAATCTATGACAGTTCTGTGAATGTAACAGTTACTTTTACTAAAGTAAAACCATGAACATAAATAACTTAATTTGCTTTGGCATGCTACAATTTTGCTTGGGTGGCAGCCGAAAAAATCACCATGCAATTATGTGGTACCGATTTAGACTTCCAGCTCTGGTGGTACACCAATGTGGGTCATCTTATCTCCTGCCTCCATTAGTGACTATGAGACAGAAATATCAATACTAACACAATCATTAAGGCAGCTTCTCTGCTCCTCGCTCTGTACATGCTGCACGTCCTGTCCTACTTCTGTTAATGGCTCTCAGAGAGAAGCCATGCTCCGGACCTGTCGCCTGCTGCAGGGCTCTCACCTCTCAGACACATCTGCCAGTTCAGATCTCACCAATGTTTATCCTCACGCTTCGTCCTGACCCTCCCTGTGAGATAGATTCATGTCTGTCAGTTCTTAGAAGCGATCATGAAACTGGTTAAGCTAAGTTACTTCTAAAAGTTTGTTACAATGTTGTTTTTCTTCATAAAAAAGTAACTAATTGTGTTACTTTTTGTGAATTACTTTTGCAGCTAAAGTTCACTTCAGAATTCAAATTTCCTGATAATTTACTCACCCCCATGTCATCCAAGATGTTTATGTCTTTCTTTCTTCAGTCGAAAAGAAATGAAGGTTTTTGAGGAAAACGTTCCAGGATTTTTCTCCATATAGTGGACTTCAACGGGTTGAAGGTCCAAATGTCAGTTTCAGTGCAGCTTCAAAGAGCTCTACACGATCCCAGATGAGGAATAAGGGTTTTATCTAGCTAAACAATTTGTCATTTTCTAAAAAAAATAAAAATTTATATACTTTTTAACCACAAATGCCCATCTTGCACTGCTCTGTGATGCGCCACGCATTACGTAATCACGTTGGAAAGGTCACGCGTGACGTAGGCGGAAGTACCGCGGTAAGGCAAAAAACTTTTCAACGTGGACCTTTCCAACGTGATTACGTTTTAGAAAATGACCAATCGTTCCGCTAGATTAGACCCTTATTCCTCGTCTGGGATCGTGTAGAGCCCTTTGAAGCTGCACTGAAACTGCAATTTGGACCTTCAACCCGTTGAACTTGAACAGACTTAACAGACTTAACAGAAGTTAAGTCTACTATATGGAGAAAAATCCTGAAAATTATCTCTGTCCTTTTATCATGTTTCATTACATCTATTTTATTTTTATATGGAGACTTTCAGTATGAGCTCTGAAAAGTTATTCCATTATTTACTTACAGTATGATGCATTTATTTACAGTGCGATTTACATTTCATAGATCTTTACTCGCAGAACTTTTAAGCTATTTTTTCCCAATGCCAGAGGCAGAGCTTGTTTATCTTGCATGGCTGCAAATAAGGGAAATATTTGAAGTATGAGAGTGGAGTGCTCTTAGTAAGGTTAGACAGACTTATATACTCTCTACAGGTGCAACAGAGACCGCAGAGAGTGAGGGCTTTATCATTTCCATTTCAAAGAGCTCCACGCTGTCATGCAGCTGTAGTCTAAACCAATACCTGTAAATGAAAGCCAGTGTTCACTTTTTTTTGCCCACAGATGGACCGCTTGTGCATAATAACAAGCCAAGGCAAACAGCTGAGGGAATGAGCCAGTAAAAACCTATTCATTCAAAAAGCCTTTTAAATATGTATTGGACTTAATTGTTTATTTATCTTTGAAGGGAGAGTGTTTAGCTCTCATATATAGCTTTAATTTTTGCCACAACAGAATGCTGTCACCATGTAGACTGAAGTGGCTTTTATTCACTCAGTCCTTTGAGATGTCCTCTCTTCTGTTTTACAGATTTTGACCCCAGTCTTGGCATGATGACTGGCATTGCTCCAATGAACCCCATGATGCCCGGCCTTGGGATTGTGCCCCCGCCAGTTTCGCAAGACATGCCCATTGTGAAGGAAATCATCCACTGCAAGAGCTGCACACTTTTTCCGCCCAACCCCAGTGAGCGATTTCTCTTTCTCACTCTCCTGTGTTCCAAAACCTAGTGAGCTGACTACTGAGGCAGCATTTTAAGGCACCCTAAGATACCTTGTTTTGGCCAAGTACAAAGGTTTGCAGGTTCGCTAGGTGAAGGATACATGCAGGTTTGCATGTATCCTAGAAGGCACCTAGAAGTAATGTGTTTTGATATTAATGAAATAAAATGCCACTTATGTTTATTTAAAGAGAGTACAGTGTACTTATTTTTCACAAGGGTAGAGCGTTTCAAATCTGTTACTTTGGAGATTTCATGATGGTTAGGATGCTGCCTTAAGGCTGGAATACACTACACAACTTTTTCTCAGATTTTTGCCCCAATTTGCAGATTTACGAGTCGACAATAGTTGCTGAAAGTCTGCAAATTTTAGATTTTTTTTTTTTAGCCGATTTTAGATCACATATCGTATACGACCCAAGTTGTCCATCTTAGGGGCTTTCGCACTGAAGAAACCTTTTCATAGTTCCTAGAACTATTGGCTGAAGTACCTGGATTTTGCCGTGTTTACACCGCAGGAACTAGGAACGATTTTAGTTCTAGGAACTGCTTTTGGGGGAACTAAATTAGCTCCTACTTCAGAGTAGGGTCTTACCCAGCACTATAGGAACTATCAATGACGTAAGTGTACGTTGATTGGTCAAACGCATGTCAAACACCAGCATCCGGCATTTTTAAAAAGCTGTGTAAACATATTTACTTCACAAACATGGAAAACAGCGATAAAGTTGTCATAGGAGATTTCGTCTCTTAGCCCCACTTTTTGCTCTTTCAGTTGCGTAAATAATGCATTTACATTCCATCTCCGTTATCACGAAACCCACGACACACAACAAACACAGCTGCGATCACGGCGTCTTCCATCCACCGGTTTTTAGCATTTGTAAATGCCGTGCTTAAAGACGCCGCTGTCGGCCGCTTCAGAGTTCCTATTCCCGGTGCGATTGCAACCAGGAACATAGTTCTCGGGGAACTATCCTAGTAACTGAGTTCCTAGAACTATTCGGTGTGAAAGCCCCTTATGTCCAGTCTATCAGTGTTGCAATAAAATACAATTCAAATACAATAACAATACAAAATAAATTAACAGGACACACATAACAAATTAGCCTCAATATTTAACTCATCAGCACAGATAAAACAACTGACAGCGCCACTCACTTCTAACTTCCTTTTTAATCTGTAGTCCATACTGAACGCATCTACCCACCCAAGATCGTATCCAAATCCGCTTGGCTCGTTTGTTCTTTTGAGACTCAGCACACAGAGTCACTTCAACAAGGTAATCTCCTGCACATCCATGTTTTTTTTTTTTATTAATCTCATGTTTTTGTGTGATTTTGTTGTGTTTTGGAACGATTTGAAAGTCTGGTAGTGTATGATCCTCAGTCGTTTCAAACTAGGTCGCGACCATAGACTGTATGAAAGATGGACGACCTTCACTGTCTTCCATTGTAGAAAAGTGAAGCCACCAATGTCCTAACATGGCGCTGACATCTTGCGCAGTAGTGAGCATGAAATGGAGGCCCCGCCCACACTCCCGCAGAATCGGACAGTACAGTTTACTGCAGAACAACTCATTATGTCGATGTGAAATAATCAGTTATGGAAATGTAGAAATTGAAGTTAAAGCTCCAATCTTCTCCTGAAAATCCCAGAAAAAAGTCAGCTGGTGCCTCAGTGACTACTTCACTCAGAGAAGCTGTCAATCATGACATCACACCCCTGTTTTTATAGCATGAAATAACTAACTAAAACCAACCTTATTTTAAAAATGAACACTTGAACTTACATCACGTGATAAAAACTGCCTAAAATGACAGAAACCATCTTTGGAAAAAATGTATTTGAAGTGTAATTTTATTGTTTAGTTTGTCTCACGTCCCATTAGATTACATGAAGAAGGCAGGGTTTATGTCCTATACTGGGACCAACCACCTGGGGGCGATCGAAACATTTTGGCTTCACTTTTCAGGACTTGTGCGGCACACTTGGTCGCGACCCATTTGTGGGTCACAGAGTAGGTAAAGGTGGGATGCACAAAGTCACTTGCGTTTCAGTGAATGACACACACACAAAAACAGTTTACTCTAGGGGTGCACGATATACCAACATTAAACATCGCAATATTGCTTGGTGCAATTTACAAATCTCAAATACTGCGATTTAATTATATAAATATACATATGTGCTAGCTGTGTGCTTTATAGTGAAGCACTCGCATGCAAATTGCCCCACAAATACTTCACTTAAAAATATTTTAGTGTGTCTTGAGATAGATTATACTTTTCTTGGTTGGTCCTGGAATGGAAACCCCTGGTTTAGGGTATGATGCCCAGTTTTTCTCTGTAAACATTTACAAAGTCAGCAAGTGTATGAAGCCTAGTGTTTTAAAATCTCTTCAGATTTTAAAACTCGTAGCGTATTCCAGCCTTCAGAAACCAACTGCCTATGTAGGCCGTAGGCAGCGAGGCAGCTCACTAGGTTTGGACACACAGCTTGTATCTCACTCCATTTAACATGTATGCAAGTATTTATAACCCTCATGCATTTTAAATGATATTATTGACTTGAGCAATGTGATCTGAAATGCTGACTAGATCAAAAGACTGATATAGCCATGAGCAACTGTGCAGCCTGTAAATGACTTAATATTATAATTCTATAAAATTTCGATCTCCATAGCCTAGCAGGGCATGTCACCTTGATGAGATGCAGATGCGATTTTAAAAGCCAGCTGCCACTCAAAGCGTCAGACTGATGCTTGATAGAAGGGCTATGTTTTTATTTGAGAGAGGAGCTGTCATCTATTCTTTCATATTTACCCTGATATCCGCCTCATCCCACCAGCTGAATAAGCTCATCTGAATTCGTCTCCTGTCACAGAGAGAGAGGTCAGGCAGAAGAATGAAACAGGAGGGGCCTGTCCGGGGGGAGTGGGGTGGATCTCTGACTGTAATTGGACAGTTGACCTCTAAGGAGACTGAGGTATTCTGGCATGTAAAATATGCCACACAGCAAGAGGAGGGTCAGAGGAGACAATGATTACCTGAGAGAGTCAGTGTCCTTCAAACAGCTGAGCTTTCTGCCTGCCGATCACGCGCCACATGCACATCTGTAATCACAGGCTAGGCGCTCTCATAATGCTGCGGTCAGCCTCACCTGCAAAGTGTCCTCACCCACCTGACTAAAAGAGAGTGACGGACTGACACGCCTGCTCTAATACTCAAACAAACGTTGTGAGACGTTGATTGATGCCAAAGCAGGAAGTACGAGAGGAGCATTCAGAACCTGGCTGAAGTTATTCTTTTCAATGAAAACAGCAGTTACCAGTGAAAATATCTTTGAGAAAGTTTGCAAAAGAACAGAGACTGAATGAAAAATAAAGGCTTTGTTACAAAATCATGAGGGAGCATTTTAACTATGCGCTCAAGACACAATGATAGGTATCTTAATTATGCTGTGTGAAATTATAAGGAATTGTAATCAGTCCAGATCATATTTAGCTAATGTGCTGTGGCTTTTATGCATAATAGAATACTGATGACAGCGGCTTTCAATCTATTGCCGTGGACCCCACAGTTTTATGATTTCCCTGCAGAACCCCGCAAAATATACACTGTAAAACTCAATAAGTTCAGAATACTCAAAACATTGGTTTGTATAAGTTGGTATAACTTAAATTTTTTGAGATAAGTGGGGCGGGGCCGAGAGCCGTGGAAGTGGAGCAAGGTGTCTCTCATTAACAATCACATCACTGACATCCCTTCACCCCCACAGTTCTCAGCCTCGCCCAACTTATCATAATGTTTATTACTTGTTGTACTCCTCACTTGTAAGTCGGTTTGGATAAAAGCGTCTGCCAAATGAATAAATGTAAATGTAATTACATACAGTTCATTTACATAAACATCACATTCAGATCTTGGTTAAATGTTAGATAGCAAATAACACATGCTATTATAACTATCAAAGAGACTGTCATTATATACTTGCATGTATATAATCAAACAACATACAGTATGTATGGTCTTAAAAGTTTTGCAGCCCATCCTCAACTTAACCACAGGCTCTACTCTTCACCACAATGGTAAACCTACAAAACTAACATGACAGAACCCCCTGTAAATCCCAACATAACAACATTAAACATTAACTTATGTCTCCATGTGTTAATCTTGTGCAAAAACACACAAAATAACACTTAGGGCCCTATCATACACACAGCGCCAGGCACGACGCAAGTGTTTTTTACTAGTTTCAGCCCGACACAGTTTTCATTTTCGCGTCCTACGCCATGTTGTTTAAATAGCAAATGCATCTGACCCCATTTTTGCACCCATGGGCGTGCTGGTCTGAAAACGAGATGTGCACAGGTGCGTTGTTGGCGTGTTGCTATTTTGAGGCAATTGAAAACGTGTTATTTAAAGAGCGCATTAGTAATATGCGCCTATGTGCGGGTGCACAACGCGCGTACACTCTGCTTATTACACACACAGGAGCACACAAACATGCCAAATATTAAAAATAAAAGGATTACAATTTAAAGATTATTATTGTGTGCATAAAGATAAAAATGAATGCTTTGGTGGAATCCGGCTTTTCCCGTAGATGGTCTGCTCGCACGCTTTAACCTTGCGCACGAGCAGATCCGTTTCCTCACTAGAGAAGCGTTCAGTTTTTCCGCCTGGAAATTCCGCCATGTAAATAGCGAATCTGCCATGGCGCGAACGCAAGCTGGCTTTTAAAGGGAATGGGAGATGAGACTCTGATTGGTTTATTGCATGTTACGCCCAAAACACACCCATGACTCATTAAGAGAATAGGGACAACCCTTTTGGACCATGCGCCTGGCGCGCCGACCATTTTTCCCGTCATTAAACTAGCAAAAGTGGATTCGGACACACCCTAAGTGCACTTGCGCTGTGCGCTTTAGACCATGCGCTTAGATCGTTACAATAGGGCCCAATATTTCAACATTCATACAGTCTGATGCAAAGCATGCTGGGAATTCGAAATCTGCTGCAACTCAACTCAATCTTATTAAGTTCAGTTTACTACAGTGAAATTTTGAGTTCACACAACTTTCATTTTTATTTGAGTGAAACAAACTCATTTCATTTAATAAATTTCACTGTTCGGTCTTACGGTGTATACACATCTTTTTTTCGTATATAAAGACCCATTTGCAATGTGAAAAACACAAATATTATTAATGTGTCAAATTTGATCTGGGAAATATTTACTTTATATCAAGTTGACACTATTTTTTTACTACATACCCTACCATTCAAAAGTTTGAGGACAGTAAGATTTCTTAATGTTTTTGAAAGAAGTCTCTTATGATCAACAAGGTTGCATTTATTTGATTAAAATACAGTAAAATCAATATTATTATGAAATAATATTACAATTTAAAATAACTGCTATTTAAATATATTTTAAAATGTGAGGCAAAGCTGAATTTTAAGCTCTTAATAGAAGTTCAAAAGAACAATATTTATTTGAAATATATTTTTTTGTATTAAAATGTCTTTACTGTCACTTTTGATCAATTTAATGCGTCCTCGCTGAATAAAACAATTTCTTTTTTTAAAAAAAGCAGCAAAAGAAACTAGTATAATGTCACGGTTGCTAAATTTTACCTTTTTTTGACACTTTTCCAGCACCCCTTTGAAGACTCCCTGCTTTGGCAATAAGAGAATGTGCGCCACATTATGAATGAAATAATAAAACTAAATATGAAACTACATAAAAATAAATGACAAAACTAATGATGTATTAACCCTGATGTTAATAGCGTGTCATATTATGAGTTTAAAAGAGTTTATGTGGTGTTATTTGTTATCAGTACTAATTCTGCTAAACTGGAAAGCATTGTGGCTATTTTTCAACTCTTAAGTGTGTTTATTGATGTGAAGGTTCAGTTTTCACTTCACAAATGTTTCTCTCTAGCTGGAAAAATATATATTTTGAAGGAATGTTTGATTGTCTGTAAAGGAATCTGCTTTTCTTTAGTATTGCGGACTTGTCATCATTCAACCAGATCGATGCTTCAGTTGACAACAGAGTCAGCTAGCTGTATATCGACCTTAGAGTCGCAACACAACAACATGAAAAGCACGGTTCATATTCCCTCCCTCTCTTTATGTTACAGATTAGAAATGAACCCCGGTCACTGCAGTCGTACCTTCAGGGCTCAGTGATCAAGCAGCGCATGGGTAATTATGCCAAGATCATGGAGGAGAAAGACGGGAAGGGGGAGGCAGAACAAAGGCCCACTTGTTTCTGGGGCTGGGTGGGGGTCGTCACATTCTGGGATTGTAGTTTTTAATGATGAGCAGAAAAGAGGAACTTGAAAGAGACGGCCATTGCGGTGAACGCAGCGAACGCTGTCTGATGAAATTTGGGCATATCCATAAACATGACAGTCTCCTCTCATCTCGTTCAGACAGAACAGGCTATCATGCACATATCTTGCATTGTAACGAGTCTCCTTTTTTCCGCACCAGTCCGTGCAGAAGTGGATTTAATAGCCGGTGACAGCTGTGCTCTCCTGACTACGGCATACAGTAATGCGGAGCAATCATTCATGGTTATTCTCACCTCAGTTGCCAGAAAAAATTACCCAAGTCCTTTTCCCAAGGGCTCGCGATGGCTTATGCCATTTAACATGAAATTTTACAAACTTGAGCCTCTCTAGATCAGCACCTGCTCTTATTTTTTTTGTATTTTGTCCTTGTACGTTTTTTTGGTTCTCTTTAAGCCTAACCGGTTTTCATTGCCTCTATGCCCTTCCTTCACCATCTTTGTCAAAGTCATCCACCCTTTCCTCTATCTATCCGCTCTTATGCCCTTCAAGACATAATGTGATAGGAAATATCAGCATTTATACCATATGTCATTTATCAGTGCTTTTTAAAGGGCAGCAGCGTTCGCTTTGATCAGAGCTGTATTAAAAACACACGGGCTTATTGCTGTCAGCTTCACCCCTTGTTATTTATTAGATTTGACCGATGGGGATATTTGAAACCTCCTTGTTTTATTCAACTCGTGGCGTCTCAGCGGATCAGTGGAGAGCTAAGCCGAAATCTTTCCTTGCCTGACTTTCTAATAAGGATATAAAAAAACAGGCAGTTCCTCTTGCAATTATGCTGATTTTTGCGTTGTGTTTCCTGTCACGGTCACACATCATGTTACTTGTAATCTGCAGCGGCCCTAAACAGTATGTGGATACTTGAGTCACACTTAAAAATGTCTGAATTGCATTAGCTAACAAAATATCAAACAAATGATGCTGGAGCCTTTTTTAACGTAACTTGTCTTTTAAATATCTCATGCTTTGAAATTCGTATCATGTCATGTAATCGCTCAATCAGTGTTTCAACCCCGGAAAAGAGTCAATAAAACAGCTTGTGAACAATGTCACATGTACTGTCACATTTACCTCAGAAAAGCCATTCAATGTCCAAAAAAATCAACCATACGCGATGTGATAAGATTCCAGCGGCAAATGCTTTTTCTCCACACCAGACACGACGTGACTATAGCCAAGTTTCCATCCAGTTTTTGCAATGTTTTGTTATCGACAAAGCAAATATGCGCAAAAAATATTCGCTAAATTTGCTGTCTCTAGGCTTTTTCCTTTCAGTTGGCCTTTTACCGATAAAATGGTGTGCATGATGACGTCATCCCTGAAAAAAATCGCAATATATCACAAATTCGTGTCTTTTGCATCCCAAATATTTGTAAAATGACACTTTTTTCTCATCCTTCTGATGCACCTTTGAACTACAGAGAAACGGTGCTTGTACGGGAGCAACACCACAAACACGGACGCTGCATGTATAGGCTAATTCTGTCATGTGACACCACATTTATTTGCATTAAAGCCCTTTTTTCTTGACAAAAAGTGTTTCCAAACCAATTTTTGCGACATTTGAAGTATAGACAGAATTTATGCACTAAAGATAAACGGAAATAGATTGTGTCGACATTTGAGAAAGTTTATCGACAAATGGCATTTCCATCAGCTATATCGCTAAACATTTTGAAGCGCTAAACCTTCTTTCACAAAAAAAAAAATCCTTGGATGGAAACCTGGCTTATGAGACACGATAAAGTCGATAAAAAAGCATAGCCAATCAGAAGAGCGCATGGGCGGGCTCTCAGCAAGCTCCCGGCACTCGCAACAAAATGGATAAGTACATAATCAAATTTATGAATATTACACCATTTTAATTAAAATTATATATTAAAAATACATTAAATATTATTAAAAATACATACTGAGTTACTCAAAACAATCTTTGCCATAGAATACACTTGTCTGTTTACAATGAGTTGACAGTTTGAACGTTTTGTTTCCTTTTATTTATTTTTAAGATCTGAGGTGAATTGTCTATTGTTGCTTTATGGCTATAAAACACACAAAAAATGATATTCAAACTCACATTAGACGCTTTTAACAGCACGTAAACATTACCTGAGATTATCATTATCATACTTTGTGTTGTTGTTCCAGCCACAACGTCGCAGACAACAGAAATGATGCCTTTTATCGCGTGTGGCGGCGTCACGTCTGGTTAGGACATGGTGTTATATGTTAAAATCACAAAAAATTTCTCCTGGGGGATTATTCCCCCAGATCCCCCTACAATAATTTAATTCAGAAATGTCACCTTTTAAATCCTCTTGCAAGTTTGCAGGTCTGTTTCAAATATACTAAAATAGAAAACTAAATGTTTCTGTTATTGAAGGTGGCTGCTAAAGGTATAAGGTCTGCTCCACAGTGTAACTCAGGACTCCAGTGGAAAGACTGAATTGCCTCCGCTCTGGATCACTGTCCCGCAGCTCCAGCACGGCTTCACACCTTCCCAACCCATCAGTCTTATTCTGCAGCTCTACACAGCCCCAGCTTGACTTAACTCCATCTCTGCATCACCACCGCCACCCCATTCTAGTCTACTGTGCTTAATAAATGGCCATCGATCGCCTTTCACTCACTGTCGTTTGAAAGGCCTTGCTTTCTGAAGGACGCTGAGTTCTGAGAAAGAGAGAGAGAGAGAGACCAAGCATAGCAAATATCATTCTCTGCTGAGCATGGAAACCCACAGACCGCATGAAAGGATAGCAGTGATTCAGTGCCCAGTTGTAGATGCACCTTCCACCATCAGGTCAGGCTGCATATGCTGCCTTTCACTGGCTTCTAAACCTTCGGTCTGCCCTGGCTCTGTGCCTGAGACTGACCTTTAGATCAGGCAAAGCTCTCTTCTTCCAAGATCCGAAAGGGCCGTGTCACTGTGTTTCTGCTTCTGGAAGCGTCAGTTTGCCGAGGGCACTGCCAGTCTCGCCTGTTTCCTCACTTAAACCCACTCACGACACATATCACCCACCCCTCCCTCCACCAAACCCGCCTGTGCCTGCAGAGGCCTTTAACCTTAGCGACACTGTTGCTTAAAATAAGTATTGGCTAAAGTATGTCTCCAAGCCTAGGGATGTTATAGTTGCTTTCTTTCATTCAAATCAGTGTGATTTTAGTATTATTTATATACTATTATAGTATTTATTTAGAATTTGCTTCTTTTTTCAGTTTATTTTTAGTTTATATTAAATGGGACATATCATATAAATCAGACTTTTTCCGTGTTTAAGTGCTATAATCGGGTCCCCGGTGCATCTACCAACCCAGAAAACGTGAAAAAGGACAACCCAGTAACTTTGTTTTGGCAAGCATGTGAAAAAACGAGCTGTGACGTAGGAAGGAGATCTTATTATAATATTACCGCCCCTTAATCTGCACGTTTCCACCCACGGCGCCGCCATTTTGTTTTTGCAAGCGCAAACAGTGTACCAAGGTTCAAGCAAAGCATGCTAACTGTTCTTTCATTGGCTGCACAGTCGAGCACAGAACACTATTTAGAGTCTCGTTAGCTTGGATAGCCTGCAGGTTGACCCTCGATTGCTAAAAAAGGAGCGTTTCTGTCCGAGCGATATTTTGGAAAAAGTATTAGACCATTCACAGCATTAGATAGCAATCATAAACTTTAGCCTGATGTGTATGACTCTGTTTGACAAACAGGTACGCTATATATAGTGGGCGTCCATACGGGTTTTGACGGCACATGCTAGTCTATTAGTTGAATCAACTCCACAGCAACTACATAAATTTATCCACTAACCATTCAGAAACGTCCTAAAAGTTGTAACTTCTTCCTGAGTCTCTCCATCAGTGTCGACTCCGGTTTGAACAATGTAAGGCTGAACACCGTCGTCATTTTGGCTGCGTGAGATTCTCCAGCTTTGTTGTTGTTGAGCGACCGAAGCGCGAGCTGTTAAAGCTCCGCCCTCTTCTGGAAAGGGGTCCGGGAGCAGCAGCTCATTTGCATTTAAAGGGACACACACAAAAACTGCGTGTTTTTGCTCACACCCAAATAGGGGCAAATTTGACAAACTATAATAAATGATCTGTGGGGTATTTTGAGCTGAAACTTCACAGACACATTCTGGGGACACCAGAGACTTATATTATATCATAGGTCATAATTGGTCACCTTTAAGTATTAGTAATTTTGTTATGTGCTGGTGTCATTTTTTATTAGTTTTTGGAATTTTAAATATTTTGCTTCATTTTTTTAGTTTTAGTAACTTCAGTACTTCAGCTTAAACTTATTTTATTTCAGTTAGTTGCCAAATATTCATCTAATATTTATATTTAATTTATTTTATCTTTATTTCAGTTAACAGAAACCGTTTTTAATAGTTTTAGTTAACAATAACAACACTGGACCTAGAGAGAATTTTTGTGCATCAGGACTGTCTGTGGTGTGACTGAATGTTGAAATCAAACCCACCAGATTTTTTGGGCATCATACTGTCATTGGCACTTTAAAATCTTGTAGACATCTGGGATTTTTAGGCATTTCTGTATTGCATGGATGCATTTAAATGTTCAACTCAAACCTAGACAACATAATTGGACATCATAGACACATTCAAATCAAAACTTAAGAGCATTTCTGGGTTTCACAGGACGTGCCCATGCTTGAATCAAACCTAGACGCATATATGGGCCTTATGAGCGCATTCAAACTGAACATTTGGACATCATATGTATGTTTGAATCAAACTTGAGCATCATAGGCCTATTCAAACACCCAAAGCAAACCTAATTTTTAAATCATAAACACTTACACTGAAAATACAAATATTCAAACTTGCTTATGATCCTCAAAAGTATGCAGCACACTTGATTTTTATGACATTCAATGATGTCCAAAATGCTATCTGAGGTCATTTTGATTGTTAAAATGTGCTTTTGATTTCTACAAACCTGTTTTAGGTTCAATATGATAGTTTGAACCTTGATGTGATGCTCCAAAAATGCTTGAATGTGGAAGGCGTTTGTGCACGTTGTGAAGACCCAGTCCACAATATAACCACCCTGGAATTACAGTTGAAAAGAAAATAAGAAAGAAATAAGTGGGTGGATGGGGGTGGTGGTGGGGGGGACATATTGATAATGTATTGCTCTCCTGTGGAGAAAACCCTGTTTAAGGTGCTTGTGATCACCACAGGCTTCCCACAGAGACACTGTCCTGCTTTCCTCTTTCAAGAGGGCCAATGCGCAGCAGGTAGACGGCTGTCGAGATGAGTGAAGACTGGCTTTTGAGAAGTCAGCTCATCTTATCTGCAGTCTCACTCCTGTCAGCCCACTTGAGCTAACAAAAGGCCCAGGATTCCTTCTTTTACCATCTCTCACACACACAGATCTAAGTCAGGCTTCCTGTGCAGTTGAGTCTTCTGCAGGTCTGTGACTTAAACACGCCTGGGGTTTCACAGAGCAACATGCTTGTTAGGATCAACGGTGTGCACTTCTTTTTATCTGTGTGGTACCTCTTGTGCGACTGCGGGTTTTTTTGATAATGTACTTTATGCACACATGTCTGTCTTCAGTGAAGGTGGCAGCACTGGACATTTTCCTCAGTTCTTCCACCTCACTTGTTCTATATACATTCTGCACACACGTTCCCATCAACTTCTGTCTGTGGTACAGTTGTCACCTCCACCGTCTATGTGTATTTGAGCTTGTGTGTGTGTGTGCGCGAGACAGAGATACACCTGCGGCTGTCTTCATTTTAGCTGATTAGCGTTAAGCTTGTTGACGACTGTCTCTCGGTTGAGCGCTCGCAGAGCTGGAGGTACACAGTGCCCTCCTGAATTTATGTCCCAGACCCTCCTGTGTCATCTTAGCTCACTCTTCAAAGAAGCGCCTTTGATGGCACAGGATATTTAGCCATGGAGCAGTGGGAAGAGCATTGGTTTGTGAAATAATAGGCTTTGATTTCATTGCTGTGCGGTTTCCACTTTTGAGACGTTCCAGTTACTGGAGAAACTCTCCAAAGTTATCTCAGATCCGAAGCAGTGTTCCGTGTAATTTCATATCGCCGTCTTGGGTGACAATGAAAACAAATCAGCCACCGGCTGCATTGTGAAACTCAAATGATATACTTTGCTTTCTCCCCACAGTGTGAATATGAAAACAAAAAGTGGGTGTATTTGATTTAGAAAAGTTCAGAGGTATCAAGCTCTTTCTTGTGTAGCTCCTCTGTTGCTTCTAAAGCAAACATCTACTCTTTGTTTTTATTACTTGCTGAAAGTTTCAACTTTCAAGGGACTGCTTATGTCAAAACAAAATGTTTCATGTGCATTTGATAAAGGAAACATTTGATCACCTGGGCCAGTAACCAATATTTAATAGAGCTCTGCGTAAAAAGTGACGGAAGATGAAAACAAAACTACTTGCCCCTTAGAGATTCTCAGTGAATGCTCTTAAACTAGTGTAGCAGCCTTAAGTCTCGCTTTCTATACTCATAATAAGAAAACATAAACTTTTTTTCTTAAGTATTCGACTTTTAGATTAGTTTGCTACACAGTATGGGCATTCTGGGTGCATTGAATGCATTTTTGCTTTATTAGTGCATGTATTTTTAGTTTTCTTAAATAGGCCTGGGTGCTAAATCACTGTTCTGGTGGGATATTCAAAGCTACAGTAATACACAAAATGAAGTTCGGCAGGAGCATGTTCAAGTAATCCAACCAATCTGTGCGTGAAGAGACCTGTATATACAGTATAGCTGTCCATCACCTCTGTCCCATGATGGTTTCGCAGCATCTCTCCACCACCCCAACGCCTCACTGTTGGCTGGTTCCTATCCCAGTCAAAAATGATATTCCTAGCTCGGAGCCCTCCCCTCGGACAGCACGCCAAATATGCAAACATTACCAAATCTGATTACATGTACGTGCAAACTTGTGATAATATATTTAGGACACAATATCCATATTTGTTTCAAAACACTATGGGGAGAATTCACTAAACAGCTGCACCGTTGCTTGAGGTGTTTAAGCACAAAACCTTACAACTTAAGCCCTGGGTATACTTAGTTTTTTACAGTCAAACACACAGCCTTGTAAAGTATACTTCACTTGATTCGTATGCATACACGTTCGAAGCATGTGCAGTTTTGAGCGGGACGAGTTACAACCCATGTAAACATCTTTGTATTCTTTCATGCTAGAGTTGTACAATCTCTCATCTATGTAGGCCTCAATTGTCGCTGTAGCTTGCACGTGTTCTGGTCTTTTCTGTTTATGCAGGTTTTCTTCGACTATCTTGTGAATCGATGGCCCCAATTACTGCAAAACAAAATTAAATGCGCATGTGCGAAGCCCCGGTTATACTTTCCACGTAAAAATTGTCATCGAAGGGTGTATGCGGAGGCTCTTTGCAGACATCCGCATGCGTCCCATTTTTTGTGATCGCGTACTTAGGCTACAAAAGCACCAACTGCGCATGTGCTGGAAAAACGACATGGACGTCAAATTTGAAGAGAGTCTGTGTGAAGAAGTCTGTCGCTACCCGCATCCATCGTTAAAACAATATAAAGACAGCCAGATGTGCAATAATAATGATGTACAATAATCTACTGCGCATGTGTGGAGCACGTCCACCGAGTGGACCTCAGCTTACACTTTCAGTAGTATAAATTAGAGCTGCACAATTTATACTGCACTATACGAAAAATAGCATTGAACTTAAATGTGATTATCGCTTAATCGTGATTCTTAGTATGATTATGAAATCGCAAAGGCTGCGATTATATTTTTTATGTGCAGATTGTCAATGAAGTATGGCTCCAAATGCTAATCCATCTGAAAGCACTGTGAGTTTGAGTCGCTTATAAAAAGCAATCAAGACATGAGAAGGATTTATTTACATCTTGTCCAACAAAAGACAACATGTTTTTACTCCAAACTCACTTCATAAGGACAGTTGAGCGTCCTTCTGTGAGATGATGAGGCTTCTTACACAGAATAAGGCAGTCATGTGTTTATTAGTCATGTTTAATCAATCAAAGCGTTTCAATCTTCTGTTTATTCAGCTACAGCGATATGATGCATGTTATCTACTTCTACGGCAGGGCATATTTGCAGTTTCTGCGTGAGAGCGCCCTCTGGCTTTCAGATGGAGAAGCATTTACTACTGATCACAGAGCCGTACAGCTCTGACAAGCTGCGCATAAAATAATCACAGCTTTTGCCAAATCGTGTGCGGTTTAATCGCGATAAATCGTGCAGCCCTAGTATAAATACAAGTAGTCCGTGTACACGTCCGAACTGGAGTCCGTGTATGCGTCCGAACTGGAGTATAACTGGTGCTAAATACCGCAGTGCGTGTACTCTTCTGACGACGAAATTCGCATCACGCGCACTGTACGCTAACCCTCGCGTACGTGTAAAAAGTGAAGTATACTTTGGGCTTTAAGCTGCTTTCATGTTAGTGAAACTTTTGCAGGCAAAGTATTTCAGAGGTCCATTGTCAATAGCTTTTGACAATCCAAAATATTTCAGTATTCAATATTTTGTGGATTCCTGTTTGTTTGACTGCATTTCGCCTGCAGAATGTCTTCATGCAGTGGTAAATGTGACCGCACCTTTATTCATATACCGCTCACAGCATAACCAGGTGCTGTATGTGGTGCAGTGCTGTGCCATGCATATTCAAATTCATTGTCATTTTTTTGGGCAAATCCTTTCTATGCAAATTAGACTCTTTATAGAATGAATCAGAGTCACAAACATTGGCAGACACAATTACATTGTGCTTTTAAAGCAGAAACATTTCACTATTACAGTTTGAAATGGATTTTATTAAAAAATGATTGTTTATGTATATTTTCTAGTGATTATGGCTACCGTAAATAATCATTTTGGCTTTGTATAGAGTTGATTCATGTCTCCCGTAGAGCGTATCAGATCATTTGATTCTGCTGCGTCCTTTAGATCCAGCCAAGGCATGAATTGTGATCAGCACTAATTTTGTTGCCATATTTGTACCCGTACCTGATTTGCATAATTCCTTCAGTGAATCAGGTGCTAAAATGAGGCATGCTAATAAACGAAACTGTCAGTGAATGTGTTTTTCCCAGTGAATTCCCCATGAGTGTTAGTTTAGACTTTGAGACTTCAGTAATGATCAGACAGACAAGTTATTTTATGCTTGGTAAACATGTTTATAGAAATATTATTTCTTCACACACAAAGTACCCCATATCACATCATCCAAAACCCAAGAATGAATTGTAAATCATCTTGGTCGCTTTACTCAAATTCTTTTTCTGTAGTATTGCATTGAAACTGTACTCATATGCTCCTCTGGCGTCATGAACAAGACGAGAGAATATTAGGCTACATTCTTTTCCACTGACAGGAGCTGACATAAACATAATGCTCATCATGAGCCGCCACAATAAACAGGAGTTAGTGTAATGTTGGTGATGATGGATGGCGAGTGTTGGGGGCAGCTGTGGGGTCCAAAGAGACTTACTTATTTATAGTGACTGGCTCACAGCCAAACATGCCTGAACTGCTTTGCGTCCGACTCCATTTGGACCCCCAATCAGGCATGCGGTCCCTCTGAGTCCCAGCAGGTGCTTCCTTCAACTGCATTCCCATAGCTTGTTAAGACAGTCTCTTCAGTCCTGATGGAAAGCACGGATTATCACAAGTTCGTCTTCACAGCATCACTGAGTAATCAGCTAACACCAGAAAAGGCCAGTTTTAGATGGCAAGCTTTGCACTTGTAATCCAGTCATGTAACAAGTGCCGGGTTTCATTGATTATTCCTTCTCATCCCGGTTTTCTCAATGCATCTCATTCATGGTTGAATCGGTTTATCAAAAAGAGATTAGCTTTGTGAACCTGGAGGTTCTAGCACCGTGTACTGCAAATTAAACCAATCAAGGGAAAGATCCATGGTTTGTACTGCAAATAAAAATCAAATAATCAAATAAAAGTGACAAAAGGCCAAAAATATGTCAACACTATAATAGTTTATACTTTGGCATATGTGTCAATGTGTTTTGGTGCATTACCATTTTTAATGATCTTCCAGATGAACTGCAGTCTTTTTTTAAGTTTAAATTGGATGATTAATCATTTTAATGTCAAGGTCGTGGGAAAAAAAAAAAAAAAATCAATGATTGATTTTGCATGTTTCATCTTTTTCATATGTGGCATACGAGTCAATGATGAGCTGCAAACTTAATGCGGTGAAAAAAAAAAGATCAATAACTAAATAAAACAAAATGTCAGAAATTCTGGTAGTTTAATCTTCTTTGCTTTTCTTCAAAGACCTGCCTCCCCCTGCCACCAGAGAGAGACCCCCTGGCTGTAAGACAGTGTTTGTCGGCGGTTTGCCAGAGAACGCAACAGAGCAGCTCATTGTGGAGGTGTTTGAACAGTGCGGAGGTATCATCGCCATCCGCAAGAGCAAGAAGAACTTCTGTCATATCCGTTTCGCCGAGGAGCACACAGTGGACAAGGCCCTCTTCCTGTCAGGTACATATTTAGATAGATAGATAGATAGATAGATAGATAGATAGATAGATAGATAGATAAGATAGATAGAAGGGGTGTAACAGTACACGTATTTGTCCCGCAAATTTTCAGTACGTGTCTGACAGTTCGATGAATACAGTGTTGAATCCTAACCACCATTAAACACCAATAATCACAATAAGCTTTCAATAAGAAACAAAGTGTCATCTTTCAAATTCTATCACGAAATTCAAACAATAAATGCCATTTTGACGTTCTTAAATGTGGCGTAACAGATCGCTGTATAGGCGCTTCAGGTAAAGCGGCAGCACGGAGCGAGTGAACACGATCATCTCTTCCTCTTTAACACTAGTTACAGAATAAACATGAATGAACATCTGAAGGTATGTTGAAAGATACAGTACAACTTACTAAAATGTATCATATCTCGTGTAATTGCTCAATCAGTGTTTCAATGGCATAAAGATGTCAGTAAATTAGCTTGTTAACAATATGTCACAATAGCATTACATTTACCTCAGGCAAGTCATTCAGTGTCCACAGCTTGTTAGTTCACCAGAGAAATTACCTCTTTCGCTAAATACATGGGTCAATGACGTGACGGGTCATTTTTTTGTCCAAAGGTTTTGATAATAATAAAAAACAAAGATATGACATCCAAGGTATGTGAGGTAGTCCAACTAGATAAGTTTTTTTGAATCCAAAAGGTTTTAATTATATTTAGCTACATATAAAGATATTTTAAAGATTTTGTGTCAAAAGATCATTCGGTTTAACCGTCCAAAGGCCAATACAGCCATTTCATTTGTGATTAAAATATCTTAAAATGAAATAAATGTATATATTTTTTATTCTGGCATGATTTTATAACATCATATATCAACATAGTGCAAAATGGTATTAAAATTATGTGTAGAAGTCGTTGCTTTGTTATGAGAAAGAATGTCTGGAAAAACGAATTTCATTGATGTCATTTGGAGTAACCAATATAAAGGGTCCATTTTGGATCAAGTCATGCGGTCAATATCATGTGACAGGATGTGACATCATTCAGACACCTACAAAGGACCACATAGTCATGAAGCAAAGTAACTAACTCTCTCTTAACTATTTGACAAATTCATGTTTTCACTTGCTCATACGCATGTCCCGAAACATCAGGTCATTCGGTACAACCGCTTTAAAACATGGAAAATGTTGTAATATTTTAAAAACTTGTACTAAATATAAAATGTTTGATTGTCCTTTTGCTAGCTAGCTAGATATCAGCCTGTTAGCATTGTTTGAAAAAATTGTCATTCGGTATAACCAAAAGTGTCACTCTGTAAAACCGAAATTTTGGTTAAACCGAATGACTTTTTTGTTGACAAATTTTGTCCATCTTGTAAAAAATGACCAAATCAGTGTTAATTGATTATAAAAACCACATAATCTCATTGTTAACACTTAATAAAACTTCAAAATTAATTATATCTCCATTATGTTTTTTTACACTTAAAAACCTTAATCGTCAATGACCCATATGCACTATATTAGCTTATGTATTCATTATATTTTACTTAACCTGTTAGTGATGTCTTAATTATTTAATGTATGTTTAAATAAATTTGTCATGAAAATGATTATAATTTAGGCTAAAGAGAGAGACTCAATTTGTTCAATAAAACACTGTTTAATAAAAAAAGAAGCAATTTTATGTTTAGTTTTCTCCCCCCTGCTGAACCGAATCGTGACTTCAATACTGAAGTATGGACCGAACCATCCATTTTGTGTACCGTTACACCCCTGATAGATAGATAGACGGATGGATGGATGGATGCATGGACAGATGGACGGATGGATGGCCCCTAGCGTTTCACAACGTCACAACGTTTCAAACAAGAATACAAAAAAGTATGCTAAATCATGCCTAGAAGCTTGTGTGCCACACGTGTGATTTAGAATAATTTCACTTAACCTTTTATCTCTTGTAAATGAGGGCCATGTGTCCACAAGTTCCCTCTTGACTTGATGGATTGATGCTGAATTAATTAGGGGGGCGGGGCTTCCACACATCACTCAGAGAACTCGAGATCTGTAGACACTGGCCGTCAAGAGTCCCTCACAAAAGAGGTCAACGAGAAGACAAGCGCCGACATCTAGTAATAAATTTCTGCCTTTGAACGCTGCATATCAATCATGGGCCAGGCTTGGTCACATGACCTGCCGGGGTATGCTTCTCGTTTCTTTAGTTCCCAGTTACAAGTCTCCAGTCACATCTTAAATCAGTCTTTGTATGCAAATACTAGGATGTCCATCTCTTCCCCAGAAAGCGAGTTTAAAGTGCCGGCCGCTCCAATAATACCCTTTTCCATTATTTATTCTTCTCTGAGTGTTGCTCTCTCAGTGGAGAGGGGCGAGATTGGAGCGGCGCCCCATATATTATGTGGCCTCGTGACGGAGCTCTGCAGGCCTTTCCATAAATAATGGTGCTCATTTCTAACGTGAACACATTGCGTAAAATATTTAACAGCGTCTGGGGGCTGTAAAGCAGTGATGGAGAGGTGGAAGTAAACTGTGAAGCTCTTTCTCTCGTTTCTGTTGACACGGCCATCTCTGAATATACATTCTCCTTAAAAACACTTTTCAACCCTCTCTGTAATGTACTCAGAGCATCATATGATTCATAATTCACTGGAGCTCTTTCATACCACTTGGCCATTTGTCAAGATACTTTTCCAAGCGATTTTCTGGTTTATGCTGAAATATATAAGCCTTAATATAAAATCACTTTCTTTTTTCATCCCCATCACAAACCAGATTATTCTCATACATCATGGCTTGTCTGTGCCGGTAAGGTTTTTGATTCGACCTCCCCATCTGAGTGGAACATTTGGGACGTCTTACATGTCACACAAAATAAACAGATAGGAAGGGTTTGGCCTGAAATCTCAGAAGTACTGATTAAACGGCGTGTGTGTCAGTCACATTGCCACAGGTCTCTTCATGAGTCAGTGCTGGTGGTGTGTTGTTTTTCTCAGAACATTCTTGGGTTTGTTAAGGGGGAATGTTTTTCTGCTGTTCTCATTTTTCCTGCATTTTTGTCTTTTATACCGTTTAACTTCTTGCCCTTTACTCTCCTTCTTTCTTTTTTCTCTTCCACTTTCCTTTCCTGTTTCTTTTCCGTTTTCTTTTCTTGTTCTTGTGTATTTTCTTGTCCATTCCTTTACTCCCCTTCCCCTTTTTTCCTCTTCCCCTTCTTTTTTCCTTTCTTTTCCTTTGCTCGGTTTTCCCTTCCTCTTCCACTTTTCTTTTCTGTTCTCTTTTCTCTTTTCTTTTTTATCTTTTTTCCTGTCTCTTCCTGTTTTTTCTTGCCCATTCCTTTCCATTTCCCCTTCCTCTTCCTCTTTCCTTCCCTCTTTCTTTTCTATTCTGTTCCTTTCCTGTTTTATTGTGATTTCCTTTACTTCCCTTCCCCTTCTTTTCCCCCTTCCCCTTCCTTTTTCCTTTCTTTTCCTTTGCTCGGTTTCCCCTTTCACTTCCTCTTTCCTTTTCTTTCCTCTTTTTTGTCATTTTTCTTTACTCACCTTCCCTTTCTATTTCCTCTTTGCCCTCCCCCTTCTATTTCTGTTCTTTTTTTTTTCTTTTTTCCTGTCTCTTCATGTCTTTTTTCTTGGCCATTCCTTTACTCCCCTTTCACTTTTTTCCTCTTCCCCTTTCCTATATTTCCGTTGATCCATTTCCCCTATCTCTTCCTCTTCCTCTTTCCTTTCCTCTTTCTTTTCTATTCTGTTCCTTTCCTGTTTTATTGTGATTTCCTTTACTCCCCTTCCCCTTCTTTTTCCCCTTCCCCTTTTTTTACCTTTGCTCGGTTTCCCCTTCCTCTTCCACTTTCATTTTCTGTTCTCTTTTCTTTTTATCTTTTTTCCTGTCTCTTCTTGTTTTTTTTCTTGTCCATTCATTTACTCCCCTTCCTCTTTTTTCCTCTTCCCCTTTCCTATATTTCCTTTGATCCATTTCCTCTTCCTCTTTCTTGTCTATTCTTTTTTCCTTTCTTTTCCTTTGCTTGGTTTCCCCTTCCTCTTCCACTTTCCTTTTCTTTCCGCTTTCTTTTCCATTACTGTTTTTTTCTTGTCCTGTCCTTTACTCCCCTTCCCCTTCTTTTCCCCCTCTTTCCCTTTCCTTTCTTTTCTTTTGCTCCATTTCCCTTCCTCTTCCTTTTCTTCTTCTCTTCCTTTTCTTCTTCTCTTTCATTTCCTTTCTTGTCCATTCTTTTCCGCTTTCTTTTCCTATCTTTTATTACCCTTTCCTTTTCATCTTCTATTCATTTTCTCCTTCCTTTTTCTCTTCTCCATCCATTTCTTTTTCTTTACCCTTCCTCTTTTCTTTTCTTTTTTCTCCTTCCCTTTTTCCCTGTCTTTCCTTGTTAATTCCTTTACTCCTTTTTCCTTTCCTTTGCTCCATTTCCCCTTCCTGTTCCTCTTGTCTTTTCTTGTCCATTCCTTTACTCCCTTTGTTTTTACTCTTCTCCTTTCCTTTTCTCTATTTCCCCTTCCTCTTTTCTTTTCCTTCATCTTCCGTTTTTCTGTCCTTTTCTCTGTTTCCCTTTCTCTTTCCTTCCCTTTCCTTTTTCATCCTGTCCTTTTTTTGCTCTTTCTTTTCTCACTTTCCCCTTCCTTTATCTTTTCCATTCCTTCCCTCTTCCTCATTCTTCCCTTTGCTTTTGCTTTACTCCCTTCCTCCTTCCATTTCCACTTTCCTTTCCTTTTTCTTTGTCATTGCCCATTTCCATCTCCTCTCCTCTAGGTTATAGGATCAGGCTGGGATCAAGCACAGATAAGAAGGACACAGGCCGGCTGCATGTAGATTTCGCTCAGGCTCGAGATGACCTGTACGAGTGGGAGTGCAGACAGCGCATGCTGGCCCGGGAAGAGAGGCACCGTCGCAGGATAGAGGAGGACCGTCTACGACCCCCTTCACCGCCCCCCATCGTTCATTACTCTGAGCACGAATGCGGCCAGTTAGGAGAAAAGCTCAAAGGTGGGACACATGACATGTTATACCTCCGTCATAGTGATTTTGTTGTTTTTATGTGTCATTTCCTGATGCATGTGAAGAGGCTGCTTCAGTCCGTGTGCCCATTGGCTGGATGCATCTAAAAGCTATTCGTCTCTTTGAGTTTGATGTTCCATGCAGTTTAATAGCAACCATCTGTTTAGTGAGTGCATCTTGATTCTCTGTCAAGGAGAGAAAGTGCAGTAAAGAGAAGTTTTTGAGATGAAATCAGTTGAAATCATACTTTTCCATGTAATATTTTATATGCAGCGGGTATGATGTTCAGCTCACTTTGCAGTGGTTACAGATAACAGATGAAAGGAAGAGAAGAAAGGATGAAATTACATGCTGTGTGATTGTGAACCTTTTGTGCTGTTTGCTGTAGAAAATCTTAACAGCACTCTCATATCTGCTAGATTTGTCTGTATATTCAATATTGGACGGTTATTTTTGACAGTTATTATTTTTAATCTGTTAGTGTTGAGTGTAAATCAGGTAAATGAGCAGCAAAATCAGTTTATTGATGGAGAGGGATTTCATATTCACGACACACTGATGCAGTCTTAAAAGGGTTGATGGATTATTAATTTAAATTATTTGACAGAATTTTTTGATTATCTGTAGTTAGGATTTTCATAAATAAATCAAAGCAGCCTAGAAATCTCAGTTGTACATGTGTTTGTGTTCAGGATTACAACAACAAGAACAAAATAATTGTTTGTTTTTCTTTATTTCTAAATCTTCGCTGTACAAACGGCAATATCTTTGCAACACTGCTTCTTCTGTTTCACAGTTAACGCCAAACAGCTCAACGAATCTGTGCCAAACTGTTCTTTTTGTTGATTTTTTTTTTTTTTTTAATTGCAGTTTTTACATAAACACAATAACAGTAAAGAATAATAGATTGCTGGAAGAGCCTCCCTGTAGCATTCATTACAATGATTTTCAGTTTTCTCTGTTTCTCATCTCATTCCCAGCCGAAAGTTGCGAGCCAAATCTTTGTAGTTCATCATGACTGTTTTCCCCTCCCGTCTGCACATACACACCTGAGTATCTCAGGACTTCATGAACAATGTAGCCTTATTTTTACTGAACACACACTATCAATATCAATAACGTGTTATGATTGATGTCCTTGCTGTAGATATCCTTCCCTGTTCTCTTGTCCTCTCCTAAATGTCCTCTACCTCTGCATTTGGTCCAATAAACATGTCCTGCTAATAAGTTTTGACACTAGAAGGTCCCAGATGAGAAGTGTTCCTTTCCAACATTGTACTCAGCTCTCTTCCCACCATCTGTTTCTCCCCCCACCGTTTTTTTCCTTTCTCCACTCAGACGACTCCAAATTTCCCGAGGCGGTGCGTGTCCTGCTGACCTGGGTGGAACGAGGGGAGGTAAACCGCAGGAACGCCAACAACTTCTACTCGATGATCCAGTCCTCCAACAGCCACATTCGTAGGCTGATGAACGAGAAGGCCTCTCATGAGAAGGAGATGGAGGAGGCCAAGGAGAAGTTCAAGAACGCCCTTTCTGGGATTTTAGTACAATGTGAGTGTTTCTTTACAGATGTTGCTTCTGTCTCAAAACCTAAAAAGCTGCCTACCTAGACAGCATTTTTGGGCATTTTTCCATCATTATCAGTAGAGGAATAGGATTTTACACAAATTATGATATCTCACTGATCACAGCTCATCATGATCACCTCTGCTGTAATAAGACCCGATTGGCCCGCAGCTGGCGGCTGCAGATTTGCATTTCTCTGATGCACAGACCCTGAAGTGATTTCACTGATTTAAAGCAAATATACTGGCAAATACATGAGCATTGACTAACACAGGTGTCAAACTCATTTTAGACACATTTCACACATCTCTTAGGGATTATTGTACTTTTTATATTTTTACTACAATATGCCACAATTCACATTTAGTAGGATGGCACTATATGTGTGAGGATGTGTAGTCAATAACCGGTCGAAAGTTTGGGCTTTTTAATGTTTTTAAAATGTTTTAAAAGTCACAGATGCATCAAAAACAGTGATATTGTGAAATATTATTACAACTTAAAATGTTTTCTATTTGAATATATTTTAAAATGTAATTTATTCCTGTGATCAAAGCTGAATTTTCAGCATCATTACTCCAGTCTTCAGTGTCTTATTCTAATTTGCTGCTCAAGAAACATTTCTTGTTATTATTAAAGGGTTAGTTAACCCCAAATTAAAATTCTGTCATTAATTACTCACCCTCATGTCGTTCCACACCTGTAAGACCTTCGTTCATCTTAGGAACACAAATTAAGATATTTTTGATGAAATCCGATGGCTCAGTGAGGCCTCCATTGACCGCAAGATAATTAACACTTTCAATGCCCAGAAAGCTACTAAAGACGTATTTAAAACAGTCATGTGACTACAGTGGTTCAACATTAATGTTATGAAGTGACGAGAATACTTTTTGTGCACCAAAAAAAACTAAATAACGACTTTATTCAATAATATCTAGTGATGGGCGATTTCAAAACACTGCTTCATGAAGCTTTACGAATCTTTTGTTTCGAATCAGTGGTTCAGAGCGTGTATCAAACTGCCAAAGTCACATGAACCATTGAAATTTCAAAACACTTATGACGTAATGAAGCCTCGTTTACTGAAATCAGGCAGTTTGATACACACTCCAAACCACTGATTCGAAACAAAAGATTTGTAAAGCTTCATGAAGCAGTGTTTTGAAATCGCCCATCACTAGATATACTAAGTATTCATTTTTATTTTTTTTATTTTTTTTTAAAGCCCAAAACTTGACCCTAACTTTTGAATGGTAGTGTATTCAATTCAAACATTAAATAAAGTTAAAATTGGTTTTGTTGATTGCACTTCATGCGTTTTTACTGATCAGATATCTGATTTATCAAAACGATTCCATTTACACTTGGCCACATAAATGTGTCTCCGCAAAACAGATACATCTTCAATTTCTGCGTTATATGCAGATTTAATGGAGTTCACGTCACCGAAAGCAACAAATATGAGCTGCATTTTATTGATCATCAGCTAATTTCAGAATCAAAGACCACAATAGGAGAGAGCAGAGCAACAGCACTGGTGAGATCATTTAGTCTAATTACTATTAATGAAGATAATTTCATTTTTAAAGCATCTGTGACTTACTTTCAGTTTCATTACTATTCAGTTTCCGCTCGGCTTGCTGAAGAGATACTTCGGTGATGCAGTAGCGCCGTCATATCTGGCAATAACATGTTATTTAGCCTATAACACGCTCTCACACGTTTATTTTTTAGCGTTTTTGAGAGGAGTAAGATTTACATATGTGGTTTAACAACCAGATGCATTTAGACCACGTCTCAGACCACCTCCTGAAGTGGTTTTGATTTAAATCTCGAATGCGTTTCAGAGGACACCTGGTCTTTTCACGATCAGATAGCTATCCCATCAGAGAAAATGCATGAAGTGACCTGGCCCTAATTTCTGAAATTCTTAACAGATCATTAGAACTGCCGCGCTGCTCACATCAAGTAAAAGCTGCTTTTCTGAAGAACTCTAAAGTGCCGTTGCCTGTTGTGTGACGTCGCAGTAGTTTCATCTATACTATCAGACACAAAAGGAAGCATTCAGTAAATGGCTGCTGTCAGCTACTGCATGATTACACTTCACTTCCTGCCATCTTGGTAGTACGCCCAACGCAGCAGTGCTTTGTTCTTGATTGATCCAATGCCCAGAGAAATGGAACTACTACTCACACACTCTCACACGTATAGTTTCCTTGATGCATGAGCAGGCGTAATGTTCAGTCTGCGTTTGATTCAAGTATAAGGGGGGTTGTAGGAATTCATAGTGAACTTAGAACAAATCCAGCAGAGATTTAATATTTCATTAACATGAAACTGTGGTATAAGAGATGGGAACAAATGAAAACAGACTTATTAAAAGGTCACAGCACAGAAAATCTTGCCTTGAAAATGATTAATTTTCAAAAGAAAGGAAGTTAGTGTAGGTCAATATCATACATATGCATCCGTTGATGAAAGCTGAATTAAATGTACCTGTTTGCTGTGTATTTACTGTACAAGCAGATATTCAGACACTTAGAAAGCTTTTGAATGTAATAGCAAAGGTTGTGTTACTGTCTCTAAGAAAATCTGCTAAACTTGTGACCTCAAATCCAGGGCAAGCGAATTTTATGCTCTGCCATCAGTTACTTTTCAATGTCTCGGTTTGAAAGTGTACATGCTTTGATCTGAGATCAGTGTGGACCGAAGGTAAGTTCTCCTCAGGTCTCTACTACTTTGAGCTGAATGCAGAAGAAGGTAGAGTATGTGAACTTCATGAGTGCACAGCTACAGACATGTGTAGAAGATCCTGAGTCTGTGATTTTGTTTAGCTACTTAGTCTCTGGACAGCACACCTGATGACCCTTCATAGATTAAAAGTAAGTAACCCCAAATGGTCACTAGATTGTCATTGACTAATTGCTTAAATAACACTGACTTGAGTTTGTAGAATTACATACACTTCTGATGACATGCCACTCAACAACACACGTACGCATAGGCTTTTAACTATTCCATAGCACTTTCTGTGAAGTCTGTATATATGTTGCATTATAAAGGCCTTCACAATTCCTTAGTGTGCAGTGAAGCCATTTTCTGTATGAATTACCATTCAAAAGTTTGGGGTCAGTGATTTTTTTTTGGTAACACTTTAGTATGTGGAACACATATTCTTTTCCCTCAATAAACTCCTATTTTCTGCTTATTAATAGTTAGTAAGGTAGTTGTTAAGTTTAGGTATTGGGTAGGATTAAGAGCATTAATATGTGCTTTATAAGTACTAATAAACAGCCAATATTCTAGTAATATGCATGCTAATAAGCAACTAGTTAAAAGTGTTACCTTTTTTTTCCTCAGATACTTTTATTCAGCAAGGACACATTAAATTGATAAAGTGACAGTAAAGACATTTATGATGTTACAAAAGATTTCTGTTTCAAATAAATGCTGTTCTTTTGAACTTTCTATTCATCAGAATCACAGTTTCCACATAAATATTAAGCAGCACAACTGTTTTCAACATTGATAATAATAAGCAAATAAGCATATTATTATGATTTCTGAAGGATCATGTGACACTGAAGACTGGAGTAAATTCAGCTTTGATCACAGGAATAAATTACATTTTAAAATGCATTCAAATAGAAAACAGTTGTTTTAAATGGTAATAATATTTCACAGTATTACTGTTTTTACTGTATTTTTGATCAAATAAATGCAGCATAAGAGACTTCTTTCAAAAACATGAAAAAAGTTAACTTTTTAGCAGTAGTTTATGGATCTGTTGCAATGACAAAACTATATGTATCTGTATATGGCTATTATCAGGTGTGGGTGGTTTTTTAAAGGGTTAGTTCACCCAAAAATGAAAATAATGTCATTAATTACTCACCCTCATGTCGTTTCACCTGCGTAAGACCTTCGTTCATCTTCAGAACACAAATTAAGATATTTTTGATGAAATCCGATGGCTCAGTGAGGCCTCCATTGACAGCAAGATAATTAACACTTTCAGTGTCCAGAAAGCTACTAAAGACATATTTAAAACAGTTCATGTGACTACAGTGGTTCAATCTTAATGTTATGAAGCGACGAGAATACTTTTTGTGCGCCAAAAAAAAAACAAAATAACGACTTTATTCAACAATATCTAGTGATGGGCGATTTCAAAACACTGCTTCATGAAGCTTTACGAATCTTTTGTTTCGAATCAGTGGTTCGGAGCGTGTATCAAACTGCCAAAGTCACGCCCCCCAGTGGTGAACCATCGAAATTTCGAAACACTTATGACGTAACGAAGCCTCGTTTACTGATATCACGTGACTTTGGCAGTTTGATACACGCTCCGAACCACTGATTCGAAACAAAAGATTCGTAAAGCTTCGAAGCTCCTGAATGAAGGTCTTACGGGTGAGGAACGACATGAGGGTGAGTAATTAATGACAGAATTTTCATTTTTGGGTGAACTAACCCTTTAAGTGTGTTAAAAAAGCCCATTTTTAGATGTAACCCTATTCCATTTATAGTTTCCAGTTATAGCAAATATGGCATGCATTATTTATAAAGTTAGTTATTCTGTTTTTAATGACTGTGCCATGAAATAAAGATTAAAAAGTGCTTAAAAAAAGGTAGAAAAAAAAATCTAAGCTTCACAAAAACACAAATCTCCTTTTTTTTTTTTTTTCCCAGGTTTGTTTTTGAAAAAAAAAAATCACTCCCCTTCACCTGTAATCATAAGTATCCGTCCGCATTTTCACACTTTAGTCATATTTGCTTTTTGAATAAAAAATTTTGCTCTTTTTTTCCTTTGCTTTTTTTTCCTCCTTGTAAATATTAAATCAAGTTCCCTCATTTGAGCCTTTCCAAGTAAGGCATTTGACTTCAGGCACATCCCTATAATACATTAAAATACTATTTTGTTTTCATGGTTACACCTTTAAAGAGTAAATGCACATGATGGCACAAGTAATGTAATTCTTTATACTCTTAAACGTGTTGTAACCATGTTAAAGTATTTACAAGAACATACACATAATTTAAGGTTACATTGTAAGGCATTATGAAATATAATACAGGCTTCATAGAAAGAAACTCCTCCTTTACTGACTTGGCTGCTATTATTTATTGATGCGACTAGATTTCTTGGAGATCATGGTCCAATCATGGTTCTCCGTCCCACAGACGTGGAGAGCAGGAATAGTGCTTGTTTTATCAGTGATGTCATGCAGTAACTTGATCTAAATTGAATGGCATGGTAAGTCTCTCTCTCTTAGGACATTCCCGGATATCCCCTCACAATCATCACTACACAAGACCACATCACTGATGTCTGTCTGTCTTAGACTGTAGTTGACATCCATCCTGATGTCATATAGAGATGGAGCAGACACATATTTACGAATATAACTCGTCTCTAGTGGTTGAAATCCAAAGGTGTTTTATAGTTTTCAAGAGACAAAAACATCACCTTCCCAGAGATACAGGCTTCATCTGCCAGACTATGTCTTTTCTGTTTGTTTGTTTTCTTCCTCCTGAAACCTGTCAGGATATTCTAATGGGTTTAGAACGTCTGCTTGAGGAAGAAGTGACAATACTGATTTGTTACCAAGCCTGCTCGGGCTGTCTGTCAAAATTATCTTCTATCAGGAAAACTTCCTACAGATGTTTGATCAGAAAGGTCATGTCGCCTTAGAAGGACCTTCCAGTAGCTTCCCCGGGTATTTAACACTGTCCAGCCTTTTATCTGCGCGCGACAGACAGCAACCTTTGATACAGTTCTCTCAACAACCTGCAATAAGTATCTGGCACTATAGTAATATCTGTTCTGTCGCGATGACAAACACATGCAGCGGAACAGTCGCTCACACAGAGGAGAGAAAGCATTGTGACAGTCGAGCATCTGTCTTATCTGAACGCAGGCAGAACACACAGCAGTGTAAATAATGAAATGCAGTATACAGCTAAAAGCGCGCTGGGGTCGCAGCCCTGCAGGAGCATAGAGCAGCAGGTTGCCGCAGTGGCAGGTGGGACATGATGACATGGGAATTCTGGGTAAGACTATTTCAGCTTAAGACTGTGGATCCCGGCTGAGGCAGCAGACAGGTGCTGTCACAAACTAAATCTGTATTTGCCACATCTGAGGGATGGTTTGCAGTAAAAGTGTTAACGTGTCTGTAAACAACATCGCAAAACCAGCCTTTTTGCAGGTTGTAATTCATAATTACACAAATATGGGAGAAGTCAAGCAAATGTTTTCACATAATCAATGTTGTAAATCTATATTGTTTTTTATATAGATAAACTAGCACTTTGCTTAGGTTATTTGAGAGAAAAAAAACCCTATGATACATTTCAGAGTAAAATTATTTAAGGCAAAATTAATTGCATGCATTCAACCATTCACGCTTTTGAAGGAAAAGTGTGAAGTGCTAAATCTTTGCTGCAATCTGTCGTTAAATTATAGCTTATAATTTAAAATTATAACTTAAATTAACTTTGAATGGCCGAAAATAAGCATTCAGATAGATAGCGTATTGACTGATAATTAATAATTACCAATATCGGCTGATATGGTCCCAATATATTCCATCCCTAATGTGAAGTGAAATACACTACCGTTCAAAAGTTTGGATTCGGTAAGATATTAAAAAATATTTTTGAAAGGATTTTCTTTTATTCATCAAGGCTGCATTTATTTGATCAAAAATATATTAAAAAGTGTACTATTGTGAAATATCACAATTTAAATTAACGATAAAAATTCCTTCAAATTAATACAGTACATTGTGCCCTATTTTTATGGATTTTAGTGTATATATATATATATATATATATATATATATATATATATGCTAAAAAAATAATAATAAATAAATTTAAAAAAATGCTAAAAAATTCAGATTTGCCATAGGAATAAATTATCTTTAATATATATATATATATATATATATATATATATACTGTTTTTTAAGGTAATGTATTCCTTTGATGGAAAAGAAATCATTCTAATATGTTGATTTGCCGCTCAAGAAATATTTCTTATTATAATCAATATTGAAAACCATTGAAATGCTTAACATTTTTTTCAAGATTTTTTTTTTTTTTTTTTTTTCAAAATTAATAGAAAGTTCAAAACAGCATTTACTTGAAATAGTCGAGCATGTAAAAGTCTTTTCTCTCACATTTGATTTATTTAATGCATCCTTGCTGAATAAAAGTATTAATTACTTTCAAAAAATCTTACTGATATAGTTAATATTGGAAAGGTAAGGAATTCTGTTTTGCTTCTTATACTACAGTATTTGTTTGGAAATTAGAGGCAATATAAATGCAGAGAAAGGCCAGAAATATATTCAACGAATATGCAAATACAGAAGTGAAGGTTTGGCCAATGCAGAAGATAGAAACGCTGAGATCATCATGACTTCTGTTCCCAGGGAATGCATGAACGTAATGCAAATGCATACAATGCAAGTCACTTTGGATAACAGTGTCTGCCAAATGCATAAATGTAAATGTCCCGTATCTATCATGTTTTTGCGTTACAGCATCGTAGTCCAGAACTCGAGCGTGATAGAGTTCCCTTCAGACGTCTGTGCTGTTAAACTAACATGCTGACAGACTGTTGCTCCGCCATGACAGTTGTTCACCTGAGAGAAAAGATGACTGGAGTACATTTTACAAGAAAATACTATTTCATTCTTTCTACTATGTAATACATTTAATAAATTTGTTTCAGTGCAGTGATAGCTGGCCTTGCGGCAGTGCTAAGATGCAACTCATACTTGTGAATAGTAGACATGTAAAACTCATTGTTTTGTTTCCTCTTAGACTAAAGCGTTCGACACACCTGCACACGTACATGCAGTCAGGCACATGCTCTCCGTCCTGGCTTTGCCATCGATCTCTTCCATCAAATTAAAGGATGCTGAAGTCACTATCGATCCAGCCTCTCTCTCTCTCTCTCATGCCTATGCTGCAGACAGATGTGTTTGGCAGCCTTCCTGACTCCCCAAGGTTTATTAACCCCCTCTCAGGGAGAGAGAGAGAAATGGGATCTCTGAGTGAATCTGCATAGGTCACGTTATACCATCAGTAATGATGTCATACATCCATCAAGCTGCTGGCACCATATGTTTCTGTCTTTCAGTCCTACTGTTACATCACTTAGACTGATGGATGTTTTGATGTCATTTCCCAGACACTGGGACGTTTCAGTGCTAGCACACAGACAGTTTTTCGGATCTGTGATGCAATGCACAAACAGTAACTCTTTGAAATATGATATGAAACTCTCAGATGATCTAGTCATGAGAGGCTTGTTTAAAGACGTATTGGATTTCTCTAAAAGTAACAGGCAAACCAAGATTGATTTAAAGTAATAATAGTGCTGGTGGCACAAAACAGTGAGATGCCATGATATTTCCTCCTGAAGGGCCGTTCACACTGACAATGTTAAACAGCGATAAACCAACCTGAAGTCATTCGTGTTCACTGAGAGTTGGTTTCCAGTGACATGAGTGATGGTGACGAAATTAAAGAACTTTATGCAAAATAACTGAAATGGAATCTTTTAAGTGAACGATTTGGAACATTTCATGCGAAACAGAAACTTTTGATTCCAATTTTGACAACTTTTAACAACTGATTCTAATACCTTTTACGTTAGACATTAAAAAAAGACATCACAATCTCAAAAAAAGTCTCTTATGCTCACCAAGACTGCATTTTTTTAAAGGGGTCATGAACTGCATTGTTTTATTGTTTTATAATGTTTCCTGGGGTGCGCTTTTTACATCAAAAATTTCATAATTTAGAAATAAAAGGCATTTTTCTTACCCTGATTTTAGCCTCTGATTTGAGCGCTCTGTTTTAAGGGGCGTGTCTGCTGTGAGACTTCAGTGTAAACGCCCACTGCTGTGATTGGCTGACATTTTACATATGAAATAGCTAAGTATTACTCTCTCGAAAACTTTTAGAATTTTTTACTATTACAGCTCTCAAGGTTTACTAATCGTGAAAAGTGTTGATTATATTTAGATCTATGGCATTATATTTATATCGTGGCATGAAAGGTTGCAGTGATGAACACTGTAGTCGATCACAGACATGTTGTTGAGCTCATGAAAGCAGTGATCTCGTCATTGCAACTCGATTTCTGCACACTAACGAATGCTTTCATCATAACTAACAGTGCAAACGCGATGTAACTAAGAGATTCGTTGAATAAAATGGGAGTTTTTGCGCGAGTCCAGAACTCAGTCACTGGTAAACTTGTGCTGTTTGATTGACAGCTCCAGCGATTGTAAAGGGAGCGTTCTTTGATCGCTTTCTATATATAATTTAATCACCGTTCAAATAACAGATTATTTTCATCCTACTAAGAGAAACAATGTGAAGTTGAGCGTTTAGTCACTGGTTTGATTTACTGACACACAGACGAAGATCATCTGACTGTACATGAATCATTAATATCAGATCAGGCATTAGAATTAACACAGTTACTGACATGTCGCATTACTGTCGAGTCCATATTGTAAAAGTCTGTTTGCGCTGAAATGCGATTGATTTACCAAAGAATCCACAATGAAATGTACCCAATACAAATAAATAAAGCTCAACTGAGACATTCACATTGTTGAAAATAAATAAACCATATTCCTAGCAATAGGATGCTTTGAAAGGTAATGTTATTTTAGTCCTGTATCGCACTTCTCTCCTCCTCATCTCACTAACACACCAGTGGGCGGGGCTAACATTGCAATGATGAAGTAGGCGTTGATTTCTTCTGAGGCGGCGGAGTTTCACCTATCTATGACAGGACGAGTCGTTCGCTGGACCTGGTGTCAATAAAAGCTTTTATTGGACTAACAAGGAAGTTTTCAGTTCTGAAACTTACAGGATACTCTTATATATCAAAAGCTCAAGGAAAAGTTGATTTCTCAATTCATTAATTTCAGTAAAAACAGTAATATTGTAAAATATTTTTTACAATTTAGAAAAACTGTTTTCTATTTGAATACATTTTAAAATGTAATTTATTCCTGTGATCAAAGCTGAATTTTCAGCATCATTACTCCAGTCTTCAGTGTCACATGATCCTTCAGAAATCATTCTAATATGCTGCTCGAGAAACATTTCCAAACTTTTGAACGAGAGTGCATGTTTATAATCAACGTTTTATTCCTGTCATTCACCTAACCTTGTCTACAAAGGATACGTATGATGCTGCCTTAGATTTAGGCCACAAGAATGTGTTTCAGAAGCCGGCTCCTTTTTGGTCCAACCTTCATGTCATTGGCACACCTATGTTATCTTGAAACGCCATCTAGTTTGGCAGCTTGCTAGATTTTGGAACAGAGTTTGTGTCAGAGATGTCAGAGCAGCACATACTGTTAGCAGCTGTGATTCTCGGCAGCTGTTCCCCTTCCGCCCTGTGTCTTCCTCCTGTCTTACATTCTCACAGGAAATTACTGCCATGTATCTCTAACATCCAAAGCACTCACACCCCAGAAAATAGTTGATTGACTGCCTCGTCTCTTAATTCTGAACAGATGACTATTTCTGGAAGGTTTGCTTTAATGAGTTTACATAAGCGAGACGTCCTCTCTAATCTATACACAGTGAAGTAATGAGCCCAGCCTGTCGTAGATGAAACATTCATCTCATTATCAGTTGATGACCTCTTAAAATACAGGAGATTCTTTGAGTATCCAGGCAGCGGAGTCGATGAAGGTGAGAGGTGTGTTGTGGTAATTGAGAAAGAAGAAACGTAAGATGGAACAGTTGTTCTCAGGTAAAGCTAGGGAATTCGCTATTCAACTGTTTGATCTTCCCAAAGAGAGTCACTATATACTCACCTTCTTGTCATTCAATACCCGTAGATTTTCATTCTTCCATTGACCTACAAATAAAGGAGATGTTAGGCATAATGTTCCAGCTGATGTTGTACTACGTTCAACAACAGTTCACAGCTGTTAAAGGACTAGTTCACCTAAAAATGAAAATTCTGTCATCATTTTCTCACCCTCATGTCGTTTCAAACCTTTAGGACTTTTTTTTTTTTTTTTTTGTGGAAAACATAAGGAGATATTTTGAAAAGTCTCAGCATTTCATTCTGTACAATGCAAGCCAATGGGGTTTGACCCCAACGTTCTTTAAAATATCTTTTGTCGTCCACAGAAGAAAGATTACAGGTCGTACAGGTTTGGAAAGGCATAGGGGGTGAGTAAATGATAACCGAATTTTCATTTTTGGGTAAACTAACCCTTCAACATATTTTTTCAGAAGAGACAGAAATGTGATCTCATTCAGATCTCATCCCTGTAACTACACCAGTCCACCCCAGCTCAGTGTTTGTGCTTTATAGAGGGGGGTATAGGGGAAAAGAACATCACTTCCTTCCAACCTGACACAAATTTTTTCACTCCTCTGCACCTTCCCAATCGCCCCTCTCTCTCTTTCTTTCTTTGGACGCCCATACTGGCCCCTGCATCCCCTGCCACAGTTGAGCAGATTGTGTCTGTATTCCACGCTGCTACCAAACAAAAGGCATGGGACCATTTCTCCAAAGCCCAACGCAAGAACCTGGACATGTGGCGAAAGCAAGCAGAGGTTGGTGTTTTCATTTCTCTAAGTGAATGTATTCATGCTTCACATCTTCAGAATTAACTATGCAGAATGTTTCTGTCAGAGATTAGTTTTTCCCATTCCCCCTGTCCATTTCCCCTTCCCTGCAAGCTACCCGTGTACTTGAACTATTATGAAGTCCAACATGTTTTATTTTGAGTTGAACGTTAATGGTATGACAGTATAATTGCTCAGCTCTCTCTGGTAGTAAAATCTGACCCGAGTCTGCCTGAGATTTCAGCGGTTCACAACCGGCAGGTAACATTTGAGTCTTTCCTGATAGAAGCAATAGAAATACCAATATCTTGAATTGTTGGCACTCTAAAACACTCCATACAAGAGAAAAATATTTATTCTCTATCACTAGAAGCTTGAGACAGATACTGTACGCTAATTAATGAGCTATAATCCACATGTTGTGCTGTTGAAGTGTTTATTTTGTCTCTTTCCTCTGATTTCTTTGGTCATTAGGTAAGTTTTAAGACAACTCTCTCATTATAAGTGCACAATGACCCAATCTGGTGTCTAATTAGCACTTTAATTTCCATTGCGAGCGGCATTAAAACACCATTTTAAATGGATCAGAGAGCTGATATTGTTTACATCTAATATAACAGAACTGCTGCTCAGCAAACGATGAGTGTGAAATCAACTGAGGACTGGATTGTCCATGTGTCACACAAGTTTCTAGAAGCTTACAGTAATTAATTCTCATGACTACACTCTAAAAAATACTGGGTTAAAAACAACCCGAGTTGGGTTGAAAATGGGCAAACCCAGCATTTGGGTTGTTTTAACCCAGTGGTTTGGTTAAATGTTTTCCCAACCTGCTGGGTAGTTTTATTTAACTCAACTATTGTTTGGGTTCATTTTAAGCCAGCCATATAATAATTTTTAAACAATAGTTGGGTTAAATAAAACTGCCCAGCATATTGGGCAAACATTTAACCCAACCGCTGGGTTTGTCCATTTTCAACCCAACTTAGGTTGTTTTTGACTTTGTTCTAGTATGTAACAGACACTTTTCATGATCTAATCAATTCACGAACTGAATCGTCCTTCTAGTTGAATTTTCTGTTTCACTATGGAGGGGTTGCAAATGTTGTTTTATGTTCACTTGAAGCCACTGGAACAACTTTAAGATGCAGGTACTGTAAATGCCAAAAGAGTCTCCTCACTGTTCAAGGTAGGTGTTTAAAATACGCACCATGTTGCATAATTTCTAAACAAACAAAAAAAAAATTGATTTCATTCATGTCTGATATACATGTTAATTTCTCTTTCCCATTAACAAAAATTTTGAGTCATCAGAACTGGACGTTTCTGTCAGAAATATCACACACATCCATTCATTTCCAGTCCATTGTGAAGCTCATTAAGACAGTTTGCTATTGCTGCCAGTTAGTGCTTTGTTAACTTCATGAACCAAGTCCTTGATTCGCCTTGTTCAAAATTTGACATTTTATTTGATTTGTCTCCAAATTAAAGTTACATATAGTGTACTTTTAGAACTTACCCTGTTTTTCATCTGTGAAAGGAGCTTATTAATGCAGCGGTAATTGCGTCCTCATTCAGCTCCCTCTTTTATTGAGTCCCTCTCATTTCACCGCTTTCATTTCTACCATCAGACGACAAAAAAGGGTACACAACAACCCTAATAAGCCTTGATCATTTCTAGAAGCTGATGTAGTCCCCCCAATCCTCCCTTCTTTTTTTTTTTGACCTTTTCTCTTACTACTTAAGTTGAATATGTTTGTCCTCAGATGTGAGCCTCTTCTCGCTCCCGGGCTGGCATTGTGCTCGCAGCTTCACCGTGGCTGTGACAGGAAGCTCTCGATGCTGTCACAGCGGGGTGAAGCCTCATTTTTTTTTTTTTAAAAAGAGAGAGAGAGTTAGCAGGTCTCTCTCACCTTTTACATTATGTATTGAGAAGAGTCGGCCTCAAAACTGTTGGATTCCCTTTAGTATGACAATGCAGGGCTTCAGGGAAATGTCACACTTTCACATGCCTTTGAACCTCTTGCTCGAAATGTTTATGTTCTAACGGAGACCATTAGTGCCATTTTAACATTCCTCACTGTAGGAAGAGGTTGCTTCAGTCCATAATCTAGTTAGTTATATCTGGAGCAGGTGACAGTAAGTGATAGGTAATAGATGACACACCATTAAACTGCTTCTCTCGCCCTCGGAGCTGTTTGGACCCTCACTGCTCTTCTCTCGTAAATTTGATGGTAAGATGGCGGTTTGGGATGAGTTTTTGATCCAGAGCTACACTCAGGCTTAGTGGAATTTCCTCCTCATTTTCTTGAGCTCGCCTGCAAGTTTTCCCAACCATTTCTTGCTCAAAGCTTCGGTAAGTGACACAGAAATGTCCAGTCAATTGTCCTCCTCATTTTAGGCTGATTGTTATTCCAAGAAAGTTGACTATTTGCAGTTGGAAAGATTACCTGAATTCAATCACGGCCCATTTACACTGCGAGACCTTTGTAAATCTGTACAGATAGTTGTCTTCTTGCGGTAGCGCCACATCATCTATCGCGCTCTTGATTGGGCAGATGGGCCTGTTTGCTTTTGCGCTACCTGCTCGACCTCTGTAATTCTCAGTGAGATCATGTGTTGCTGTGCTAGACAGATGGTAATGTTTATGCTGGGCCTTTTGTTTGTTGTCAGGCAGTAAGTCTCTCTCCCTGTGGCGGTCATGTTGTGTCTTTGCACAGCCCTATCTCTTTGCTATGAGCATGCCTCATTAGCCGAAGAGCTCCCCCATCAGGAGAGCCAACAGGGCAGCGCCCATACGCAGACATCTGCTTCATCTGGCCCCGCTTGGCCCTGCCGATCTGTGGTGGCTGTGCAATCACTTCCTGCCACGTTGAAGCTCCATTGGCAGCCATTATAACACATTAAGAGTCCCTGTTTGACTGCGTGCAGAGACAAGGTCAGCCAACATCAGGTGTTTCTCTGCATCGATAACGCTGGAGCATCGCCACCTGCTTTTATAGCACTTTACGAGTATGATCTCTTTTTTTACAATCTGATCGAATGGCTTATTACCTTTCCGGCTCATGAATTTCATGTGTTAATCAAAGTGTGAGAGATCATCCAGCAGCGATTGGGATTAAAGACTCTGTTCCTCTCGTTCACAGGAGATCAGAAACATCCACAACGAAGAGCTGATGGGAATTCGGAGGGAGGAGGAAATGGAGATGTCAGATGATGACATGGAGGACGCCCCAGAAAGCAAAGATTCAGATGATTCAGGTATGCACTGTGTCAGATTGAAAGTCTACTACTACCTCATTCTCTTAAAGAGGTTTCTGAGGAACCCACCGCATACAGATTGAATCCACTGGTGATTTGTCAGTTTTATGTGGAACCATAATGCTGATACATTTGCAGATATAATAACCAGCTAACTTTCATAGTAGAAATGAAGAGGGGAAATAAGGAATCCAGCTTCATGGAAAGCTCTGACTGTTTAATGACCCTTGACATATATCTGGATTCAGGCTGTGTAACTGGCACTTTTCCCCAGCATTTTTCTATAAACATTCTCTCAGGAACTAATGAAGCTCATATAATTTCCCTTCCCTGTGAGGCCTCAAAGTGTTTTAGAATCGTTTTTGTATCAGAAAACAATTTAGACATAAATATCAATTGCTGTATGTGGACTTTTTTTCCAACAGCAAAATCAGGCCTGGGAATTTTAAGGAAGAAGACAGAAAATCACTCAGTGCTCTTGACTGAATAACTTTTGTAGCTTTAATGAGGATTAATCTATATTTAATTTATCATTTATGCAGTGAAGACTGTGAAGTGTTTGATAACTTTATTCATTTTCTGGTCTTTATGATGTTTCTGCATTAATTTGGAGATTAAATGTGAAATTATTACAATTTAAAAGCTTTAATGTTAGGTGCGATTAATTGCTTAATTAGTTAATTAGTTTTAATCGATTGACATTACTAATATTATTGTATCTATTTTGATTTAATTTTTATATTTAGTTCTAAAATGGAAGAAAACAATTGATTGACCTTCAGTGAATTCCGTAGCTTCTCTGATTGATTGATTCAGTCAGACATTTTGAGTTTGAGAATCATTTATGAGTTGTTTATATATAATAAGGAAAGGGGAATGTAAACAAGCAATATTGCAAGCTGGATTTAAACTTGCATCACCCTCATGAGCACAACAGCTCAATGTGTTGAACCATGTTTTCAAACCTCTAGACTACGGTTCCAACACCAGATGATTTCACTTCCCCATGTGAGCAAATGAAATCAAATCTGTCTCTAGGCAGCCAAATCAATCATGGCGGAAAAGTGTAATTTTTGTATTACTACTCCCATATCCCCCTGTGGTGATACTGAGCTGAGCGTGAGTCGGCTCTTCGAGCTCATTTTAGGTCCTGCTTGTCAAAAAAAACTCATGTACCATAGCTGCTCAGGACAGAGAACCATGGGATAGCGTAATCAATATTGGATTGTGTCTTTTTTAGCACCTTGAGATCACTCATCTCACACATGCACGCTCTTTACAGTATTTGAAGGCCCTTGTTGACCCCTCATATGTGGCGCTCAACTATTAGAGATTCACCAGTGTAACAGAGACCCTCATTAGTATGCAAATATATGCAAATGTAATCATACATTTCCCAGGTTTGATTCACACGTCTTCTCATCTGCGACCTGAGTTATTAGAAAACACTGATAACAATCACTGTCAGTGGGTTGTCAGATATTTGAAAGGATGTCACAAGATAGAAAAGGGCAGGAGATCCACACGATTAATGAAGGAGGTAATTCAACACCCTCCTCGTTTATGAAAACAAATATTTCATACCTGCCAATAAGACAAGCGACCGCCGTAAAGAGGAGTGGCTCTGTGTGAATTTTAGCCATATTGAAGCAGACGCACCTCCATCTTCACTGCAACACAACATGTTTGCTTTTATTTTCCCCCAGAGTTAATCATTGGTAACGGGCAAGTGTCCTCTGACAAAAGCTAGCTCTACGGTGCAGTGTGCAAACGGGAGCTGCTTACTTTACTGTCAGCACCCCTGGGCAGCACAGGTCGATAGAGCTGCCTGCCTTGTTGCGGAAGGTGAACCGGACAGTTTCTGAGGGCAGCAGCTTGATGAGACGAATCAATAAAAACTGCTTGCTTTCCCCTCTCTCTCTCTGTCTGTGTCTCTGTATCTCTCTCGCTCTGGTTCTCTGTCTCTTTATTTCTTTCCCCTCTAATTCACACCAAACATGTTTCCAGACAAAACCCAGAATCTATAACATGGCAGCTACCTAAAGGATGCGTACTTGTGTCCCATGGGAATTGCCATTCCATTGTGCTCGGTCTAGCGCAACAGAGTGTCCATTCTGCAAGCTTCAGGGGTCTCAAGACACATTTTTCAAAGACAAACTACCTTTAGTGTCACATAGCATGTTAAAAAATATTGCGCTTATGCTGCTAAATGTGTACATAGACAACCGATTTAAAAATGAGGCAGACAAAATGCAAGAATGTGAACGGCTCCAAAGGCGCCACCCTAACCACAATGTCATAAAGTGATTCATTCAAATGCTTCACATGCTTTGCGTTCAAATGCTTTGTGCAGCAAATAACACTCAATGCCAATAAGGTGCGTCACATTAAAATGATCTGTTGTCAGTACAGTGATAGACCAACTTGAACCCGTTGTGAAATCTGCGTGGGGAAACTTTCACCCTCACACAAAATTCCCGATCACTTGGATTCCTATTGAAATGACTGGATTTTGCCTGCGAGGATTCACTGAACAATGGTAAATGTGACCACACTTATAGAGTTCGACGTTAGCATGTTGTGTCCTTTTGTATCCCAAATGACGCATTATACACTATGTACGTATGCACTATGTTCTCAACCATGTAGTGTATGAACTTTATAAGTTTGTATGAACTTGATACCCCCTCCCCCACCTCTACATAATTAAAGCTGCCACAGTTGAGTGCATGAAGTGTCCAATTTTCCACACTTTTTTCGGTTAATTAAGTGCATCATCCGGGTATTTAAAGTGCACTTTTTCTTTTTTGGATTTCCAGTGTGAACACACTTCTCACACTATTTATACTACGAAATGGCATAGAATAGTGCACAAGTACACAAATTGGGATGAACTTTTTGTTTTGTTTTTTAGTTAATTAAGTGCATTATTCGGGTATTTAAATGGGAACTTTTATGCCCCTTTTACAAGATGTAATATAAGTCTCTGGTGTCCCCAGAATGTGTCTGTGAAGTTTCAGCTCAAAATACCCCACAGATCATTTATTATAGCTTGTCAAATTTGCCCCTATTTGGGTGTGAGCAAAAACACGCCGTTTTTGTGTCCCTTTAAATGCAAATAAGCTGCTGCTCCCGCCCCCTTTCCAGAAGAGGGCGGAGCTTTAACAGCTCGCGCTTCGGTTGCTCAACAACAACAAAGCTGGAGAATCTCACGCAGCCAAAATGAGGATTGTCAGTAACGGTGTTCAGCCTTACATTGTTCAAACCGGAGTCGACACTGATGGAGAGACTCAGGAAGAAGTTACAACTTTTAGGACGTTTCTGAATGGTTAGTGGATAAATTTATGTAGTTGCTGTGGAGTTGATTCAACTCATCGACTAGCATGTGCCGTCATGTTAATCTTTTGTGCAAATCCAGCGTTGAATTGACCCTCGTTTGTGAAGCAGTCCGGCGTAAAATGAACAACTCTCTACTACATCAACTCTTCCTCTTCTCTAAAGCAGCCCAACATGGCCTCACCCTTTTTGTTGCGTGATCTCGGAGGCGGGGTTTATGTAAATTTAGGGTTAGTGATGTCACTAACCCGGGAAGAAGCTTGTTGTAGTCCCTACCAGCCGTTTGTTGTAGTCCTTAAACAGAGAATTCTGTAAAAGAAAATATCTCCCTTTGCAATAAACTTTGAGTGTCATAACTTTGCAGATGTTGTTTATGCTCAAACAGCAACATTACACACTGAAGTAAAAAAAGTGAAATCATAATCAATACTCTATTTATGCTACAAAACGGCACTAGAATGTGAATTAGGGTGCTTCTAATGTGATACTCTAAGCATAAGAAATACAAAGCACACACAAATACTGTGAAAAATATTACATTTGAATTATTAAGAACTATGTTTCATCAATACTTTTCAGTACTGAATGAAATACAAGTGTATTTCTAGTAAATTGTACTGTTATTGCATCGAATTCTGGGATTCCTTTAAATTTGGCCAAAACGAGTTATCTTAAAAGGCAGAATACATTTGCTGGCTACCCTTTAGGACACTTAAAATGTAGCCTAGGAACAGAGCTGAGACAGATGACGATGCGTTTCTGTTGGTGTTCATAGCTTAACCTGGCTTCCCTTATCTTCCACCCCCGTCACTCAGATGCTCATCGTCTCCATCTTCAGAGACGCATAAGAGCCTCGCGATCAGGCAGCCAGCTGTTCCTCCCTCTCCCTGCCCAATCTGAGGGAGACACGCTTCTCGCCATAATCCCGTTATCTCTTCCCACTAGAAACGGAGCAGAGGTGGCGTCTCTGATCATCGAGTTGTTAAGAGATGTCTGAATGACGGAATGTCTCGGTGTGAAGAACCCTTTTGCGTCCGTTTTAATTACAGCCATTTGATAACAATGCCCATGGTACATTAAGTCAAGCATTAAGTAATACACTTTCTCTCCATTTAATCCTCTCTAATTAGCCTCTGGAAGCAAAACGAACGCAGCAGTGGTACTGAGGGTCCTTTCATCTCAGTCCATCGGCAGAATTCTCTAAGCAGCTTTTGAGGAACACTGTTTTCTTCTGCCCTTTCATTTTACCCTTTCCAGGCCTCACCCCGTGAATTATTACTCTGCACACGACTCTTAATATGTGCCTCTTCTTTTTCTGTTACGTTATTGTTTTTCACCCCTGCCTTCTTCGCTCGTGTGTCTCTGTCTGCTTATTTCCCTTTCCTGTCACCAATGCAATTGTCATTTTTCATATCTCTCCAACTCTGTCTCTGCCCTCCCAGGGCCGCTGGCTCAGGTGGAGGCTCTGAAAGAGGAGAACGACAGTCTGCGGTGTCAGCTGGATGCCTACAGGAACGAGGTGGAGCTTTTGAAACAGGAGCAGGGTAAAGCGCAGCCCCAGCGCAGCGAGGAGGATGCCACCCGCCAGCAGCAGCTCAGCTTCCTGCAGCAGGCTCTGCAGGGCATGCAGAAGGTACACACACACAATGAACAAGGTATACAGCAAAACAAATCATTTTCTTAAGCAGTGTTTTTGTCTTGGTTCCAGTTAAAATGTGTAAAAATCCTTAAAATACAGTACTTTTATTTGATGTTATGATTTTATATTATTATTAAGTCAGCATAAAATGAAAATTCAACTTATCTTTTCTAAAAGCCGCATTTTTGATCTTATTATGAGCGATTCATCCATGCATATAGGGGTGTAACGTACGCAAATATGACTGACCTCGGTATTGAAGTCACGGTTCGGTACAGCAGGGGTAGAAAACTAAACATAAAATTGCTTCTTTTTTTATTTTCTTAAGAATAAAAAAAATCCATCTCAGCTAATGCTGTAAACTATATACAGGGAGCCTTTCTTGCACATTACTATAATATTAAAGGTTACAATTAACAACAGAGCCCAAACTATTAAATTCCGTTGCTATATATTTTTAGATATAATAATCAACACTCAAATAAAAAAAAAAACATGTAAATTGCACAGAAGGCAGGTTTTGCATTAACTTCTAAATCTAAATATAAAATTATTTTTCTACTCCAATTCATTTTTGAAATATAATCATTTACACAGTTACTGTCATAACTTGTTTTCATGACAAATTTATTTAAACGTAAATAAGACATTACTAACAGGTAAAGTAAATATAATGAATATATAAGCTAATATAGTGCATATATTTAGTGAAAGGCTTAATTTCTTTAGTGAACTAACATGCTGTGGACACTAAATGACGTGCCTGAGGTAAATGTAATGCTGCGCGAGATATTATTCTCAAGCTGTTTTATTGATGTCTTTCTGATTACACGTAAACATATCTATGCATAGATCGTCTGTTCTTCTTCTTCTGCGCTTTTTCCTGTTGTGGTGGTTAGCAAACAGTGTTGCATTACCACAAGCGCCCCCTTCTGGTTTGGAGTGTGGATCGCCTGTGACTGACTATATTCGTCGTCTGACTGTATGCACCAAACCGTGACGTCCGTACCACGATGGTTCGGGACGAATACAAGTACCGTTACACCCCTAATAAATATGTAGCATTTCTTGTATTTTGTGCTAAAATATAATTTGATTTTGTAGTAAAACAGCAGACTTTTCCAATCATTTCATCCCTTTGTTACAATCGACTACAATCTCCCATTTAGATCTGCCTGCATCCAATCAACAACCGATTCATAGAACCAAGTCCCCCGCACCCACAATTCATTTCTGCTTCTATTTCATCATGACTTTAAGTCTTGGTTTTTTTTTTTATAGAATAATTAGAAGTTACAGTTTTTTTTTCTTATGCCACTGGCACATGGTTGCTTAGATATTTTCACTGGAAAATGACAAAAATACTGAATAACAAAATGATATTTTTAGTGTTGAACTTCATGCAGAACTGCTGGAGGTTTTTGAAGACAGGCAGATGCCTGTCAGTGATGTGACACAGTAAAGATCTGTGCTGGTAACCCAAAATGTGTCGTTTCAAAGTCAGCATGGGGTGATCCGTGAACCATCACTCGTCGAGTGTGTGTTTACAGTCTCACACACCTACTGTTTCCTCACTCAGTGAATACGGTGTTGTTATGCGTGAGAATTTTTAGAGCAGTTTAACCACAGGGAGTCTTGAGACGAAACGCTTAATTTCTACAGATCATCCAGGTCAACAATCACTAACAAACACAAAATGATAAACACAAGAGATGTTGAACATGTGGAATCATGGAAATTTTGTCAAACTGTAGACGTCTCCCACCCATCAAGCGCTTTCATCACATTATTTTATCTTCTCTCAAGGACTGGCACTATTTTTAGAACAGTCTCCCGCTATCATCCTCTGTTCTTCATTGTTCTTCTGCGCTCAGAGTGACCCAGAGACATTTGTTTTCCCAAACCGTGCTTTCACACAATACAAACTCAGATGGTCAGGGTCAATCTGTCCCGTTGTCCATCTATTTTTGTACCCCCTCTTTACTGTATCCATCAGTAGAACACAAAGAATCCTGGTCACCCTCATTCTAGTCCTATAATCCCAGCACATATAGATGTTCCACATGACTTTGACCTTGCCATGTGAGCGTTATTAGGCCATGAAGGAGACCCGATCTGAGAGGGGCGTTTGTCTCACTTTAAAGGTGTGCGCTTGCTGCTAATGAGCTCTAATGGGATTCTGCATATTGAACATTGCTGTGCCATGAGATGAACTCGCTGCACGGATCACATATGAGCCGTACACTGAGCGATTTGTTCGAGTTGGAAATGAGAGTGTTCACTGATCTCCAACGAGCCTGTGAAGACAGCATGTTATTCTGTCACATGAAGTGGATAGTGTAGGCCATTTCTCAGAGTTGAATCACTCTCAAATGGCAGGCGAGGCTGCCGAGACATTTTCGCTCCTGCACTCAGAGCGTGTTAAACTCACCCTCGGACTGATTTATTCATGATGAGCAGGGCATGAAGGCAAACAAAAAGGTTACATCACCACAGTTTATGTAGCTCGGATAGCTCCTGGCGTCTGAATGCTGAGCAGGAGCAGTAATGAGAAATCTGAGCAGTCTTGAGCACCTCGTGGCTTCTGCTTTATTAGGTTTGTCAACAAATTAGCATGCTTAGAAACAGGGTTTGGGGTAACGCATGTTACATAATCAGTTTTTAGCATAATACCGGAGTAATTTGCATTAGGATTTAGGGATGTAGAATATGGTCATGCAGAATAAGGCATTAATATGTGCTTTATAAATACTAATAAACTAAACTAGTTAAAAGTGAGAATTGTTCCCCATATTACCGAAATCATAATATTATAATCTCTTAAAAACATTTTGTGTAATAAAGTAAAATGACACAGGACAAAAGTAGTGAACACACTAACTGAAATTGTTTCTAATACTTGTTGGAAAAGCCTTTGCTTCAAGACACGTCCTGTATGAATAAATCAATCGCTCACAGTGCTCAGGTGGGATTTTGGTCCATTCTTCGTCTTTAAATCTTGAACATTGACTCTTGTGAAACTTGATTTTCAGCTTCTTCCACAAATGCTCTATTGGGTTTAAGTCTGGTGATTCACTGGACCATTCCAACAACTTTATTTTGTTCCTCTGGAACCAATTCAGAGTCTCATTTGCAGTATGTTTTGGATCGCTGTCCTGCTGGAAGGTCCACCCTCATCCTCATCATCCTGCTGGATGGCAACAGATTCATCTTAAGGTTCCCAGTACATGGCTCCATTCATCTTCCCTTCAATAATATGGATTCTGCCAGTACCATGAGAAGAGAAACAGACTCATACCATGATGCTTCTGCAGGGTCATCTGCAGAGCCATTTCTTCTCCAAATATGGCGGGTGATATTATTGCCAAAAGTTTGATTTTTTGTCGCATTTGACCAGACTATATTCTCCCAGCTTTTCCAAATGTTGTATAGCACACTTCAAATGAGCTTCAACATGCCTTTTCTTCAATAATGGAGTCTTCCGGGGGTGAGCGTGCATGGATCATGGCGGTGGAGTGGATTGACAACTGTACCTGCTGCCTCCAAGCTCTTTCTGAGTGCTCCTTGGCTCTTGGGCTACTCTTCTGACTAACTTTCTGACTCCATGATCAGAAATCTTGCGACGAGCTCCTGTGTGTGGGCGGTTGATGGTGGAGTGATGTTCCTTCCACTTGAAGATAATGGCCCCAGTGGTGCTTACAGGAACATTTAGGAGTTGTGAAATGCGTCAGTAACAAGTGCCGTTGTTATGTAGCGCAATAATCTTGATGTGAATGTCTTGGGAGAGCTGTTTGCCTCTGCCCATCATGAGATGTTTGTATACTTGCATTCAGAGGTGGGTAATCCTTTTTCTAACCTATCGACATGCACTAACCCAACTGATTCTAATTTGCACTGGAAGAACTACTTGCCTTGCCTTGGTACTGCTTTTTCTTAGTGTGTTCAATACTTTTTTCCTGTGTCATTCTACTTTATTAAATATAACTTGCTTTATGGAATCTAATTTAATGATTTCTTTATCTGTATGGATTTCTTGAGTTAATACCGATGTCTGGTCAATGTTTCATGTGAATTGCTGCATTGGAACTGTGTTTAATAAAAATTTTAAAAAAGTCTTGATGTGTTGAATACTTATTTCCCCCACTGTACATTTTAATTTATATAGATTCACACACACTTCTCCGCTGAGATTGGCCCCTGGCAGCACAGAGCCTGTGTGTGTATCCAGCTTTGGATTTAATCAGTCCCTCACCTGAGCCGCTACAGACATACAAACATCCTCAAGGCACAAAATCTATTTACTCGTCTCTGGCTGAAATGCACACCGTCCAAATATTATCCGTCTCATTTCTGAATGTCACTGGCACGGCACCTCTGGAGGTCGGGGAACAGCTGTCATATCAGGTGCATACTGTTGAAATGTCTTTATGAGCTAGAGGTAATCAAATAAAGGCATATTCAACACAGTCATAACATCTGAGATTGAATTATTTGATAGCAAGAAGTCTCAAAGCCTAGAAGCATTCTTAAGACAGCATATTTGGGCATCGTATGCTGTCTAGGTCAAGGACGTATACGTAATACCTGGCGCTATCTAGCCATTAGCATTCCCATTCTTCTCAATAGCAGTTTTTCGGTTGGCACAGAACCTCCCAGAAGTGCTTGCAATCTCATATGTGTCATATACAAAGCTTATATATGTTTGTTTTTGAAAGAAAGCCTAATATATGGCTTGACTATGTGATCCAGCTCTCGTCATGTCCTCTATCAGTATGCAATGAACATGACACTGATCGAATGCGTTTATTCTTGACATCTAGTCTTTTTTCTTGAAATTTAACGTGTTTTTTTCTCAAAATGAAACGACTTTATTCTCAAAATATGAGTTTCTCAACATTTTACTTTTTTCTTGAAATTTAATGATTTTTTTCTCAACAATAACGACTATTCTCAAAATTTAGTGAGTTTATTCTCGACATGTTATTTAGACTTTTTTCTCGAAATTCAACTAGTTTTTTTCTCGAAACATAACGACTTTATTCTCAAAATTTAATAATTTTATTCTCAACATTGTATTTTCATTTTTTTTTCTAGAAATTTAACGAGTTTAATCTCGCATTATGACTTTAATCTCGAGATTATTTATTTATTTATTTTTATTGCTTGGCCCTAATCCTCTTCCGTACCTCTTCCTTATTTCTAACTTTTTTCTTTTTTTTTTCTTTTCTTTCTTTTTTTTTCTTTTCTTTTTTTTTTTGATATTTCAATCACCCACATCACTTACAATCAACAGTAATCAGCCTTTAATTAAAATCATGTAATATTGCAGTTCCACATTAAGTTATTTTATTTACTCACCAATACAGAGCTCCGCACATGACATGTGGGAAAAATATGTATATCGTGTCCACGAATTAAGAATTTGTGCACATGATATAATAAATTGTTCACTCAGTTTACTAAATCTTGGCCACATAATAATAGTTTGTTCCAGGGCCTAAAATTAATACTCGCCAAGCACCAAATGCGAGTGAAAATCGGTGTCGCCAGTAACATTTTTATGAATTCTAACAATGCAGTGTTGCAAGAACATGAATGCGAAAAACGCTCTGTACAGTCGATAGGTCAGTGCTGCATCGTCACGAAAATTTAAGCCTTTCTAATGTAAATATTCAAGCGCTAGAACACGTGAAAGGGAATTTTTTACTCACACGCTACGTGGGAAGTTCAACATCCAAATACTAAGTTGAGCTCTCTTTCATGCCTTCTTGTGCTTGAACGGACAAATTCACACAAAATTATGGCAAACAAATGCCCATCTCGACAAGTATCCTAGTAAACATAGTCGAATATGTCTTCAGTTGAGAAAGAAAATGCATGATCTGTGCATGCATTTGCTCTTAAAGTGACAGCATCCTAATAATCCTGCTGCTGTCTGCATTTTTAATGTTTTTTTTAATTCTGTGGTATTGAAATTGGAATAGATGATTGTGAATTTTCACTAGTATCTAAAATATTGGTGTCATAACTGCCTGTTTTTGTTTCATGGCTGTTAAAAAAATAGTATTGGCAGGTAAATTTTCTTAAGTCACCAAACATTGGCAGGTGTGGCAAAAAGTTAGTTTCAGGCCCTGATTTGTTCCCTTGTTTTAGTTAAATCAAAACTAGGGAACAAATAGTTCAATATGGCCACAATTTACTAAAATGAGGGAACGAATTAATAATTCATGGGAACAAATTCTTAATTCATAGCCACAATTAAACTAAAACGAGTGAATGAATTAGGAAATCGGTGCCATGATTTACTAAAACGAGAACAATTTTTTATTTTTATTTTGTCCGCATGTCATGTGTGGGGCTCTGTATGCCAAAGCCAATGTTAAATCTCATTTGGCATTTATTGAGTGTTCATTTTGGATCCTGCTAGCACCTACAGTATCCTGAGCTGTGATGTCGAAGGCAGCAGACCTTGAAAATACATTTCACACTATTAAGAGCGCTGCAAAAAAAAAGGGCACTGCTTACATATGTTGCTTCCAAAAAAAAATCTGAATACATGGCTGCAATATGACAGTCAATGCTTTTTAGGTCCAGTTACTACATCAACCAGCAGGAACTAACTGGTCCATGCTAACCAGCCAAATCGTGACCTATTTGAATAGGTAGGTGGTATCGCTAGAGCCATAGATATTCGCACATACTAACCTTAAGTTTAATGAAGCAGCCCAAACTGCCATCAAAGTGATTGTGCACAGCGTGTTCTCTTTAAATACTGATGATCTTATCTACATGCTGTGTCAGGCCTTTTGAGCTTCTTATAAAGCTCGTCTCTCGTTATGTGTTTTTAATGCCTTCGATTTTCCTTTGTGCCGTTTCTCTAGCAACTGCTCAAGCTTCGTGAGGATCTGAAACAGAGAGAGATGGAGCTGGAGAAGAACTCAGAGGAAAAACAACAGCTCGAAAGCCAGATCCAGAGTCTGAAAGATCGGATTCAAGCTTTCCCCACATCACACGCCCTGCCCGTGAGTAACAGATGTCTCTCTCTGTCTGGGGCTCCTGTCTGTGCTTGTGTTGCGTCTTTGTTCTTTTATCTCTGTCTGGATTCGGTGTGTTCTGTCTGATGAGGAGGAAGAGGACGAGGACGAGAGGAGATGAGATGGCTGTCAGTTTGAGGACAGCGTGTATTAATGAGTCTGTCCTGCTGAACGCTCTCCAGGGAATCAGATCAGAACGGGAATATCTGATTCCCTGCGCTCTAATTAAAATAACATGAGCTCAGGATGAGTCTCGGTGCTTGAAACAAAGAAAAACAGTGTGAAATTCTTGCATTAGACTCCGTTGTTTACAAGGAAACAGCCATTTGAATACCTTCATGTTAACGCTTAAACATTACAGGCATTCTTTTAGAGATTTGATGGCAATAATCCAGTTGTGATGTCTGGAAAATAACAAAAAATAACAGTGGTTCTCAACCTTTTTGACTCCAAGGCCAACTCCACATCCAAAACAATATTCAAAGGCCCTCCCATCTACCTGTGGTTCTTCTGTTGTAATAGAAATAAATAAACTCAAAAATAAATAAATTAACTCAAAAATATGTCAGTTAATTGTACATCTGTATTTTTATTTTTTAGCATTTTAATTGAAATAATGTTAATATAACTTAAATTAAATTATTTAAATGCCACAAGAGGGCGCACTGAGAGAAACATTAATGCACCGCATTAAATTGTTTATTCAAAGCAATGAAATAACATGACTGTTTCGTAAATTGCATAAGCATTATGAACATAACAGCATCATGTATTTATGCATAGTTTAATAGGAAGAGCTGAAGCGCTGATCACACAGAATACTTTTTTATGTTTAAAAACATGACATGCAGTAGAATGGAAAAAAAGCACAAAGTCCGACCTAAAAGTTGACCTTCTTTTAACTTTGCATGGCTTTCTAAACATGCAGCTCTCTTGTGCGAGATGCGAGTGCAACTGTCAAATAGCATATGTTTACATAGAAAACAATGGAAAAGCAGCGCGGAAAATGCGTTCTATGCGTGTTATTTTAAATTCAACGAATATTTGAAATGGTCGGCTGGACTAGTGTGTTTTTGTGATTGGTCAACAGTTTCAACAACGTTTCCCTTACCATTATTGCAAGTTTCAAAACACTAATGCAGCTCAACCAGGCTCCGCCCTTTTATTTTGTAAAGACTGCAATAGAGGCGTTTCAGGGAGTTCAGAAACAGTGACACTGATATAGAGAGTCTGGTGTCCCCAGAATGTGTCTGTGAAGTTTCAGCTCAAAATACCCCACAGATCATTTATTATAGCTTGTCAAATTTGCCCCTCTTTGGGTGTGAGCAAAAACACGCCGTTTTTGTGTGTGTCCCTTTAAATGCAAATTAGCTGCTGCTCCCGCCCCCTTTCCAGAAGAGGGCGGAGCTTTAACAGCTCGCGCTTCGGTTGCTCAACAACAACAAAGCTGGAGAATCTCACGCAGCCAAAATGAGGATTGTCAGTAACGGTGTTCAGCCTTATGGTGCATTCACACCAGACGCGAATGAAGCGTTAAGCGCGAGTGATTCACATGTTAAGTCAATGCAAAGATGTGAATAGACATCCTGCGGTGCGATTCGCGTGAATGAGGTGGTGCAAATGACGCGTTTCACGCAAATGACGCGGCACGAATAGAGCGTTTCGGGCATTTGACGCACGTAATGCGTGATTCGCGCGAAAATTCACGCCGCGTTAACCAATCAGGAGCTTGCTCTAGTAGTGACGTGATTACAACGTAGCGAGCGGAGACAGAAATCCGAAACAACAATGGAGGACAAATCATTGTCGCTGTACGATACATCTTCATACTTTTATAGAAACAGGAATAAAAAGGATCTTGCTTGGAAGAAAGTGAGTGAGGAGGTCGGACAATCTGGTAAGTTGTAAAAAACGCTCTTTACTCAATTTGAGCTATATATATACATATTGAGACTACAAGCTAGCTAAAGCCGGCAAATTGAGCTTATTCGCCGTATTTTACAACTACTTTCCCGCTGACGAGTTGTTTATTCAGAGGAAGTGTGCAGAAATGAGACTGGAGCCGCCTGGCAGAAGCCCCTCTCATGACACGAATTCGCGTCTGTTGTGAAGTGAATTTCACGCGCGAATGAAGCGAATTTCACGCGCAAATGAAGCGAGTAGACTGAAAATGTTCAAGCATCCAACTACGCGCGAATAGCACGATTTATTCGCGCAAGTCGCGTCTGGTGTGAATGCCCCATTATATTGTTCAAACCGGAGTCGACACTGATGGAGAGACTCAGGAAGAAGTTACAACTTTTAGGACGTTTCTGAACGGTTAGTGGATAAATTTATGTAGTTGCTGTGGAGTTGATTCAACTCATCGACTAGCATGTGCCGTCATGTTAATCTTTTGTGCAAATCCAGCGTTGAATTGACCCTCGTTTGTGAAGCAGTTCAGCGTAAAATGACGGCATGTCAACAACACTCTACTACAACAACTCTTCCTCTTCTCTAAAGCAGCCCAACATGGCCTCACCCCCTTTGTTGCGTGTTCTCAGGGGCGGGGTTTATGTAAATTTTAGGGTTAGTGATGTCACTAACCCAGGAAGAAGCTCGTTGTAGTCCCTACCAGCCGTTTGTTGTAGTCCTTAAACAGAGAAAATATCTCCCTTTGCATTCAACTTTGAGTGTCGTAACTTTGCAGATGTTGTTTATGCTCAAACAGCAACATTACACACTAACTAAAGTTAAAAAAGTGAAATCATAATCAACCACCCCTTTAACACTGTGTGTATTTCTTGATGAATTTGTTCTGACATGCAATTGTGTGTCACGTTGACATGTTATGCTCGTGATTGTGCTTGTTATCACACAATCTTGATAACTGTTCACATATAGCGCTCGTGTTGATGAGCAGGCCCACATGGAATCTATAATAACAAAACTTCTGCAGATGTTTCTCAAAATTTGTGCAGAAAATTAAAAGAAAGAAAAAAAACATCTTCCATTTGGTCCTCTTAAAGGCTACAGGTCTTCAGTGCGATCAGCGCACGTGTTCCCAACAGCAGCAGCAGATGCTAATGAAAACTAATGGCACCTCTGCAGTGCCGGCCGACACGCCACACCAGCGGCTACAACGAGTCGCTTTCAATTAACCGCGTGTCACCGCCGCTGTCTTCAACACAGCTCTTATTCAGGGAAACCTGATGACTGTGTTGCTTAAGGGAACCATTCTCAACGAATGATTTAAAAACTGTTCATTCATGTATGAAACTTAGGAAAAGTGACATTTTAAATCAGATCGAGTTTCAAATTTAACTTCCAAAAGGTAACGGCAGTTTGAGAAGGCTAAACGACGCACGCCCATAATTTGATAGCTTGTTATCTTGTACAGACAGATGTTGTTATCTCAGTTTTCCTTATCTGGTACCGTGGAGCGGATCGTTTTAGGTTAAGTTTGGGTTTTATCACCTCCAAGACTAATCATTTTGGAAATGGTTGGTCGGCTACTCGTAATTCAAAGCAGGAAGAGAAGGAGAAATGTCTGCATGTGGTACAGCAGCGAGTCTGGGTTGATTGGCACTCTGCAGTGGAATTTATCTCGGCACCACTGATCCATGCTGAAGGAGAGTTCAAGGCATCAGCATGTGCATTGATGAATCACCTGAGACAGACTCATTAATGGAAGAAATGAAAATCAATTTTAACGCAGCTATTCCTCCTATAGATCTGTGCCCATCGGTTGTGAGAGCAGTTTATTGTTTTCTGCTAGATGAATGTGTTGCGTATGTCATACATCAGCCTGTACGTGTGTGACTCAGTGTTTGCTCTTCCGTCTCCTGCTGTGATAAACTTCATTAATATTTTTTCCTAGAGTTTCGTGCGGCGTCCCAAATCAGCTCACTGCATTTAAAAACAGGCCTTTTACTTCACAGTAGTGTGAGAAAAGACACAAATGTTCAGTAAATAATCATGAATTATTAATAGTTAAATGATTATTTATTTATTTTAATTCGAGTAATCAATAAATATTTTAGTGATTACAAGAATCAAATGCAATGATTCTTTCAACAAAGTAATGAAAAAGAAGGCCAAAAGGAAAATTGACATCTTCACCCGTTATTCAAATATTATTTAAGGTTTTGTAAGCATATTGTGTAGTTGAGTTTGGAGTCGATTGTTTTATTAGTGATGATGATGCAATAAAACATGCCAAATTGTGCAGACATCATTTTTGGCCAGGCTGTCATCAAAAGAAATTATGAACACATGCAAAAACAAGATAGAACCAATAAAATATTAATAACTCATTATGTTATTGTAGTCAATGAAAGCTTTTTCCTGTCAGCTCTTTGTTTATCTATGCATTTTTTGCATAGTAAAATAAAACCTGTAGCTGCAGTTTGTCTTTTTTTGCCAAATAATTTTGTCGGATAAATACCTTAACTCAAGGCCGTAACCATGTCTTGAACATTGGGGGGGACCAATGGTTTTTTTTTTTTGGTTTTTTTTAATGGTATTTTTATTTGAAAACATTTAAAGCATTAAAAGGGATTTAAAGGAATAAAGAATAAATAGGAATGGTAAAAGAAGTTCTATGTCTAATTATAGCATAAAATTGTGAAGTATTCCATTTAAACTCTTTGCAAATAGTATTTTATTTAAAAATATGCACACATTCACTCTTGTTTGTATGTCTATGTCAAAAATGTAAAAAAAAAAAAAAAAATTGATGTCAATTGATTAAATGTCATTTAAATGAAAGCATATTTTCAGTTCAAAGAAATTCTATAAAAAAGTTGAGTAGTTTGCATCACTGTATGTTACTGTTGGTCGTTAAACATATTTACTGTAAAACAAGCTACTTATATCTTACCACGCACGCACTCTTTCACTGTAAAAACTAAAAGCGTCTTGTTGGAATTCACAGTCTTCAGTAAACAGTAAGCCCCGCCTTTTTTGATCTGATTGGGGTAACACTTTATTTTAGGGTCTTAACTAGTTGCATTAGCATGCATATTACTAGAATATTGGCTGTTTATTAGTACTTATTAAGCAATACCTAAACTTAACAACTATTAATAATCAGTAAATTAGGAGTTTATTGAGGGAAAAGTCGTTGTTAATAGTTTATTTGTGTTCCCTATACTAAAGTGTTTCCCTGATTGGCCATCATTTTGACATTGACAAGCGCCGTTGGAGCGCTGAGGCAGACCAGCTTAAAAAATTTAACTTTTTAAACTTTCTGTCATCCTAACAAGAAACAGAGTGGTGTGTAATGAAGAGCAGCATTAAGAAATAGCAATTATTGGGGGGACTTGTTTTATTTAACTCAACTATTGTTTAAAAATGACTGTATTGCTTGCTTAAAATGAACCCAAAGTATGTTTAAAATGAACATTTATTAATGAGTTTAATGAAAATAATGAAACAACAAACATTTATTAAATTGCTTATTAATAAATGTTCATCTTTTGATTATTATTGTTGCCTCTAGTAATTATATGTCTGATTTTTAGGGTTTTTTTGGGTTTATTTTAAGTCAGACATATAGTCATTTTTAAACAATAGTTGAGTTAAATAAAACTGCCCAGCAGGTTCGGCAAACATTTAACCCAACCACTGGGTAAAAACAACCCAATCGTTGGGTTAAAACAACCCAATCACTGGGTTTGTCCATTTTCAACCCAACTTTGGTTGTTTTTAACCCAGCATTTTTTTAAAGTGCAGCGATTGGGTTGTTTTAACCCAGCGGTTGGGTTAAATGTTTGCTTAACCTGCTGGGTAGTTTTATTTAACCCAACTATTGTTTAAAAATTACTGTGTCGCTTGTTTAAAATAAACCCAAAGTATGTTGGAAATTAACATTTATTAATATGTTTAATAATGAACATTTATAAGTAAGTTTAATAAATAATAATGAAACGATAAACATTTATTAAATTGCTTATTAATAAATGTTCACCTTTTGATTATTATTGTTGCCTCTAGTAATTATGTGTCTGATTTTTAATTTCCAACATATTTTAGGTTCATTTTAAGCAAGCAATACAGTAATTTTAAAACAATAGTTGAGTTAAATAAAACTGTCAACATTTAACCCAGTCGCTGGGTTTGTCCATTTTCAACCCAACTTGGGTTGTTTTTAACCCAGCATTTTTTAGAGTGTGTGTATATTGTCTATTTCAAAACAGCTTTGAATGTGATTCATCTAATCAGATTTTAGAGCTGAAGCTATCCGCTTTATAATACGAACAATTTACATTTTATGAAGAAAATGTAATCGGTTCTTGGCCCTCTAAAGCTTGCCGTTGGCCAGCCAATATTTTCATGATTTTTTATTATATTCAGCTGCCCCTCAGGGCCCTCTGTATGCTGCCACAAGAAGAAAAAAAAATGAACCGAGTCTATAATATTCTGCTATCTAGATACGGCTTAGGCCTTTCATGGGATTTGTTCACCTTTTTTATCATACAGTAGCTAGACGAAAATCAGATCACTTAGAAAAGTAATAACACGCCTCTCCTCGACAGGCCGCGTGATTTGAGATATCTTTCGTGTATGTAGCCCAGATGGTGCTAATCCAAAGTTTAATATATGGATTTGGGGTTTGTTCAAATCCCTAACCATAAGCATGAGCAATAACAATAGTGATTCTAAATATTCTGTAAGCATTACTAATCTCAGCGGCTTGAAATGGCTGCGATTAAGATGTGCTTCGTTAGACTTTCATTGAGCAGGACTAATGCTGTGGAGCTTTGCTGCTTATTTGGCATTTAGAGAAATCCATTTGCAAACCTGACCTTCAACTCTCGCCGTGTCAGGCCTGTGATTCCACTTCCTGCCCTGCGGTCTGTCCCGCGTCCTTTAGTTTCCCCGTGTGAATCGTGTGAGTGTGAGTGCGAGCCTGTGACATATTGCTTGTTGACAGCTCTCTCATTCTTTTAATTGACTAGCTGGAGACGGCCAAGCAGGAGGACAGAGGAAGCGATGAAAGTGCAAATCACGCCAGCGTAAGTGGGAGACGCTGCTCTCCATCTCTGACACTTGTCCACATCACTGTTCCACATCACACCTCACACTGGCACATTCCACCGGTACGGTACACTTTGGTCTGCCTGTGCCATGGCTTTAGAAAAAAAACATTTTTAGAGGCACAAATTGCACAAAAAAAAGAGAATGTTTTATGTAGTGAGACATGGATATGTTAAATAAGTATTATTTGATATAAAAAATTAGCCTTCTATGAAAGATTAAAATGTCCTAGTCTTTTAAACTTCTCAATATTATATACACTGCCATTCAAAAAGAGCTTGTTTTTTACAAAAAAAGTCTCTTCTGCTCACCAAGCAGGCATTTATTTGATAAAAAAAAAAAAAAAAACAGTAAAATCAGTAATATTGTGAAATATTATTGCTGTTTTCTATTTGAATATATTTTAAAATGTAATTTATACCTGTGATCAAAGCTGAATTTTCAGCATCATTACTCCAGTCTTCAGTGTCACATGATCCTTCAGAAATCTTTCTAATATGATGATTTCCTGCTCAAGAATAATTTCTGATTATTATCAATGTTGCTGCTTCATATTTTTGTGGAAACCGTGATAGATTTTATTTTTCAGGATTCATTGATAAATAGAAAGTTCAAAAGAACAGCATTTATTTGAAACAGATGTTTTGAAACATTATAAAGTCACTTTTGATTAATTTAATGTATTCTTGCTATTAATTTCTTTTAAAAAAATGTACTGTCCCCAGACATTTGAATGGTAGTGTATATACTTTTAAATTATATTTATATTATACAATTTTTTATTTAATGTTCTTTTGTGCTTATTTAATGTTTATTGTTAACAAAATTACAAAAATAAGATTTTAGAAGGGTTGCAAAAATTGCAAACTCTTTAGAAAATAAATAGAAAATAAAAAAGGCTCATGTGATGTTTAGTTTGACCTCTTGATGCTGACGACAGAAGGTTAAGCTCCTTTCACTTAAAGGGATAGTTCACCCAAAAATTAAAATGATCCCATGATTTACTCACCCTCAAGCCAGGTGTATATGACTTTCTTCTTTCAGACGAACACAATCGAAGTTATATTAATAAATATCCTGATGCATCCGAGCTTTATAATGGGAGTGAATAGTAACCAAGAGTTTGAAGCCCAAAAAAAGCGCATCCATCCATCATAAAAGTAATCCATACGACTCCAGGAGGTCAATAAAGGCCTTCTGAAGCAAAGCGATTGTTTTTTTGTTAGAAAAATATCCATATATATATATAACTTAATAATCACTAGCTTCTGGTAACGTCCGTCCGTGCGTTCACAAGAGAGTCGAGTTCTGGCGTATGACGGAGGATGTAGGAGTAGGAGTAAGCTTTCTCTTTAAAAATTCTCGTTTTAGACTTCTAATTCATGACCGGTGTTTTGTTTTGCTCTATCCTCTGTGCTTCCGCGTTCTGGGTCAGAGGTCACTCTTCCGCCGGAACTAGACTCAGCCAGTGATTCTGGTTTTTAAAGTTATAAATATGGATATTTTTCATTTTTGGGTGAACTAACCCTTTAACCCTAACTTAATGGGGGGGGGCGAAGTTGCAGGCCCTATTTTGCACCCTATTCGTGGAAAGTGTCTATTATTCTGCTCTTCTCTGCTCTCTCTAGCTTTTTGTTCCTTCCACTCTGTTCTTTCTCTCCACATTTTCCTTTCTGTGCAGCACCCAACACCCTCTCCTGCTGTCCCATTTCCCCTCCTCCATGCTCTCGCAGAACATGACAGATCATTACAGGCCAATCGAGCGCAGGAGAACTTTATTTGTCGCGGGATAAATCACTCTGACACAACTGGGCGAAGAGATTGCCGCCCCGTCAGAGGGCCGGGGTAATGAGGGGAGGGGCAGAGGGCCTGTGAGAAGAAAACAACTTTCTTTTTTGTTGTTATTTCCTGCCATAGGAGGCGGCGGCATCGGCCGTGGTGTCCTGCAGCCAGGAGAAGGACAGCCTGCCGGAGAAGGGTCCTCCCAGCCCAGTGAAGTCCGAGAGAGAGGCTCTGCTCGTGGGTGAGTTTCAACAACCAACAGGAAGCTCTTTTTCACACTTTATCTAATCAGACACAAGACTTGTAAAAAGAAAAAAAACAACCTCTTCTCATTATTTCCATCATCAACAGCTATCTCTGCTAGGGTGCAGGTGTTAATTGCCTGACCAAATGAGCCTCAAATGAGTCACCTCGGATGCTTTTTAATGAGGAACTTTAACATGTCATCCACAGCACAGCCAGAAATGTGTCTGAGAGAGAGAGAGAGAGGCTGTGAAATGTGCCAAAATTGATGGCCAAAAACTCTGTCTAGGTAGACAGCTCGCTATATTTTCAGAAACAGCCAGAAAGGAAAGATAATTGACTCTGTGCTGTTGAATTATTAAAAATGAATGCACACCCTGAGGTGGTAATGTGGCCTCAAAGTGAAGGGGTGGTTACACCTCTGATTTTTAATAATTCAATAATCCAGAGTCAATTACTCCACTTGTTACATGTACTTTCATTTATGCCAAAACATTTTTCATATTTTCAAAATGAGAAGTTGGTTGTCATGGCATTAGAGGAAGAGATATAATCCAGACGTGAATTCTCTGCATGTGTAATTGTCTTGCCACCACACGTTTATTTTATTTGGCTTATTTGCCAGTCCAGTGTCCGGAAAGAGTGCTGATCGCGCTGAAAGCAGCTTCAGTAACCCCTAGTGGAGTATCTGCTGGTTAGATTTCCATGAGCTCTCCTTCAGCCTCTTTCAGTCCATCAGATCTGTTTTAGCTCTAGGTTTTGAGGAGGAGCTCCTGTCAGGACTAAAGGAGAATAGATCAGGCCTGCATTCAGACGTAATGAAATGTGCATTGTGATAGTGCTTCCTCAAATCAAATGTGTTTTGGAAAGCAGAGAGGAGCCACATCACTATATGACCTGTTCATACAGCGGCTGTATAAAGCTGTCACGTTTACTCACTGCAGTCCTGTGCAGTCTATGGCTGTGTTCACAAAATCCGAATGGAATCTGATCTGAATTATTAAGGAGGAGCAAAGACTATAGAATAACACAAGACACGTCACTCTTGTTTTGAATGGGAGAAAGTGCAACGCGCAATATGGCGGAATAAGTCCCGCCTTCTAAATAAGAGCCAATCACCAATTGGTAAAGTCATCGCATCACTGCAGCGGCCGTTAAAAGCTCCGGTTCCTATAGAAATAGTCAGACGTGCGATTTCTATAGAGATGTGCACTTAGGACTGCGCATGCGCATTAGCTTGATCCAGCCTGAAAAATACAGTTTTTTTTGGTCATGATTCGAGCGTTTAGAAACAAAATTCATGAGACAATTGTTGTCAGATTTCATTGGTGATTCCAAATATGACATTTAATCGAAAGCTTGGCGAACAGCTTTGGAGAATTTGATGTTTCCCCATTCAAAGAGATAGGAGCTGCACTCGTTTCAAAGATGGCCGCCGAGTGAAATGACTTGTCTTAAAGGGATTTTGGGAGGAGTCTGGTATGCACGGCTTTATTCCATGCTGTCATCGTCACCGTCATGTTTACGTTTAAATGACCAACTTTATCAAAACTTTGCAGTTGCACGCAAACTCTGGTAACACTTTAGTATGGGGAACTAGGGATGCACCGCTATGAAAATTTTGGCCGATACCGATAACCGATAATTCTTTATATTTGAAAGCCGATAACCGATATATTGGCCGATAAATCTAAATCCAAATGTTTATATAATTTTTGAGCGCTTGGTTATAAAGACAAAAGTCTCACCATTAAAATGTATGTCCCAAACACACAATTATAATGTTCTCATTATAATATTATGTAGCTTATATGACAGATTTGCGCTGCACATGTTGTACTTAACTGTATTTTCCTTTTTGAAGTGATTTTCAATCATATTTTAAGCAAAACCATCATGGTGAACAGTGCGCATCTGAAGTGTCTCAGCTGAAGGAAATAATCCATTATTTATCGGTTTTAATATATCAGCCAAATTTTCTTATTGGGCCGATAACAATAACATTAAAAATGAACATATATTGGCCGATACCGATATGATGGCTGATATATCGTGCATCCCTATGGGGAACGATTCTCACTTTTAACTAGTTGCTTATTATCTTCCATTTTGGCTGTTTATTAGTCCTTATAAAGCACATATTAATGCCTTATTCTGCATGACCATATTCTACATCCCATAATCCTACCCAATACCTAAACTTAACAACTACCTTACTAACTATTAATGAGCAGTAATTAGGAGTGTATTGAGGCAAAAGTCATAGTTAAAGGGTTCACCCAAAAATGAAAATTCTGTTATTTATTTCTCACCCTCATGTCGTTCCACACCCATAAGACCTTCGTTCATCTTCAGAACACAAATTAAGATCTTTTTGATGAAATCAGGTATATGACTCGTCCATAAACAAAACAAAAATAATGACTTTTGGGTGAATTAACCCTTTAATAGTGAATATGTGTTCCCCATATGAAAGTGTTACCAAAACATTTATTGCTAGTAATATTTCAAGATGAACACTCACTATACTGAAGCAGCTTAGATGTACCTGATCATTTTTAGAAAAAGCATGTAAAAACTTGATACTTCAGGCTTTTGAGGAACAGTTAATTTGCATTTAATTGCATTGCATTATATGTTTTGCCCCCCAGAATAAATCTACAGAGGTTTGATCATAAAACTAAGCATTAAAAATCATCTTAATAAGATATATTATTGGGAAATATAGAGTGACAACTATGCATTTTGCAAGTAGTCTCATTGATTTTCATTTAAAGCTATCATGATTTCATCTTTTGGCCATATAAATATTTTTATTGCTCAGTTTGGGCCCCTGAATAAAACTGAGCTCTGAATAATATTCTCCTATATCATACTATATGTGCCATAAAAGCCTGATGTATCAAAGATTTTTCTGAGTATCATTTTATATGTCAGGTTTTACAGGGTTAAAAATCCCATGTATTTCTGGGTAAGAGTGGATCAGGGCAGTTTTCTCCTATTGATCTCTATCCATCATGGCCTCCTAATAATCCCCATCTAATTGGCAACATTAGTCTGCTCTCCCCTCCACTGATAGCTGGTGTGTCCTGAAAAACACTATGTAAATCTAAGTAATTACTACAGTTCCAAGCCCATTTGACTTTCTTTTAGGTAAACAAGGAAATGAATTAATTAAAACAAAATTAGGAATTCTTTATTTGTGACCACAAGATCTATTTTTACTTCCACATGTTGTGTGCGGGGCTCCCAGAATTTGACTCTTGCACCATTTTGCCCTTATTCTCAAGCCATGTAAGAGTTTTAGTCTTCCTCTTCGCTGTAGCTACACTGCAACCAATTCCTGCTGCATAAGAGTGTATTTTCAGTGACTAACTTCATATGGCTTCATATGTAGATAGATATCAAATATAGCATACAAGTTGTATGATGATTTTTGTCAGTTTTTTGAGGTTTAAAGCTTCGGTTCACTGCTGATTTTCTCATTTTGTCATTGCTTATCTCTTCTCATTTCACATGGGTTTGGAATGACATGAGGTTGAGTAGAAAAAATGGCAGAATTTTCGTTTTTGGATGAAGTACCCAGCACAGCTGCCAGCTCGGGGTGATTATTTAAGCACATACAGCATTATATCTTCTAGCAGATATGCATTAATTAGTGAAACACTGCATTACATTATTATGAAAGGTCTATTTTCTTTCACCTTACAATGTTTGGCTCTGGATCAATGTGTGTAAATGGAAAGGTATCCAAACACACTGCAATGAAACCATGTATAATATATAAACTTTGTCTACAGTCCATCAAGACTAATGGAATATTGACTTTGCGGCACCTGTGCGCTTCTCTCTGGAGAGCTGCTTTGCTTCCCTGATCATGCCGTAATGCATTCAGAATAACTGAGTTATTCTCAATCACATTCGAGCCAGAAGTGCTAATAGCAGCTGTTATTGTTATTCCATATGTTTGAGTGTGTGAATGAAGCACTCGGCAGGCCGAAAAACAACCTTGATTACGCCAAACAGCATCAAAACTGCAATTAAACACTTATAATCATTTGGAAAGTTCAAGAGGCAGAGTTAGCCGATGAGGACATCCACTTCAGGGAAAACACCTCAAGTACATCTGCAAATCAGCGCTTGGAAATATCAATCGCTGATGCAGTAGTGCTCTGTACCAAAACCAAGTGAGCTGCCTACTTAGACGGCATTTTAAGGCCTCGTAGGCACGCTCTCATTTTAATAATTATTCTGTCTTCTAAGATACCTCATTTGGGCCAGGATCTGAGGCAGCATTGTATCCTATGTGGGGCAAGCAATGCCAAAATGTTCTTCAAATAGATTTTTGTTATTAAATGAAGAATATTTATATAAATATATTAGAATAAGTACACTCAATTTATGTATATTTAAATGTATATTTATCAATAAAATATTTATATTTTTAAGCCTATTAAACTATTAAAACTGTTAAAAATGGTGGCTTTCAGTTCTACTGTAATGTTGAATGGCTGTAATTACTCATTTCATCCCCAGAAATTGAGAAAAAAATCTATTTAATAGAGACATCAAAGGTTTTGGAACAGATATTAGGTTTATATTATATAGATGAGTGATTCATCTTTGGCTTTGCTTCCACAGGAATCATCTCAACGTTTCTTCACGTCCATCCTTTTGGAGCCAGTATTGAATATATCTGCTCCTATTTACAGCGGCTGGACACTAAGGTATGACACACACACACACACACACCAGGATTTACAGTTCAGAAAACATCTCTATTTATTAAGTTTTATTTATCTTCAGATGTTTTATTCCTTGTAGCATCATTAGCCATTCCGTCTTACTCTGATTACAGATACTATACTTCAGCAGAAACTGCACCATAAAATTATACCATCAATAAAAATATAAAGTGCCCCTATTGTGCCATTTTAAAGGTTACTCATTTTGTTTTAGAGGTCTTCTACGACAGGTTTACATGTGTCCAAGGTCAAAAACACTTGAATTTTCTCATAATATACAGTCTGAAAACAGTTCTTCGAAGATTTGGTCTCTTTAAACCAGTGGTTCCCAAACTTTAGAGTGAAGTACCCCCTGAGGCATTTACCATCCTTCTGCGTACCCCCTCTCTTCCTCTTAGACTGCACCTTTTCCATTAAGGAACAATATTTGCCCCCTAAATTGACTTTCCAGTGCATTTTTTAATCTTTATAAATACCTTTACAACATTAATAATGTTTTAAATTAAAAAAAAAAAGTTCAATAGAGAAATATGCAATGATAAAACTTGAAAAGTGATACTTTTAAATACTAAAACCGCCAGTAGGTGGCGGTAAGTCACTGTCTTAATCCGCGAGTCATCGAGTCGTTCGTTCAACGAAGCAAGTGGCTATATTTATGAATGAATCATTGAATCACGAACAATTCGTTCAAAGCCACAGATTCGTTCACGAAACGCCGCTGTGTGTTGGAGCTTTCGTTGGAGCTATTATTTTGTTGCAAATACTGACAATACTGTGAAGAACATCACTTAATATTACCCTTTTATTTTTTGAACTGTTGTATAAAATCAATGTCACACGTGTGGATATTTGGATTTGCATTCTTGCTCGTATAATATTATCAACGTTAAAAACAAGAAACTCACAAAAGGTATGTTTTGTATCAAGAGTTTGAATAAATTGATCTCTGCTCCTTTTGTGCCAGGCTATTTGTTCAAGTGCTAAATCTACAGGTACATTGTCGGGGACGGCAGTAATGTAGCGCGATTTTCTCAGGCAGCAGACTCTGAACGCAACCTATATGCACCCATATGCACGCTGCAAATGTGGAAATGGACGCTGTCAGATTTGACTGCAAAAGATGTGGTATTTTGATTGGATGTATTTATGTATTCATGTAGTCATGTATTTACAGCATTGTGCCTGTTAGAAAATATATGGTCGGATTTAATGTTATTTTAAGGTGGGGAAGAATTAAATGAACTGCAACATTCGGCATTTTGTTCGCGTGCCCCCTCTGTCACCTCACGTACCCCAGTTTGTGAACCGCTGCTCTAAACCCTCCTTTCTGAGAGCCTAATCTGCTCCGATTGGCCAGACGGCCCAGTCTGTTGTGATTGATCTACTCTGCTCTGATTGGTCAGATGGCCCAGTCGGTTGTGATTGGTCTACTACTTACAGCACGTGTTGGAAACCGAATGCCCATTGCCATATCTGAATTTCAGCTCCTGATCTTCCCCAGCACTTGATAAACAGTGATACGAACAGTAACAATGGCGTTGTTTTTTTCATAACAATTCCAGCCTGAGTCCTTTGGAAGTGCAGCAAAGTGGGTTCGCTGTCCTGAAAACAGCGTCTTCTCGAAATGACGAGAACATGAACCAAACTCTTCCGGTCTCAACTACAACTACAGTGTCTGTGTTGTTTACGGGCAGCCAGAGGCTGGTGTTATGCAAATTTGTTGCACTTCAGCAGTTGAGAATCGATTCTTTCTTCTATTCGAAAAAGCATAATAGGGGTACCTTAAGTTTTATTTGTGCCATTCATAACTATCATCACTCTGGCTTCTCCAGGGATTTCTGATTCAGCATCTCGAGTCAAATAGCCCACACAGGAGAATAACTAGTCGCTAGATTTGCCAAAGTTTGTGCAGTTCATGAGACAGATATTTGAAATACATTCAAGTGTTTCTTCTTAGGCAGTTTGGATCAACTAAAGTAGGCTCTTATTTATTTTGGGGGTTTTCTGCAACATTTCACAGTCATTATTTGCTGTCGTCATCTGCTGAATGGTTTATTGTTGCAATTTTCGAATTTCACAAAAGTGTTTTACATGTTGCACTTTATAATTACTAAATCACACCATCCAGCATTAATTAAAAATACACAAACTACACTTGTGTCCTCTGTAATTGGGTTTCAGTTTGTATTCTAGTGCTCATTTATAATTTCAGTTGATTTTTAGTTTTTTGCAAGCACCATTATTATTTTATTTTATCCGTTTCAATCTCCATAAAAGCTATAACTGACGATTATAACCTTGACAAACACACACACACACACACAGGCTACTCAGTCTGACTAAATGTATTTACTGCTGTTCATAGCACGTGCACACACACACACACACATGTGCTAAAAGCATGTATGGCACTCTGCTTACTATTCTAATGTTCTGCTGAGTAAACAGCCCTTGAGCAGACAGAAAGCGCTCAGGGTGTAAGCACAGCTCTCACACACACACACACACATATTTCATGTGTGTGTTTTCATCTTCCGGTTCTCAAACACAGTCCTCAAGCTTTTCCTGCCAAAATGTTTAATGCTGAAATAAAACACTCATCTTACTATAGCACAGTGTTGATTACCCTTTATTTTCCTTCATCTCTCCAGCTTTATCTCTCTCACTCTCCTTTTGCTGTCACACAGTGACTAATTTACACTTACAGATGGAGGGTGAAAATGAGGCTCTATATCTTTTCAGTTTTGAGTTGAAGCCCTCCGGCTGTCAGCGCCCACGCTCTCCCTCTCCGCAGCGCACACATGCCTTCATATCTTCATCAACACTCCCGCTTGTTTTCACTAAAAACAATACACTCCAGTGGGAGGCTTTAATTGATAAACCGCCATTCACGTCGCCCTGCCTGGCACTCGATAAGCTGGTGCAAGTGGGTTTCACGATCCTGTGAAGAACACAATTCACCTCGCATGCGATTTCTGAGATTCATGGTGCGCTTGTATACAGTGGGGTCCAAAAATCTGAGACCACATCAAAATCGGATTTAAACCTTGGAAGTTTTAGAAAACTGCATGAAATATTTAAGATTCTGCACTATTTCAGGGTCAGTGATCAAACAAGTACATCTGTGACGTTAATCATTTGGCTCTTTGTACAGATGGCCAAATGTTCTTACTGAATAATTTATTAGATGCACGCCAGTCTGTTATCGCAGGGAAAGCAACTTTACATTTTCACGCCCCTAAACATGACGTGAAACAAAATGAACTGTGATTGGTCGCTCTGGGCGGTCAATGAAAGCTGCGATAGAGTCCAGACCATCAGATTAAGCTCAGTCAACAGCATTTATGGTGTAATGTGGATTGCCACAAAACTCATTTCTAATCATCCCTCATTTTCTTTAAAAAATAAATAATAGTAATAAAAAATGGGGCAGTAAATGGGGCCAATGTTTGAAGGATTCAAAAGCAGACATGTGAAACTTATTTTATAAAAGCACTTGCATTAATTCATAAAATTAATTAATAAAACATTGTATATTTTATTATTTAAAATTGTTCTAGTCATTTTTATAGTCATTTTAGGGTTTTAGGCAATAAGTTGCATTTTTTTTTTTTAAAGTCATGTTTAAAAAGTCTTGTTTATAAACTATTGAAATGTTCACAGATTGGCCTCATTCACTTCCATTGTAAGCGCCTCACTCTGACCCAGATTTTTCTTTGAATAAAGTCAATTAAGTAATCAACATTATGCCACAAAAGCTGTTGATTGAGCTCAGCTTGTATTTTACCCAGAATATGCCAACTTGACATGACAAGGCTGCTAATATACACTAATAAAAAAGTCACTGTTTGGATTTTAATAGGCAAATGCTTAAGAGTCTATGATTGGATCATTATTGCTGTGATTATTATTATTATTATTTCTAGCATGTTTTATGTTTAGGAACAGTTTTCATTTCTTAAAGACCCCCGGTGGTGAAAATCAAGTTTTTATTGTTGTTTATATGTCTATGTAGTGTTTTTAATAGACAAACCATGTGCAAATTCATAAGACAGCACCATTGCTGAGTATTTTATGTTTAAAACGGCAGTAAACCAAAAACCCGCGGTTTGAAATAGTTGGTGCTTGTGACATCACAGACTACCTTGTAACCAATCAAGACAACGTGCCGGCGGGCTTTAGCATATCATTAATTATGACCGCTCTGAAGCAGAAGAGAGAAGCCAGGTTATCCCGGTATATTTTCTGTTGATCAGAAAAATTGTGTAGATTTAGTAATATAGCGAGTCTATGATGTATATTATGGTGTTATGATGAACTATTTGCCTTTCTCCACTGATGTTCTGAGTTGTTCAAAGCGTCTGGGATACTGATTGTTAGAAGTCAGCTGACTGACTCTGAGATATATTTATTATTAGCTGTTTGATAACGTAGTCAAGCAAAAGGCTAATAATTTTAATTATTGTTATGTGTCCGACAGAACCGTCGCAAGGGCTGTGCCGTGCAAGCGCATATCACGGCAATATAACTAAAGTGACAGCTGATTTAAAGTAAATCCAATAAAGTTCATGTTTTTCACCTTCGAAATATTTTAATACTATAAAACATAGCTAAAACAATATTGCTCTGGGCGTGTGACCATAATTCGTGTGCATATGTCAGTCAGTGTGGCATCACACATCAAGTTCGGAGAAAGCTTTATTCAGTCTATTTTAAATTCTTATTTTGGCTAGGTCTGGAATGGATCAAACCATAGATATTAGCCTACCTGAGGATTTTTATTTAACACTGTAAAGTTACATAAGCATATATAGCTTATTTTGCAATATATAAGCATATATATATATAAGCAATATATAAGCATATATAGCAATATATAAGCATATATTGCTCGTCACTACAGCAATAGTAGACTCTTTGAGCTGCCGTGAGCGAGTGGAGGCGGGGCTAATTAGCATATTCATTGATCCGTGAATATTAAATTAGGCAAGGGTGTAGAGTTATATTCAAGCTATTTTAAAGGGTTAGTTCACTTTCATTTTTTTTTGGCCGGGCAGTCTATTATCCTTACAGTATATTGCAATAATTACACAATCATAAGCTTTATTTGCTGCTTTAGGGCCAGTTCAATGCATTTTGAGGTTAAAGGATTAGTTCACTTTCATATAAATTTTTCCTGATAATTTACTCACCCCCATGTCATCCAAGATGTCCATGTCTTTCTTTCTTCAGTCGAAAAGAAATGAAGGTTTTTGATGAAAACATTCCAGGATTATTCTCCTTATAATGGACTTCAATGGCCTCCAAACGGTTGAAGGTCAAAATGATAGTTTCAGTGCAGCTTCAAAGGGCTTTAAACGATACCAGACGAGGAATAAGAGTCTTATCTAGAGAAACGATCGGTCATTTTCGAAAAAAATGTAAATGTATATGCTTTATATAAACAAATGATCGCCTTCCAAGTGCCTCTGCCAAAACCGCACTTCTGTATTCTTCAAAAAGCTTACGCTGTATGTCCTACGCCTTCCCTATTCAACTTACGGAAAAAATGTAACTGGCGCTGCGTTCGTTCCGTAAGTAGAAAATGACCGATCATTTCGCTAGATAAGACCCTTATTCCTCGTCTGGTATCGTTTAAAGCCCTTTGAAGCTGCACTGAAACTGTGATTTTGACCTTCAACCGTTTGGAGGCCATTGAAGTCCATTATAAGGAGAATAATCCTGGAATGTTTTCATCAAAAACCTTCATTTCTTTTCGACTGAAGAAAGAAAGACATGGACATCTTGGATGACATGGGGGTGAGTAAATTATCAGGAAAATTTTATATGAAAGTGAACTAATCCTTTAAAAACGCAAGATGTAGGTCCGTTGAATGAAAAAAAAGTGCAAGGTCTAGAGCAGGGTTGCCAGGTTTTCACAACAAAACACGCCCAATTGCTACTCAAAACAAGCCCAATCGCATTTCAAGGGGGGGTCCCACGGTAAAAATCGCGTTCCGGGGGATAAAATCTGCTTTTTGGCGGGGTTCCTCCTGGTAAAATTCTCATTCCAGGGGCTAAATATCATGTTATTTGGAGTCGCTTCAACTCGTGGACATGAAAAACAACCCACTTTCAGGGTTGCCAGGTTTTCACAACGAAACCCACCCAACTGACACTCAAAACTAGCCTAATCATGTTTCAGGGGGATCCCCCGATAGAAATCACGTTCCGGGGGGTAAAATCCACATGTTTTGGCAGGGTTCCCCTGATAAATTTCTCATTCCATGGGCTAAATATCTTCCCATTTGGGGTCGCTTCAACCCGCGGCAACAGTGTTAAAACGGCGGACTTGGCATCACTGGTCTATTTTTTAAAACTTGAGCGCCACTTTTTAAAATGCCGTGTCACGTGGGAGACGCTGCAAAAGACGTAAGCGCAATGGTCGAACACGTCTGTCTAGCGCGTTTACATGGAAAAACAATGGAAATGTAGCGCAGTGGAATGGAAAAACGGGTTCTGTGTGAACGTCCTCTTAATGCGTTGAGAGATAGCATCATTTCATCTGTTTAACTCAACTATCTTAGAGCTGTATACCCTGACAGCAACATAATGTGGCCCAGATCCGGTACATGTGGATTACAAGCGGACCAGATCTGGGCCGACACTATATTGCGGTCAGGGTATGATTATCATATGACATTATTTTTGCTGCTAGAGGAAGATGTGTCTGGTTCCCTTCAAGTTTTTTCTCCAAACATCTCACCACCGATGGAGTTTTTCCCTTCATACAGACATCTGGGTCTGCACTTTTCATGATTTGTTATCACAAACCTTTTTCTTTTTTCAAAACAACTTGGATAATTAATGTGGTCCAGATAACATAATAGCAGTTTCTGCTGATTAAATCAATCGCCTTCATTGTATTAACTCAGATTTTTAATTTCAATGAACTCAAAATTTTAAGGCAACCAGTTAACTTACTTTTTTTTTTTTTTTAAGTTAAACCAACAATTCTTTTTTACAGTGCACTCACTGGAGCTCAGAGTCATTATGCTTTGGATCTGCATTGTGAAAAGTGCTAAATTAACATGAATTAAATATTCCTTTTAAATGAAGAAAAAAAAATGGAAGCATCTCCACTGGTAGTCTCAGAGTTTGGATCAGTCTAATCATTGATGTTCTTGTTGTTTCAGATCAGTACCTCAGAAGTGGAGACTCTTTTGGGTCGGCTGCCCTGCACCTTCAAGCAGGAGTTGACGGGTGTCGGGGCTAGTTTGGAGAAACGCTGGAAGTTCTGTGGGTTTGAGGGCATTAAGACGGCGTAGAGACACGGGATGAGCTTCTCGCTAGAAACAACACGGCCGATGGACCCGACGGGTTACAACCAATCACCTGCCAGCTCTCCGTGTCCATCCATCCAGCTCCATGGGATTTAAATCTCAGAAAACACTTGGAGACCTGGAGAACCTCAAGACTTTGGTGTGTGTAGTATGTTTTAGTATGTGTACACACGAGCACATGTCGGAGTGTGTGTACGTGCCACACAACGTGACTCTGAGCTGCTGCGGCGACAGAAAGCGCATCGGGTAAAAATCAGGGTCTGCTGAACCGAGGACTTGAACTGTCAACATACATTTTCTTTTTCTCGTTTCACCTCTAATTTGTAAAAAAGAAAAACCTTATAAATAACATGAATATATTTCTTTTCTCTTCTGTATAGGCTGCAGAAACAGTTGCATAGAATCTTTTGTTCACATATCCTGTAAATGTTTGAATAACTTGCTATTTTTAAATAAAAAAACCACAACAAAATATGCAACCAGACTAATTTATTAGTTCAACAATCTAGGCCAGTGCTTTTCAGAAATCTTCAAAAGTTCAACTTTCAGCACGTCTGCTAATTAAAAGAGGAATCGTGGGATAAATATACGCCTTCATTAGACGTTTCCTCTCACTTCGGCTGCATTTATGCCACACACGTCCTTTCAAACCTTCGGGCTTTTCCTGCTTAAGCTGGTGACCGCAGTAGATCTGTGTCCCCGAGCGGTCTGAGTCAGTCTGCGGTGTTTTCCCATCTCTAATGGTTCATATTTTTCTTTTTTTAATATATGGAGTTTTTTTATAATCACTTTGAGTTGACTGGTAACCAGAATGAGCAGCTGTGAACGTGTCGAGCCGTGTTGCTGTTTTTGCACAGAGCTTGTGAACTCTAATTAACAATCGCAGCGCTGCACGTATGTGTTCGTGTGCAGATGTGTGTTTGGTGTGAGTTGCATCTCGCGACTGAAGAGGAGAGAAGGCTCTTCGGCGGCACAGTCAAGCGTCCCTAATGCTTTTCTGTTGTGCCATTTGTAAGGTGAATTTTTTTTTTTTTTTTTTTTTTTTTTTTCCCGCTTATTGCTGAGGGAAACTAAAGCTTTATTACACATGATCGGTTCCCACTGCCCTTTTTCCATTTCCTTGGGCTATAAGTATGAAAAATTATTTTCAAATGCTTGTCAGACATTTGGCCTCTCGAACATGAATTAATAATGGCTAATGATTGTGTTTCCTCTTGTCGTTGAACAGCCCTCAATTCATTATGAATTTTTAATATAGACACTTAAGATGGACTGAAATCTGAGTGAACTGAGCATGAACATGTAAAGCATTTTTACAAAGAGGCTTCTGTCACTTAAATGTGAATTTCAACAGCATGTTTTTTTTGTACTATGTTGCTGCGTTTTTGAATATTCCAAGTGCTGGTCAAAAGTTTGGACACATTACTATTTTTAATGTTTTTGAAAGATGTCTCTTATGCTCATAATGCCTGCATTTATTTGATCAAAAATACAGTAAAAACTGTAATATTGTGAAATATTTTAACAATTTAAAATAATGGTTTTCTTTTTTTAATATATTTTAAAATGTAATTTATTCCTGTGATCAAAGCTGAATTTTCAGCATCATTACTCCAGTCTTCAGTGTCACATGATCCTTCAGAAATCATTCTAATATGATGATTTATTATCAATGTTGTGCTATTTTAATATTTTATTTATAACCTGTGTTTCTTTTTTCAGGATTCTTTGATGAATAAAAAGTTAAATAGAAACCTTTTGTATCATTCAAAAGTTTGGGGGTCAGTATTTTTTTTTTTTTTTTGAAAGAAATTAATACTTTTATTCAGCAAGGATGTGTTAAATTGATTTAAAAAAAAAAGTGATAGTAAAGATATATTGTTAGAAAAATATTTCGATTTTGAATAAATTATGTTCTTTTTAACTTTTTATTCATCAGTGAATCCTGAAAAAAAGAATCACAGGTTATAAAAAAAAATATTAATATTAAACAGCACAACATTGTTAATAAATCATATTAGAATGATTTCTGAAGGATCATGTGACACTGAAGACTGGAGTAATGATGCGGAAAATTCAGCGTTTTATCACAGGAATAAATTATACTTTAAAGTATATTAAAATAGAAATCCATTATTTTAAATTGTAATAATATTTCACAATATTATTGTTTTTTTCTGTATTTTTGATCAAATAAATGTAGGCCTGATGAGCAGAAGAGACTTCTTTCAAAAACATTAAAATTAATATATATATATACACAGTCAAACCAAAAATTATTCAGACACTAGATATAATTTTTGATTTTTTTTTTACTAGTGGGTGCAGGACACTATAGTTCATTTATGTAAGTGAGGATAGCAAAATAAACTGTGACATATTATACCCAAAAATCCTTCATACAGTGGACTACCAGTAAAATTGATGAAAAATTGGAACCAAAAATTATTCAGACACTTTGACATGACCATGTTTTGCTTAAGTGTTATCTGACATAATTAAGATTAATTTTTCTGACACAGTTTAACTCTGAGATCTTTATTACCATTTTTTTAAAGGGGGGTTATCACACACAGTTTCTGCCAATCTCATGCCTATAGAGTAGTAGTGCATCCTTCATATCGCCTAAAAGTCTTTAGTTTTATCATATTTATAAAAGACAGATACGCTGTACCGAGTCTTTCCGAAAACAGCCGAGCGCCTGGAGGCGTGCCGTGTGAGCGGAGATAGAGTCACGAGCACGCGCAGCTTTTGTGTAGAGATCGTCTGCAAGCTATCAATGGCCAGCTAAATTCAAACACACAATACACCATTGCATTGTCCATGGATAACTTTTGAATCACTATAATGAATATAGCGTACAGTGATATATATATATATATATAATATGGGATAAACCATACAATATTTGGGTATTTATTTATTTTTATCTATTTATGGTAATGAACATGCCACAGTTGAGCTCAACTCAGAATATCTCTTTAATGCACTCATCAGGTCCATTAAAACCGAAGCTCGAGTCCCTCTTCAGAAGGTCTGTCAGATCACTCTCATCCAGCTTTTACTGGTTTAGATGTTTTTGAACTTGGATGAGACAAACAACACGTGCACAGATGCAGGAGCACTGAAAGGTCGCGGCACGAGCGTACGTGTCCTGTTTTCCCCGTTCCTCTATTTTTGGGAAGCCCCAACCGTTCCATCAGAGCACTTATCCTGGAGAGCTGTGTGCGGCCGGCATCAATTCTCCAGCTTTATGCAGACTCCATCACTGTCATTCAGCCTACATTTGACAAATGGCTGTGGTTTTCACATCGACAAACACAGATATTCTCTGGGATACCATTATTTTGTGTTGTTGTCGTTTTTATGTACTTTTGTTCCCCGGTAGACTTTATTTACTCCGACTGGAATCCTCCATTTTTCAGATGTTCTGAGATTTTCTAAACATCACACAAAGCCCTAAACAGACTAATTAGATCTCTCTGTGGTGCCCTGGAGATGTTTTTCATTCTGTTGTCTTCTTCACGCAGCACCACCGAGAGTTCGTATACTCAGCTCTGCATGGATTGAGGCGAATCCTCGGTTATATTCCTCCTATGGAAACTGGAGTGTCCTTCAGAACCTGGCCTTGTTTTTGAGCTCTCCTAAAGAGCGGAGCAGCTCCGAATCCAAAGGGCAGCGATGTCAAACTGCACACACCCAAGAGTCTGGCTCATAACCCATAATCCCCTGAATGCCGTGCTCCTCACATCCTTGGAAGTAATTGGATATGGAGTGTCCCAGCTTCCGTGGATATCTTTTTAGGGGGCCGTATCTTGATGCTTTAGCTAATTAGCTCACTCTTACCTGACTTCCTCCAGTCAAAGTGAATTCAGGCAATTACAAAGAGCGACTCCCTTGAGCGATCAGATGAGAGGGAGGTGATTGGCTCGTGGGGAGAGCCAATGTTCCCGTCGTCCCTCACAAGTGAAAGGTCCTCATTTACTCCTCAGCAGTCAGAGCCTATGACAGAAAGCGTCCATCTGTTTAAGGAGGAACCCGTGGAGGTTACAGAGGGTCACCACTTCCATAATAATGCTTATGGATCAAAAATCAGACCCAATACATGAAGTATAGCGGTTCATGAGCGCCCCCTTCTGGACAGAAAGTAAGACGGCACATGCAGGCTTTAGGAGAGCAGATGAAGAGATCAAGCAATGTCAACCTTTCAGTAAAGGACCACTGATTAGTTTGAACGATGTTATATAGCTAGGCAAATAAAATGTGGTAGTTATTTTAAATGTTTAACTTCGGATTGACACTTTCACATTGTCTTGTAATAATATGTCCATACTACAGTTTCAATGTTTTCATGTTTATGAAAAAAGTGTCTTATGTGCACCAAGGCTGTATTTATTTGATCAAGAAAACACAGTAATAATGTGAAATATTTTTACAATTTAAAAGAACTGAATATATAGTAAACTGTAATTTATTCCTGTGATCAAAGCTGAATTTTCAGCATCATTACTCCAGTCTTCAGTCACATGATCCTTCAGAAATCATTCTGATATGATGATTTGCTGCTCAAGAAACATTTATGATTATTATCAGTGTTGAAAACAGTTGTGCTGCTTCAGATTTTTGTGATAACTTTATAAATAGAGTATAAATCAATATGGGGAGATACTTTAAAACAAGAATATAATCATCTTTAAAGGATTAGTTAAAATTTCCTGATAATTTACTCACCCCCATGTCATCCAAGATGTTCATGTCTTTCTTTCTTCAGTCGAAAAGAAATTAAAGGGTTAGTTCACCCAAAAATGAAAATAATGTCATTAATTACTCACCCTCATGTCGTTCCACACCCGTAAGACCTTCGTTCATCTTAGGAACACAAATTAAGATATTTTTGATAAAATCCGATGGCTCATTGAGGCCTACATTGCCAGCAAGATAATCAACACTTTCAATGCCCAGAAAGCTACTAAAGACGTATTTAAAACAGTCATGTGACTACAGTGGTTCAACCTTAATGTTATGAAGCGACGAGAATACTTTTTGTGCGACTTTATTCAACAATATCTAGTGATGGGCGATTTCAAAACACTGCTTCATGAAGCTTTACGAATCTTTTGTTTCGAATCAGTGGTTCGGAGCGTGTATCAAACTGCCAAAGTCACATGATTTCAGTAAACGAGGCTTCGTTACGTCGTAAGTGTTTCGAAATTTCAATGGTTCACCATTGGAGGGCGTGACTTTGGCAGTTTGATACACGCTCTGAACCACTGATTCGAAACAAAAGATTCGTAAAGCTTCATGAAGCAGTGTTTTGAAATCGCCCATCACTAGATATTGTTGAATAAAGTCGTTATTTGTTTTTTTGGCACACAAAAAGTATTCTCGTTGCTTCATAACATTAAGGTTGAACCACTGTAGTCACATGACTGTTTTAAATATGTTTTTAGTAGCTTTCTGGGCATTGAAAGTGTTAATTATCTTGCTGTCAATGGAGGCCTCACTGAGCCATCGGATTTCATCAAAAATATCTTAATTTGTGTTCTGAAGATGAACGAAGGTCTTACGGGTGTGGAACGACATGAGGGTGAGTAATAAATGACATTATTTTCATTTTTGGGTGAACTAACCCTTTAAGGTTTTTGAGGAAAACATTCCAGGATTTTTTTCCATATAGTGGACTTCACTGGGGTTCAACGGGTTGAAGGTCTAAATGTCAGTTTCAAAGAGCTCTACACGATCCCAGACGAGGAATAAGGGTCTTATCTAGAGAAACAATTGGTCATTTTCTAAAATAAATAAAAATTTATATACTTTTTAACCACAAATGCTCGTCTTGCACTGCTCTGCGATGCGCCACGCATTACGTAATCACGTTGGAAAGGTCACGCCGACATAGGCGGAAGTACCGCGGTAGGGTGAAAAACTCCATCTCATTTTCTCCTCCATCTTCGTTTACTTTTTTTTGTAAAGGCCGTTTGACTTCCGGTACTTCCGCCTACGTCACGCGTGACCTTTCCAACGTGATTACGTAATGCGTGGCGCATCGCAGAGCAGTGCAAGATGAGCATTTGTGGTTAAAAAGTATATCATTTTTATTATTTTTTTTTAGAAAATGGCCGATCGTTTCTCTAGATTAG